>JAZKJV010009003.1:0-470262 GCA_037367405.1 Ottelia alismoides
TTACAAAGGACGGCCATGATTGGAATCCAACTGGTAACAGCTTCCTTATCCCAGGGGCACCGCTATCGATTTGATGGCTTGGAGCATATACTGGTCGACAGCATAGAAGTTTCACTGCCTAAATTCCTTGACCATCCCTGGATTCATTATCCCATGAATCCTTCCCGAATACTTCCTCAATTACATAACAAGTGGGTAGAAAGTCAACTTTGTTGGAACTGGAGAAATAACAGACCTCCCATTCTTTGGGACCAAAAGAGCCGTGAATGCATGTACCGCTTGAATTATTCCTGCATTCCTCACGAAAGGTCTTGTGAGGTATGTCTGGGGCAATATTTGTAGAGGGTGCTGTAATGAAAAGATTGCTGCAAGAATCTACTACAGCATGCTGCCCTTCATAAGAGGTGCAAGAATCATCGTGTGCATCTTGCTCCTCCATGCTATGTTGAGACAATTTCTGATGCGACTCCTCAAAAGCAGAGCTGGACTTGCAACTTAAATCAAGTAGTGCACAAGCATGGATTCCACTGCCTCCATCAGGCCCTTCAGATTCCTCATTCACGTCCTCTTGAATATCATCCTCTTCATTGTCATCTTCCTCTTCCTCCTCTTCAACATAACTGACTTGCAGATCCACCGGGGATTGGTAATAAACACCTGGTTCAGAGTCCATAATAAATTCTCCATCACTACATTCCTGCCACTCATCATTGTCACTATCCACATTCCACGGGTCACAACGATTCTGTTCAGCTCTTTTTCTAAGCATAAATACATTAAAATAGTAGCTGACAAGATCCCTGCTACTGTGTGAAGGTAAGACCCGCGGAAGAACATTCCAAAAATTCTTACCTAGAGAAGCTGGATTTGCAAATACAACCTCTTGGAACAACAGCTCTTCTCCTCAGTCCAATGCATTGCTACGTCCTCACCCATGTCATGAAATCCCAACTTGGCAAAATTTTCCAGACCAAGTGTATCCCTAGTTCTATCTCGGGCTTTTGCAACATGCCTCCTCGTGCAGCTGATAGAACCGCTGTCGATGCAATTACAGTCATTATAGCCACCAACTCCAATGTTTCCAGGAACAGCCATGCTGTCATGCATGTTAAGGACTGATGTGCCCATCAACCTATTGTTGCTCTCTTCATTAGAAACTGTGAATCTCTCTGAAACCCAGGATGGGACATCCACTTGATGATCTGGCCCCAAGGCGACATGCCTCCGAGGAAAACGATCATAAAATAACAAACGCGGGTCCTCTGGGCAAGCCAAATTATTTGGTGGACAGTTGTTGTCGAAAGACACTTGAATAGGCAACTCCCTTTTGACATATTCACAACCAGTATGCGTATTTTCTAAGAAATTAGGAATGTCATTGGACGAATCCCTCGTTGGATTCGCATAAATAGAAGACTCATCACTTTCTAGGCCTTTGCTGCTAACAAAAAATTCAACTGAACTGGAACATGGCTTTGATCCTTCATGAATAAAAAAATACAATTCATCACAAATTGTAGAGTTTGTATATTATTTAAGCAAATATAGAATAACATTTGATGAGAATTTAAGATTTCTATACCTAATACAGAAGGTTCCGTCGATTGATTGTCATCATGACAGGCATCTAAATGTGGATTACTGGGAAAATCTGCATGCCTGGCACGCTTGAAAGCGACCTTGAATATGTGTTCTTCACTGCTACGGGAGTGTTTAGTATGTGTCCTGACAATGCCATCATTATTTTCACTTGAGGTTCTAGGCAACCTGCAAAAGGAAACATGAGGACTTGTGGACCACTTATCCGAAACACCAGTAATCCCATTTCTATCCAGACAGCTCTCCAAAGACTGGGTCATAGGTTTCTCTCCACCATAAGTTTCATCTTTATCAGCATTTTCTTCACCTTCCCAACCTTCTGGACAATAAAAGACGTTGACATAAAAACTAAGATGACCACATATTAAAGGTAGTTACTAACACATCAGATCTAGTTTACATAGGATATCAAGGTCCTCAGAGCTACCTGTAACTGAATCGATTTGAACTCTGCCACACACTATTCTAGAGCACCTACAAGGGAAATAGGAAGAATCGAGTGCAGGTCTGTCACCATATTCAAACACCATCTTAGTCTGCAAGAAGAAGAGAGAACTTGAATACGACAATTTGAAAAATGAACCACTTGGAAATAATTGCAAAAAAAACAATTAACATGTTCTGGAAAATGAAAGTAGAAAGAAATTAAACTCAAAGAAGCAACAAGTACTTGAAAGAAAATTCCTTAAACCCAATATGATAAATTGAAATGTGACATATACATTACTACTAATGATGGTGGACAGCTAAGCCTTCCATCACCACTCCACTGGAGTTAGCTTACATTTCTATAAACAAGAAGCAGATGAACGAAGATGGTATATGAAGCAAATTTTATCACTTGCATGAGGATATAATACATTGAATCGAAATTTAGCAGATCAACATACTAGAATACAAAGTCCACACATGTTTACTTGATCAATGTCTTCATAAATAACTAGAAGTATGCAAGCCATTTTTTTTAGAGGATGGAGGGTGGAATCCCAAGGTGGGATCCACCGCAATGTAATATATTAATATTAATAAAGCAGGATTACATCAGAGCTTGATTTAGACCTCGAAAATGAACCCATACATTCTTTGGGTAGAACCTTTGTCCCTGGAAAATACATTGATTTCTTGCACACCAAAGAAGAAGAAACACTGGAGAGCTATCCTCATGGATTTACCGCAATATGATCTAATAGAGTTCCAAAAGTCTGTGTTGTTATTGACTTCAATCCAAGGAATCTCAGCACGTGACCACAACTCAGATGACATCTTGCATTGGAAGAAGAGGTGATCCATGTCTTCATTATCCTATCCACACATGTTGCGCTGTAGATCCCCAGTACGAAGCAGTCTATCTCGATGTACTTTAGTAAGGAGACGTCCATGCCGTTCAAGCCAAGAGAAAATCTTGATCCTTTGCGGGATTCTGCTAGTCCAAATGATTTTACAGTCCATGTTCAATTGTTCGTCGGTGAGATTCTGCTAACGCGCAAAGAAATGCACGTTTTTTAACTGAGAACTTGCCATTGTCCCAGATATCCGACCCTGTGTGACAACTTCAACATCATTTAAGTCACCAAGCAACCTCATGTACTCCTGAAATCTCTGCTCCGAAAAACCAGTCGTGAATATTAGGGACCATGAACCGTCCACCCATGCATCAACAACCCTCAGGTTCTGATTCGACGATTCGCACCCATTGCACACAGCCGAGGGTATCTCACCTTGAAAGCTTCAATACTGGTCCAATTATCCAACCAAAATCTATAATATTCTCCATTGCCAACCACCGGTCTGAGGGCCTCTCCCATTTCAGGCAAGGCGCACGTAATTCCTTTACAAAGAGATGAAGGAAATCGGATGTTGTTAGCCACAAGCTCGCCATCAATGTTATACATTTTCTGCATCATTCTGCAAACCAGATCTTTAGACTTACCCCCATAACCTTATATCCACTTTGATAGGAGAGCATTGTTCATTGCCTCAAGTGTTAAAATCCCCAGCCCTCTCGTTTTCTTCGTCCTAGTCAAAGTACCCCACTCAACAAGATAAATGCCTCCTTTTTCTTGTCTCCCGTCCACTTTGATATGGGCCATATGGCGCAACTTCATATTCATCCATTTTCTTTGAAAAATTCTAGTTTCCATAACATAACTAAACAATGAAGACTTGCACATGGAACAACATGACTAGATATAACAACACTAATCTCTATATAGCCATGTGAGTTAAATGAACCTTTACTTAGTAAGCATGTTCAGAAAATATTACATCATGAGAAGCCAAAATAATCCTCATTCTTCCAAAAAAATAATCCCTCAAAATTTGAATCAGAAGGGATAATTTATGTCTAGTTATGCAAATAGCCAAGATCAAATTTAATTTTACCCAATGTATATGGAATACTTTGTACCCTCACAACTCAATTGCTGAAGTTCAAGTTTGGACGCGATGAAAAACAAATCACACATTCAGCCACTTAATGTTGGAAAAACTCCATCTGAGGATTCTTTTCCTCATTTGCGTGGATACCATGTGCATTTGAGGTTGAAGGAAATGGGAAAATGGAGAGGATAAGCATTGATGAGTTTACTAAGCAACAAACTAGAAATCACAGACAGAAAATATTACATATACAACTAATACAACTTTTTCAGCAGTCGTTAGTCAACATATTTACAGATATATCTGACAAAAACCAAGGTTAACAAGCAAAAAATATTAGTCTTTCATAGTATAAGGCATTCATGTTGATCTAGTAGACACTATGCTTACGACTATCTTATTGAGGACTTTCAAAACATCTGAATTACATGAATTAAAATTCCATATGCAGGAAACAAAACAAGCATACAGAACATCAACTTGAGAGCATCATAAAAACTAAAAGGGCGCTTAAAAAGAAGCAACAAGCACAAACAAGCTCTACCTGCCAACATAACCGGTGAAACGCTTATGACATGCAAATACATATAATTAGTGGCTATGCATTACAAGTTATCACATAAATTCATTAGCACAAGCTTACTGCAAACCTAGATGAATACAATAGCAAGATTTAAGTATGTCAACATAATTTACCACATCAGAGCTAAATTTACCTTCCCGGATATGTACAGGGATAATATGTCGAACGATAACAATTGAGAGACAGTAGACAATACGGAAACCAGGAAGAAACAAAGAAACAGAGGGCTACCAAGAAGGAATCGACACGAATTAATCACAGAAACCCTCGAACTAACGAAATATCAGTAGAAATTCAACTCAAATCGGACAAAGATCTAGAACCCCCACACGGAGAATCACCGAATTGACAGAGGTCTTTGGGTAGGAGATCAAAGAAAAAATCGAATCCAAAGAACCTCGGGACGAATCGTCCCAAGAAGGTCCCAAATCCACAAACCCTAAATCGACCCACGGATGAACGATCGGGAACGAAATCGGAGGACAAAATCGGTGAGGGATCGGAGAGGGAAGATCAAGAATAGGCCGTGGAAGGATCTTGGGAAGGTCGTGGGCTACAGATCTAGATCGATGACCGAAACCCTAGATCGAACAGCGGGGATTAAGGTCGGTAGCGAGCGAAATCGGGAAGGTTTTTTGAGAGAAAATCAATGGAGGTGGGGATCGAAAGAGGGATTGGCTTTGAACGATTGACGATCGAATTTGGGAAGAAATATAGGAATCGGAGATCGGAATTTGGGGGTAAACTAGAATAAGAGGGGAGATGGAGGAGTCCGGGTAGGGGCGAAGATCTCGAATTTGGAGGATTTTTATTGGGTTTTTATTGTTTGTGTCCGGGGGTATTTTATATATTTGCTTTGCTTATCTGAGGTGGGGGTCGTTTATGCAATCTTTATTTATTTCAATCGGTTACGTGGGCCCACGGGTTGGGGTTCCGTCCACCTGTTTCATCTTTGGGCCGCAACTAGGATTTTGTTTGCCCTGGACGGGATTGCAGAGATAACACTCTTTAAGATGCATCCCTCTAAAATTTTAGATCCACACATCCCTCTAAAAGCTTAGATCCAGAAGGTTATCTAAGTCGGATTTTTCCAAGAAAATGGGAATCTCTCTCCCGACGATGTCACCTAATTGGGGCTCTTATTTCCGACAGAACTCAACAAAATCTTGATTTCTCTCGTTTATAAAAAAAATCTTGATTTCTCTCGTTGAACTTACTGGGTTCACCAATACTCTATACAACTTGGTAGCTAAACTTATTGCTATAGGATCCAGAAAAATCATTTAGAGGGACCATCTCAAAAAACTAGAGCACTTTCTTAAAAGACGATAACAACCAACGTTGTTGCAGTGAGGGAAAGAATCCATTCAGTGTAGATCAAGAAATCTAAAAACTCACAAGGTAGCGCTCCAATCGGATATGGAAGAGACGTTCGATTGGTTAGAGGGAAGGTTTTTCCTAAACCTTCTTTGTTAACTTTGGTGTTTCGATACATATCATTGATCTCGTTGCTTCTTATTTTTCATCTGCTTTCATATCAATACTGGCCAATAGGGATCGCACCAACTACTTCTCACATATATGCCCTCTTTCCCCCTTCCTTTTTGTTCTTGCTTCAGAGTAGTTGTCAAGGACCTTGGCTTCTTCGTGATACTCCAACATCATTTCAAGGTACAAAGTTGCAACATCGATGTTACATGTTAATCATCTCATGTTCGTGGATGATACCATCATTTTCGTGCGAGCTACTATAAAGGAAGCGTGTACAATTTTGAACTTTCGATGTCACTATGGTTTCTTTTTTGGTCAGAAAGTGAACTTTCAATAAGTCAAAAATTATGTTCATCAAGAACATTGCAGCCTCGATGTCCATCATCATCAAAAGAATCCTCAATATCTATTCTGAGCTTCGCAATTACCTCTATGTGAGTTTCCCTCTTATGAAAAATAGAGAAAGGTTACAAGTTGCATGATATGAAGGTAGAAAAGGTCATATCCAACCTCACTCGAAAGCAAAATTACTCTTTCAAGCAGGCAAGTCGGTACTCTTAGCTTCATTTTTGGCATCGATACCAATGCGCCTAATAGGCATAACTGAACTTCAAACTAAAACATATAGGATATTGGGAAATCTAGTTCGTAATTTGTGGTGGGGACTCAAACCTCTAGCAAGGATTGTTATCTTATGACTTGGAAAGTTATTGCCTTTCAAAAGCATCTTGGGGCACATGTGTCAAACTGACTTCTCCCATGAATCAGGCCCTTCTTCTGAAGCCTTTATGGTGATCTGGACATCTTTTCTCTTAGATCCTACATGCTAAATACTGTCAGAAGAAGGACTTATTAGGGGTCAGATCTAAAGGCAAGAAATACCTCCTTTGGACAATTGCTCTTTTGACTTAGAGGTATGATGTTTCTCAACACCAAATGGTTGGTGGGTAATAGAGATAATATCCATATTTTGCACAATATTTGGTTGTATTATACCTTCCAACTTCTTCGCATCCCATATTTAGTTAGGTTGGTGCCATTTAAGGTTCATAGTCTTTAAAATGAACAAGGCAACTATATAGTTTTCAAGCTCAATCCACTGGTCAGATTTTATATCTTAGATCTGATCCTTGCTACTAAATCAAAAATAGAACTTTGGAAACCGCATCCAAAAGGAACCTTCACCTGCAAATCTATCTATCAGCTTCTTGCTAGCTAAGAGAGACTTTTCAATTCATAGCGTTTTACGTGATGTAGACACATATGTCATGCGGAGATCTTCAACCAAGAACAAGATTGTTTCTCAAGAGACACATATGTCATGTGAAGGATTTTTATTTATGGATTTTTTTATTGTTTTTACACCTTTATTTTTTAGGTTCTAATTTTTACAAGTATATACACTGGTATATTTACATATATTCGAAGTATTTATTTTTATTTTGTATTTCATTATTTTATGTACATATTTTATTTATTTATTTATGATATTTTTAAATATTACAAATTATTATTTTATTTGTATTATTTTTTTGTATTCTTAAATAAATATGTCTATATACAACATAGGTATATTATACATATATAGTTTATTACATTATTTATTTTAATGTATTTTTAATGATTTTACTTTGTGTTTACATTTTTAATATATTTCAAATAATGTTTACAAGTATTTTAAAAATGCGAGAGAGGTAAAAATATAAAGAATAAATAAAATTAATAAAATATGTAGGTATATAGTACAATGTAACCCAAAAAGCCAGCTTTTGCATCTTAACTCCATTTTTAGTGTGTGTTCTGGGAAAGAAAAGTGGATATTTATATGCATTCTCGCTCCCCAATTTCTAGATAAATAAATAATTGGATGGGTTCAACGTCTCAAGTAGTGGTTAATGAGGTTTGTGATGTACTTGCTTGCTTATGAATATATGGAAGACTACTTCAACAATTATATATTGGGGATGTGACAACTAGTTAGCGAGGGATTCTTTGTGGTCTTCTTACGTGTGGGGTTTCAAAGGGGAATCCCTGCTCCTGCACACATGCCCTATCTTCCTCACAATGGAAGTTGTTGTTCAGCCTTTGATGGCATCGGTAGAAGTACGAGAGGCATCTGGAGGAAGAAGAAAGCAAAAGTTGTGGAAGTTCCCTCTTCTCTTAGTGACATCAACATGTCGACCTGACTTGCTGACAACAAAGAAAGCCATCTGCTGGTTTTCTCTGACTCGGGAAAGACCTTCAATAGATAGATAATTTAATTTTAAGAACAATAAAGGTGAGTTTGGTGAATTTTGAGTTCATATGGATGAGATATTGATCTGGAAAGTTCAGTTTGCGACTTTTTCATTAGTGTATCCCAATTGTACTGAGCATTATTTTTCTTAGCAATAAATTTTGTTATTTTTATGTATTTTTACTTACAAGTTTCTTGTAGAAGAAATATTTATTTGAGGTATGTAAAATGAGTAATAAAATAGTAAAAGAATGGCTATTTTTATGAATTAAATTAGGGTTTAAGTGTATTTTCTGTATAGTTAATGGACCCTATCTCCTCCTACTTAATTCTTTGTTGACCAAGTCAATATTAACTTGGTCTCAGGTTTTAGGGTTGATAATCCCAGATTTATCAACACTATATATATATATATATATATTATCTCTCTTGCTATAGAAATTCACTAACATTGATTAAAAACTAACCTTAATTAACAAAAACTATATGTAAATAATTAACATTAATTGTTATTTTCTTAATAATTTGTCTCTATGTTATATATTCATACCTATATTGTTTCATTATTTTGTGTTTTTATTAATAAAAATTAGTGTAATTTTATACGTAATTAATTTTAAATTAAATATAAGTTAAAAATCCAAAAAATAAGAAAGGAAAATAAGTAATGTTTAATACATGAAAAATACTTGCAAAAATATTTTCTTTGTGTATATGATGTAATCTCACTTTGAGTTTTACATGAAAGTTGCGGATCTCATCGAGATATCCAACTTTCATGTTGAACATTTTTTCTAATGTAACTTTTAAATATTTTTTATTTTATTTACATTATTTTTAGGCATTTGGAATTACCTGATTGTGCCATGCAACCCAAACAAGTAATTACGTGTTGACTCTTTACTTACTTCTGCATATTTCTATGACGATATAATATTCAAATCTTTTTTAATCATAGTCATTCCTTCCCATTATAATATCAACCCTCTGATGAGATCATCAGAACTCATCAGAGCCACATGCTTGCGCCTAAATGGTGTCCATATGATTGCATGATCAGACAGTTGAAGTATATCGTCAACCTCTGCTACACCTTCCAATAGATGCGAGCCTATTCTAAACCACCCGACATCGACCTATTGACGAATCCGAAAATGCAGCGTTTAAAAAGATGTTTTTATGTGTTTGTGCGTAAAATGATATATCGTGCATTGTAGGCGGCACGACAATCGGAAACGATCAAGAAAATAACCACACAAAATTTAATCAATTTTTAATCAAGTGGTTTTATGTTTATTTTACTTGGGCAAGTCCCAAGGTCGATCACAAGGAGGCAAAGGAACAACCTAGAATTAAGTCTATCAAGATTCGTGCACGGTTTTCGAGGCGGTCTTTTTTGTTATTTTCAATGCAATAAAGGGTGCAAAATGCAGTTTTGGCCTATTTTAGGGACTAAAATATCAATTATGTTCAAACGATGTCCAAAAAAATACGAAACTTGGCCACAATGTAAAATATGATGAAATGAATGCACTATAAATTTTTTTGGAATTTTTGGATGCAATATAAATTCTTTTGGATTTTTAAATATAAACAAAATGAATTTCCATATTTAATTATGATAAATATTAAACCTATTTTTTTTCAAGGGATAACATTATCTAAGACCTACGACTAGGTGATTGATCTAAGAAAAATCCTAAACCTCGAAAATGTGAGATCTAATACCTATTAAAAATTAAACACTGCAATGTGCAAGATGATTTTTACAGGGTAAATTATGCATGCAAATGTAAAACTTTTTGGGCACAATGTTAAACACAATTAACTCTACAATATGTGAATTTTCGGGGATTTTTAGAGCAACGGTTAATGAAATATGAATTTTAGAGCACAAAGTGGGCAAAATATTCAATTTTCCACAAAACAATTATTTATTAATTAACCATCAATCACAAAAATGCCACAATATGTCAAAGTGTAGAAAATTAATTGACAAACAAAATGCTATTTTTTGAATAAATAAAATGAAGCATAAAGAGGTTCAAAACAAAGGGGGAATACAGGGGTATAATTGCAATATTAATAAATATAAAATGCGAAGGGGGGCTTTGTGTAATTACTAATTCCTTCGAGGGTACTTCTGCAAAGTTACCAGAGGGTCACGTGCGAAGCACGTGACCTCTGGTTGGCGAGGGTATCTGCGCAAAAAAGGGGAATCTTCAAGGGCTCCTGTGCAATATGCCCAGAGGGCAAGTGCAAGGCGCGTGACCCCTGGGGTTGCTCCTGCTGACGTCGGTGTTTCCTCCCGCACGTGCTCGTCACGTGGGAGGGCCTCGGGCACGAAGCTCGGTGGCTGGTGTTGGCGGAGGGGCGGAGGAGCCTCCGAGGCTGTTGTGGTGGCTACGCGGCAAAGTGTGCAGCTGGGCGCAGCCGACTGCGGAGGGACGGCCTCCCGGCGGTGCCCGCGGTGGCAAGGATGGCGGAGCAGGGCCGGGGCTTCGGTGGTTGTCGATGACGGTCGACGAAGATATCGTCGTTGAAGATCGTGTGGCTGGCGAAGGGCGGTGTCGCGGTTGGAGTTGGAAACGATCGAAGTGGCGACGTCGTAGGAGGTTGAAGATGAAGCTCGATGAAGCGGTGAAATCGGTAGTTGTTTGTAACTGGGCTCGACGGAGAATATCCCGGAGCACGGCAGCTCGGCCAGAAAGGCGCTGCGACGAGGGCGAGGGCTCTCGGATCTCGCCGGCAAAGGCCACGCGGAGCTGTCACCTACGGTGGGGTAATGAAAGCACAGATCAACGGATGAGATCTCGCCGTAGGCTGCGACGACCCCAAAGATGGAGTAGGGTCGGATCTCGCCGGAGATGATAACCACGGGCTTTCACCACCAGGTTTCGATTCTCTGTGCAGTCGGCGGATGGTTATACGAAGGGGGTGGTGGCGTGCTTTAAATAGGTCGAGGGCTCGACCAGCAATGGCTGTTGCAGATTTGATTGGAGATAAGCAGGTGTGGCGGCGAGATCTGGGATTTGTGGGTGCGCGAGAGATGTTCGGCGGAGATTTCGGAGGCACGACGTTCGGGAATGGAAGGGGGGATCAGATCAGAGATATGGTGGGGTGGCACGACGATATGGTGCGGGATTCGGGGCGGCGAATTCGGAGGGAGGCGGCGGCGCTCAATTGGGAAGTAAAAGGGAGGAAGACGAAGTACAGCGGGTGCGAACGTGCGGAGCACGTGCCTGGGAGGCACGTGCGACGTACGTGCGTCCCTTTTAATTTTTTTTTTTATTTTTTAATAATTAATTTTTTAAAAAAATAAAAACGAGTTTAAATAAGCCCAAAAATGGCTGACACGTGGCGACACCAGGTGTTGCCACGTGTCAGCACCAGAAAATTCGATATATAATTATCTTATAAAATTGAAAACAAATAGTAAACGACCTCGGATCGGAAAAGTTTCTTCACAAAAATTGCTCGTCTTGATGAGATCTACAACTTTCATGAAGACATCAAAACTAAAATCGACCATATGCAAAAAGTGATATTTTTGGGGTATCCCATGTACATAGAACACCTTGATTTTGGGGTTTTGTAATTTTTATATCATTTTTAGATTAGATAAAAATTCGGAAAAAATAGAATAAAACAGAGATAAATAAATACACATTAATCTATTTTTTTGGATTTTTATTAATTAATAAAATATGTAAATAAAATATTAAGTCAAAAACCGCTAAAATATACAATATACAAAGAGGCCCAAAACCCAACTTTCACATATGAGCTCCGATTCAGTTGAACTTGGTCTTGTTTTGAAGGTAATTGAATGTACATTAGTTCAAAAGTGAGTAGGATTAAATCAGACACTGGATGAGGAAGATATGAGGTTTTTAGTCTGGAAATCCTGAAACTAGGGTTTGAGTTTTTGGTCCACTTATTTGGGTTAGTTATTTTTTTGTATTTTTTCTTTATTCTTGTTAGTGATATATACACAGTGGAGGTGTTTTGGCTTATTCGGAATTAGCATGAATGATTTAAAAATCGGGGAAGTTAGGATATTTACATGTCAATTTGGCTGGGATTTTTGGCTTCTTATTTTATGCAGAAATTTGTGCTAAAATGTCGTTCTTATGAAAACATGCATGAATACTAATTATGCAGAATAGATGCCAAAATGCTGTTGATTTTAAGGGATTTGAGCTTAATAAATGAGATTTAGAGTGATGAATTCGGGATTCATCATCCCCCTATACTTAAAGCATGCTCGTCCCTGAGCATTAAAAATAAATGCTATGAAGTGAAATGAGATTGGGTTCCATACCAAGACCATGAGCTGAAGGTGAAAATGAATCTATACTCAACCTTTGGATTGATAGTGTGGCGGAACTTCTGTGAGACTTAGAATTTTAAAATCAACAGCCCTCAAGTTCTACAAATCATTGTTACAGTTTCGGCTCAGAAGTCATCTTAGATCGATCCTCTTCCCCAAGCATACCCTATGAACATTGAACAACTTACTCATGTGTGTGAAAGGTTTTAACTCTTCCCACCCAGAATGCCGGACTACCGCGCAAACCTCCTCTCCAGTAACTCATCCTCGAGGAGTCAGATATTTCCTTCTAAGGTTTGTCACGTTGTGTTCACAATTGAATTGGGGGGAGAAGTTAGAAGAATGCGAAAAGAACTGGAGGGTGGCCAGTGTAGTCACCTCTCCTTGTGAAGATGGCCAGTGTAGCCGAGTCTCCACCAAGATCTGCAGATTTCTCGAAGCTTGGACCTTTTGGTCAGATATTTATTTGGTAGAATACTTATTTGTATTTGGAATTTTTGGAGTTCTGCTTGGATCTTGTTGTGCCCCTACGGATATAGAATCTTTTTGTTTCCGTACATTTTTTGGGTCTTAGAAAAAATTGTGCCCAGTCGTCCATCCCTTTTCTGAAGCTTTATTTCAACCCGTACTCCGGTCTTTAGATTTCCACGCTACCAGAAAAGAAACTCACACAGTCTTCCAACATCCCGTTTGAGTTGAGCTAAGTGCATAGTGTGAGAGTACAAATTAATTCCTTATTCCAGAGTTGTACCTAGAATGAAGAGACCAGTTAGACACTAAGAGTCAAACTCTGTACATTGTCATGTGGAACTTAAAGAATTAAGTCAAAGACCTGAAGACTTTCAAATCCTATTTCTCGGTGAAGTTCCTCTGAAATTAGGTGGATTAAGGTCAAGTCCAGACCACTCTCGGTTTCAGCTCATAACTCGGTTCAGAACCCAATGACTTTTCACCGATGCAAATGAATGTGATGCTGGATGCAGGTGTGTGGAATGCAGACAATGGAATTTTTTTATGCAAGGGATTTTTGATTGACTTTTTATGCAAAAAATGAATAAGAAGCCCCTTTTTTCAAAAATTTTGGGCATAGTCAGTGTTAGTAGCAAAACTCTCTTTTTTCTTTTGTTTTTTTGATTAATTACCCCGTAAATACATATAGACTTACGTGAAAGTACGAGGTATGGCTAAAATATATAAACAATATATATACAAACCCCCTTATACTTAGCGAGTGTTGTATCCTCAAAGCACAAGAAGCGTAAAGAAGACATAGCTCGGGCTAAGCGTAAGAGAGTAAAAAAGGAAAAAGAACGAGATTTACAGAATCGCCCCCTATACTTAGACTGTGAATAGTCTAAGTGTAGAAGAAGAGCAGAAAAAAATGAAGCGGTCGGGGGTATGTGAATGAGGAGAGTATATACAGGTGGGCGTCGGTTCCCCTATACTTAGGCTATGGTCAGCCTAAGTATAGAAGAGGGGGTGGAAGTGAGGCGATCTGGAGGAGTGTGATGGGGGAAATGGAATATATAGATGGCATCGGTCCCCCCTATACTTAGGCCTTGGCCTAAGTAGAGGAAGAAGCTGTACAAGGAGACCGATGTGGTCGGGAGGGAGGGTGGGTAGCCGATGATTAAGGCGGTTTTCGGCTAATCTTTTTGTGAGCCTGTGGTGGGAGATCGTAATGATGAGACATAGATGAAGCATATGATTCCCCACCATTATCAGTGTCATCCTCAGAAAAATCATGATGGATAGTAGATGAAATATTTGAATCAGATGAAAGATAGCCATCATCAGAGTTATCCTCAGAGGAATAGTATTTGAAAGTGGACACAGTCCAGATATTCATGTCTTTTTATTTCTTTAATTGTTTCCTCAAAATTCGTTCCTTTTTAAGATCAATCGATTTTTCCTCAGATGAATATTCAGAAGCTCCGGTCTCAGACAACTCATAAGAAATTATTCCAGTGTACTTGTGGAAGGTGGGAGCATCTGCTTTGGATGAGTAATAATTAGGAACGGGAGTTGTCCAACGAGAATCAAATTTTGGATCCTTGCGAAGATATGGCTTAGAGCTGCCGAACAGACTTCACTCATGTAGACTATCTTTTTCTGGACCTGATGAGGGATCATCAGCCGATTCCTCTTCTGAAATGTCAAATCTGACTTTCTTTTTCTTGTTTCGTGAAGTTGTCGGTTCACTTGAGTATCCAGATGAGTAGCCACTAGAATTCCTCTCCTTGGTTGGTGTTTGGGCTGCATGTTTGTTCTTAGTCTCCTGAATATTGGTGCATTCATGATTTAGGAGGGTTTGGTCAAGATAATCAGAGTATGTTGCTCCAGGGTGCGACCATGCATATGTCTCAGGATCGTAGTAGAAGGATTTGTCTATTTTGAGATCCACGGGAATTGAAATACCGGGGAAAGTCTCTGCATGATCATTCTCAATTGCCTTGACATTGGAGCATTCCTATGTCAAGTTGATGTAATCTATGTAGTCAGCATAGATTGACCCAGGGTGTGACCATGCATAAGTCTCTGGATCATAAGATTCATATGCTCGATTTTCCATAGAGAGCGCAGCTAGGAATGGAGCAGGGGGGGATTCTCTAAACCAATAGTCTCATCAACAACTGCTATCTCAGGTGTCGTAGCGGGGTAGGGCTCTTCTACCGTTTCATAGTTACGGTTGTCGGGGACTTTGTGGGTTGCCTCAGAAAATCGTGGTTCCTCAAAGACTATATCAGATCATAGTGATTCCAATGCCGTAAAATTTATTTGCCGAGTCTCACAATCAATAATTGCCTTAGCCAATGCTAAGAATGGCTTTCCGAGAATAATTGGATACTGGATGAATTCTCCTTGATGCTCAATATCAATGATCGTGAATTCCATTTTGAGCGGAGCACCTTGGAATATCATGATGACAGAAATGATTCCTCTCGGCCGTTTTATTGATCGGTCCGCTAATTGAGCAATTTCTCGTATTTTTCTGATCGGTCCGAGTTTAAGTTCGTGAAACACAGAGGTCGGGAGGATATTGATCGGTGATTCGTCATCAATTCGAGCATGGGTGAAGATTGTGTCTTTGATCTCACAGTCAAATCTGAGCAACCGCTTCACTATGCGGCTTTTGGTTTTTCTCCTCAACACCAAGGAGGAGGCCATTGACAAGATATGTCTTTCAGTTTTTGTTCTAATCCTTCCCGACTTTTTGTCCATTAATTTGTTCATTAAAAATTTTTTAAGGTCGGGGAAGTGTTCAATGGCTTTTATAATGGGAAGTTCAAAAATTAAGTGGTTTTCCAGTGCTTCCCGTACAGTAGGATCCAAATTCTTTAGATCTTATTCGGTCTCAATTTTTATGAAATTTTCTTGACTTTCAATTTTTTATAATTTTCAAAATTTTCAAATTTTTTGGTATTTTCTGTGTGTTGTGGTGATGTGGTGTCTTCCAGAGATGAGAAGGGGCCTTGATATTCTGAGTATGGGTCAGCAGCATAATCATTTCTAGGGAATCATAGGCCGAAGTGTTGATGTTAGAATCATCCCTACGTCTTTGAATATCCTCAAAATTTTCATCATGAGATCCAATTCTTTCCTCATTCATTTTTATATCCGGGCCACCATAGAATGAGATTACTCTGTCGGCAAATTTTTGAAATCTATCCTCCATCAATTCAAATCTTGTTTTTATCCTCGCGACATTATCCTCAAAATTATGTTCATGATCAATCATGGGAGCAGTCGGTTTTTGTTCAATGATTTCATCTTCCATTTTTCTATATGTGCGGAGAGGAGAGTTTCTTGGAATATCCATTATATGATCATTTTATGAAAATTTCTCCTCAAAAATCATGGAAGGAGGCTGCTCATGTGATCCATGCATGTGTATTTGATCTGAGTAGATATCAATCCTTTGATCATGATTGCTCAGACCTTGATATTGTGGAGTCAGCATATAGGGTTTATGTGATTCTAAGAGGTCAATCCAGTCCTCTGTATGAGTATCATGTCTGATGAGGGGTCTGTCATGGTCAATCCAACATTGATTATCATTAAGTGCATGTCTTTCCATCTGGGTTTGGTTTCTCTGCCAGTCCTGAGACTCAAAGAGATTTTGATCTTGAAATGTTTCATGGGTGAGAAACTGAGAATAAGGCGATTTTGTCAAAGATGGTAGATGGTCATGTGTGGTCGGATGATTCGAGTAAGAATTCAATAAGGAGGCCGAATTAATTTGCGGGTGAAAGTTTCCCGCAACTGTTGGAGGATTAAAAGAAGAGGATGTAGTTGATTTGGGCCTAACCGAGACAAATTCATTTTCATAGTAGAGCAGTGATGGATTCTCGGATACTTATTTGGTTATTTTTGAAAGAGTTGGGCAGAATGGGTTGGATCTGAAATTTGGAAAAAGTTCCATGATGAGGTTTAAATCAAGCGATGAGAGAAATGGTTGCACGGGATAGTCAAAAGAATTGTTATCAAGTGTGCGGCTTTTGATCTTTGAAATCGGTTCACGCACACCAATGCAAACACAAATCAAACCCAAGGTTCACCAACTCACACAATGAAGCCGTAAGAGTTCGACTATTATCTTTTCAATTTTAGTTGGTAACAAATCAATTTTGGCAAAAATTTAGCAAGCTGTTAGCTGCCGAAATTTTCTTACAGACTGTCCCGATTTCGTACGACTAGTTGCATCCACTTTCAGCTAGTATAGGTGTAAGTACGGACCGTAAAATGGCTACCAGTGTTTCTTAAGGACGGAGACTTATGCAGTGTCCTTTAAAACACCCACTCTGCTAAGGAAGTCCGGACCGTTTATCGGCTACCCGTATTCCTCACTGAGAAGTAGCTAATCGTTTTTAAAATCAGTAGTCTATATGAAAATCTTGGCTTGGCTTTAACCCAATGTGTGTCTCTCTTCTCGCTGCAAGATAAAGACAAATAATGTCGAGGTTGCTCTCCCGCAAGAATTCTTGTTTTTATAGGTTAAGTTAGAATCGGCTATATTTAGCAGTACCAATTTTAATTTGGTGATCACTGAAGAATTTAAGTGAGCAAAAATATACGTCTACCGTCCAGTCCCAATTTCCTTTAGAATTATGTGATAAAACAAGAGGGAGAAATTCGGGAAAAGCCGATGCATGTGAAAACAATGATGTATGCTCAGTTAGAAGACTTACAGTGAATCCTCACAATCTCCATGTGGGATGCTAGACAAAAATTGAAAATTATACTATATGAGATGCAAGCCGATGAAAAACCGCACCTAAGCAGAAAGTTCTATTAGCGGGAAAGAAATGAGTTAAGTTTTGGCTAAATTGAACGATCTATGTGCGTCTCAATTAATGTGCAGTGTGGCTTAAGATCCTACGAGCACAATCAAGAAAAAATTGCTCTGAGAGCCATATGTGCAGGTCTATCTTAATCGCCACTCAAGTCGGGCCCCACCCTCACCAGAGAGTGAAAGAGGCCACGACACACCACATAATAAAGTCAGAGGGCTGTTTACACACGCGAGAGTCCAAACGGACACCACTGTAAATAAGCAATTAATTACAAAAATTTAGAAATTACAGGAATTAAAAACCTAGACTACGCTCTCTCACGACTCGACTCGATCTTAAATTAATTGCGGATTTTATGAGGTCGGTGAAGATGCTTCGGTTTCTTGAAAAACCGCTCCACGTATGCCTTATACCGCGCAAGAAAAGTAAGAGAGAATTTGTAAGAGAGTTACTCAATAAAATATGAAAAATAAAAAATAAATGCTGAAAATAAACTGCAGGAAAAAAATGGAATTTACAATACGAAATTCGGGGGTCAGACTACCCGAATGCGGAAAATCGAACAAAAATTTTCAAAACAAAAATCTAAGCCGTTTGCCTCCCCGACAATGGCGCCAACTGACGAATCCGAAAATGCAGCGTTTAAAAAGATGTTTTTATATGTTTGTGCGTAAAATGATATGTCGTGCGTTGTAGGCGACAATCGGAAACGATCAAGAAAATAACCACACAAAATTTAATCAAATTTTAATCAAGTGGTTTTATGTTTATTTTACTTGGGCAAGTCCCAAGGTCGATCACAAGGAGGCAAAGGAACAACCTAGAATTAAGTCTATCAAGATTCGTGCGCGGTTTTCGAGGCGGTCTTTTTTGTTATTTTCAATGCAATAAAGGTTGCAAAATGCAGTTTTAGCCTATTTTAGGGACTAAAATATCAATTATGTTCAAACGATGTCCAAAAAAATACGAAACTTGGCCACAATGTAAAATATGATGAAATGAATGCACTGTAATTTTTTTTGGAATTTTTGGATGCAATATGAATTTTTTATGGATTTTTAAATGCAAACAAAATGAATTTCAATATTTATTTATGATAAATATTTAACCTATTTATTTTCAAGGGATAAAATTATTTAAGACCTACCACTAGGTGATTGATATAAGAAAAATCCTAAACCTCGAAGATGTGAGATCTAATACCTATTAAAAATTAAACACTGAAATGTGCAAGACGATTTTTACAGGGTAAATTATGCATGCAAAGGTAAATCTTTTTGGGCACAATGTTAAACACAATTAACTCTACAATATGTGAATTTTCGCGGTTTTTTAGAGCAACGGTTAATCAAATATGAATTTTAGAACACAAAGTGGGCAAAATATTCAATTTTCCACAAAACAATTATTTATTAATAACCATCAATCACAAAAATTCAACAATATGTCAAAGTGTAGAAAATTAATTGACAAACAAAATGCTATTTTTTGAATAAATAAAATGAAGCATAAAGAGGTTCAAAATAAAGGGGGAATACAGGGATATAAATGCAATATTAATAAATATAAAATGCGAAGGGGGGCTTTGTGTAATTACCAATTCCTTCGAGGGTACTTCTGCAAAGTTACCAGAGGGTCACGTGCGAAGCACGTGACCTCTGGTTGGCGGGGGTATCTGCGCAAAAAAGGGGAATCGTCAAGGGCTCCTGTGCAATATGACCAGAGGGCACGTGCAAGGCACATGACTCCTGGGGTTGCTCCTATTGACGTCGACGTTCCCTCTCGTACGTGCTCGTCACGTGGGAGGGCCTCGGGCACGAAGCCTGGTGGCTGGTGTTGGCGGAGGGGCGGAGGAGCCTCCGGGGTTGTTGTAGTGGCTGCGCGGCGGAGGTGCAGCTGGGCGCAGCCGACTGCAGAGGAGGGACGGCCTCCCGGCGGTGCCCGCGGTGGCAAGGATGGCGGAGCAGGGCCGAGGCTGCGGTGGTTGTCGATGACGGTCGGCGAAGATATCGTCGTTGAAGATCGCGTGGCTGGCGAAGGGCGGTGTCGCGGTTGGAGTTGGAAATGATCGAAGTGGCGGCGTCGTAGGAGGTTGAAGATGAAGCTCGATGAAGTGGTGAAATCGGTGGTTGTTTGTAACTGGGCTCACGGAGGATATCCCGGAGAACAGCAGCTCCGCCAGAATGGCGCTGCGACGAGGGCGAGGGCTCTCGGATCTCGCCGGCGAAGGCCACGCGGAGCTGTCACCTCCGATGGGGTAATGAAAGCACAGATCGGCGGATGAGATCTCGCCATAGGTTGTGACGACCCCAAAGATGGAGTAGGGTCGGATCTCGCCGGAGATGATAACCACGGGCTGTCACCACTGGGTTTTGATTCTTTATGCAGTCGGCGGATGGTTATACGAAGCGGGTGGTGGCGTGCTTTAAATATGTCGAGGGCTTGATCAGCGATGGCGGTTGCGGATTTGATTGGAGATACGCAGGGGTGGCGACGAGATCTGGGATTTGTGGGTGCGCGAGAGATGTTTGACAGAGATTTCAGAGGCACGAAGTTCGAGAATGGAAGGGGGGATCGAATCGGAGATATGGTGGGGTGGTGCAGTGATGTGGTGTGGGATTCGCGGCGACGAATTCGGAGGGAGGCGGCGGCGCTCAATTGGGAAGGAAGAGGGAGGAAGACGAAGTACAGCGGATGCGCACGTGCGGAGCACGTGCCTGGGAGGCACGTGCGACGCACGTGCATCCCTTTTAATTTTTTTATTATTTTTTAATAATTAACTTTTTTTAAAATAAAAACGAGTTTAAATAAGCCCAAAAATGGCTGACACGTGGCGGCACCATGTGCGGCCACGTGTCAGCACCAGAAAATTCGATATATAATTATCTTGTAAAATTGAAAACAAATAGTAAACGACCTCGGATCAGAAAAGTTTCTTCACAAAAATTGCTCGTCTTGATGAGCTCTACAACTTTTGTGAATACATCAAAATCAAAATTTACCATTTGCAAAAAGTGATATTTTTGCGGTATCCCATGTACATAGAACACCTTGATTTTTGGGTTTTATAATTTTTATATCATTTTAGATTAGATAAAAATACGGAAAAAATAGGATAAAATAGAGATAAATAAATACACATTAATATATTTTTTTGTATTTTTATTAATTAATAAAATATGTACATAAAATATTAAGTCAAAAACCGCTAAAATATACAATATACAAAAGAGGCCCAAAACCCAACTTTCACATATGAGCTCCGATTCACTTGAACTTGGTCTTGTTTTGAAGGTAATTGAATGTACATTAGTTCAAAAGTGAGTAGGATTAAATCGGACACTGGATGAGGAAGATATGAGGATTTTAGTCCGGAAATCCTGAAACTAGGGTTTGAGTTTTTGGTCCATTTATTTGGGTTAGTTATTTTTTTGTATTTTTCCTTTATTCTTGTTAGTGATATATACACAGTGGAGGTGGTTTTGGCTTATTCGGAATTAGCATGAATGAGTTAAAAATCGGGGAAGTTAGGCTATTTACAGGTCAATTTGGCTGGGATTTTTGGCTTCTTATTTTATGCAGAAATTTGTGCTATAATGCCATTCTTATGAAAACATGAATGAATACTAATTATGCTGAATAGATGCCGAAATGTTATTGATTTTAAGGGATTTTAGCTTAATACATGAGATTTAGAGTGATGAATTTGGGATTCATCATCTATTTTTTCCCAACATCTCCAATAATTATCTCTGCCAACCTCCACCTCTAATATCTTCTTCTAACTACCCTCTTCCATGCCAACCACCAAACTCCCTCTAAACCTAACTCCTTCACTAACTAGCGATGGTTGAAACCACTGCTTGGAATGCTAACCTCCACTCATCTCCGATCAAAACCCCCACCACCAGCAACCGTAGAATCGATCCGTGTTTGCATGCAAAACCTCCTAGCCATTCCTCCTCCTTAGTGATAGTAGAGAGAGAAAGCGAAAGAGGTGTATTCTCTGGAGAGATCCAAGGTTAAATAGTCCTGTCGCAGTTTTTATCGGAAGGGCTACTCAAGCTTCCAACCTCAGTCAAGTTGGTTAAGCTATGACTTAAAACTCTAAAGCTTCTCCCTAGATATGTTTCCATCCCTCTTGTTCATCTTTGTTTCAAGTAGAAATCTTATATTCATTATTTTTTATTTATTTCTCTTAATTTTCTCTCCTACTCAGTCACTCATCTCTTCGTCTAAGCTCATCTCCACCATTGCTATAGGTTACTGATCCTCGTAAAATCGTTTCTTCCATCCATCTCCACCAGGACACCTTCCCCCGATGCTATTTATTTCCTTCCTCTACAAGAGGGAGTACCCATCGAGGGTTTCATTTCAGTCCTCCATTACAACCCTCATTTCTGAGGGTTTCATTTTAGTCCACCATTACAACCCTCGCCTCCAATTCACCTCCATATCGCTTGCTGGTATTTTGGGTTTGGATACTAACCTTGTAGGACTTCATTGCAGACATTGAATGGAATTCCGTGCAAGCTTTTCACCTTTGGCAATAGTGTACCAACTAGGAGATTTAAATACTCTTGAACTACTTTCGATTACCAAGCTTATTCATCGGGATTGAGGAGTACGGAGGATGTAACCCACCCTCATTGGAGCACAGCCCTTCCTCCGCCATGCGCAGTGGAGATCTATAGAGAAGGAGGAGCAACAATCGTAGGATCAGCCTCATCCGAGCAGATCAAACATCTTTTGATTGACCCGAGCCTCCGTCATCGAAGCAGCTGCCTCGGCAACATCCAAGCAAACAATGAGCTATAAAAGAAGCCACGTGGCCCAAACCACGAGCTTGATTCCAAGTCTAGACATCACATGCGACATGTAAGTGAGGTGGACATTTTGCAAGCGTGTCCTTCTATATTTGCAAAATTGTAGATAAGTCTCGTTCATGATTAAATTACACACACATATCCAAGCTGTTTATATTAATTGCAATTGAATCCATATTAGGACCTTTTGTAAATAAATAAAGTTATTTTTATTGCAAACCTTGTGAACCATTAGTCCAAATTTAATGATAGTGTCATTTTAAAGCTTATTTTATGTTCTTTATATTGGTCTTTTATTTACTGATTTAATATTTTCCCACATCAAAATTAAGAGTGCATAACTTATATTTTTACCATCAGTATTAATTACAAAATAATTTTACTGTGGCTTATTAATTTATTAAAGGACCATGATTTCCATTAAATGTTTATTAAATACATAAGTTGTTTAATTTACAATCCAGGAGCTTGATTGCATGTTGTGCTTTGTCATTAGTATTCCACTAGCACCATTATTGTTCATTTAACATATCAAAATATAAAATCTTCTAAAAAATTATAATGCATTGCATTTTGCGATGTTACTTGATCTAGAATCAGAATAGGCAATCAAAAAGGTCAACTGGAACACACACCTTGGGCAAAAGCAGAGAGAAATGGATCTGAATGAGCTTGTGGAAGTCAGAAACCGCGCATATGACAACAGTTTGGTGTACAAGGACAAGGTGAAGCGTTGGCATGATAGATATATCGGATGAAAGACCTTTGTTCCTGGATAGAAGGTATGGTTGTTTAATGCAAGGCTGACGATTTTCCAAGGCAAGTTGAAATCCAAGTGGACGGGCCCATTCATTGTCCGAACGGTGCATGATAGCTGATGTGTCGTGATCTCAGATCTCGCAGATGATGCACCAACATTCCTTGTGAATGGACAACTGTTGAAACACTTCGTCGAATCCAATGAGCAGTTAGTCCATGTTGAGGAGATTGTATTTATGCGCGAGATAGATTCAACAGATACACCTCGAACCACGCATGAGACCTTGTAGTAGTGAGCTCTAGCCATCAGCGGCATCTTGAAAGATTCAGACCGACTCACTTGTATATACCATCATTCCTGTACATTATGTCCTTTCTATCCCGCAACTCTAGTAACTCATCCCAGCATCATTGATCACCATCTTGGACTATACTTAGGACGATCAGATCCTAAGTATAAGGGGGGTGAGTCAAATGAGTATGTTCACTGTATATCCTCCAGATCACATCTGTCCTCATACTCACTCATGTCCTATACTTAGGCTGACCTGAGCCTAAGTATAGGGGGACCGATGCCCGCCTTGTATATAATCATTCCTTTCACCTCTTGCCCTCGTCCGCCCCATTTTTGATCTTCTTCTACACTTAGGCTGCCAAAGTCTAAGTATAGGGGGGGGGGCAGAGCGACTTCTATACTTTTGTAATTTTAGCTCTCCTATGCTTAGCACGAGCTATATCTTTTTCATCACTTTTCATGCTCTGAGGACATAGCACACGCTAAGTATAGGGGGACGTGTATATACTACATATATACTTTACCCATAGCTCGTACTTTCGCATATTTTCATGTATTTTTGTATATATTATGCAATAATTACGGGGTACGTAAAAATTGAAAAAAAATTGTGCTATATACTTGTATAAAAACTTGTAAAACATACTTTTGTAAAATTTGTTGTAAAATATGATGTATACCAAAAAAATAATAAAAACTTGTATATTATGTGTAAACTAAAAATTGTTGTAAAAATTGTTGTCTAATAGAAAAAAAATGTGTTGAAAATAAGGCTTCTTATTTACTCTTGCACATCATCTCTGCATCTGAAAAGAAAAAGAGTCTTGCATTTCATTCATATACATAGCATGTCATCTACCTCTCATCTGCATATCTTGCATATAAAAGCTAGTGGGTTCGGAACCAAGTAATGAGTAGATATTGAGGATGGACTTGATTTGACCTTAATCCACCTAATTTCAGAGGAACCTTATAGGAACCGGAGTTAAGATTTCTCAGGTCAAGTGACTTAATTCTTTGAGTCCGCAAGTCTATGTTCACATGTAATCTTGATTAGTCTAAGCAGAATATCTCGTGCACATGCATGATTCTTTTAGATAGTGACCAAACTTGGACAAGCACAATGCACGTAGCTCTTCATTGATGAGGTGGTGAGGAGGTAGAATCCTCACATTTGAGGTAGTGAGGAGGTAAAAAATGTGTTGAAAATAAGGCTTCTTATTTACTCTTGCACATCATCTCTGCATCTGAGAAAAAGAGTCTTGCATTTCATTCATATACATAGCATGCCATCTACCTCTCATCTGCATATCTTGCATATGCAAGTGAAAAGCTAGTGGGTTCGGAACCAAGTAATGAGTAGATATTGAGGGTGGACTTGATTTGACCTTAATCCACCTAATTTCAGAGGAACCTTATAGGAACTGGAGTTAAGATTTCTCAGGTCAAGTGACTTAATTCTTTGAGTCCGCAAGTCTATGTTCACATGTCATCTTGATTAGTCTAAGTAGAATATCTCGTGCACACGCATGATTCTTTTAGACAGTGACCAAACTTGGACAAGCACAATGCACGTAGCTCTTCATTGATGAGGTGGTAAGGAGGTAGAATACTTTAGCCTGGAGTAGCACACGGGTGGAAACACCCGTCCTCGTCTAGGGAGGGTAGTGAATCTCAACCTAGTATGGTAGTGTTGAAGTCTGAGGACAGGACGCTGTGGGTTGCAATAATGCTTCAAAAGAGGGATAGTCTACTGGCTTAAGAGGAAAAACTCCTGATGTACATGCTGCACCTTGTATATAGTTCGAAAAAAAAAGAAAGAAAGAAAAAATGCAAGAACTCCAAAAAAAATAGACAGGCCAAAAAAATAATATATTGCCTGTCGGAGTATGTATATTAGCAAGAAGTCTGCAGCTGGATGACTTGGCTACACTGGTTAGGCATCCCGGGATAGGTAGCTACACTGACTACCGTCCATTCTTTTCTCTACCCCCTCCTCTTGAGTTGGTCGCACTTGAACTTAGAAGGGAATACCCCGCTCCTCGAGGAAAGAGTTACTGGACCGGGTAATTAGAGTTACCTTGTTAGAGGAGGCTGTTTCTGAGCCATTTCTGATGTAGAGAGCTATTTATCACTTACACAGTACAGGTAAGAATCATAGTCATCAAAAATTTACGTTTGAGGATTTATTCTGACCTGACTATTGAGGCGTCTTGAATAGAAGACTTATGGAACTTGAAGTCTGTTAGGTCTTAAATTCAGATCCCAATAAGGTTCCGCCACACAATTAATCCAAAGGTCGAATCAAGCCCCATTTTCAACTTTTGTTCATGACCTTGGTATGAAACCCAATCTCATTTCACTCTTGCATTTCATTTTAGTTGCTCGGGGACGAGCAAGGTTTAAGTATAGGGGGTTGATGAATCCGTGATTCATCACTCTAAAAGTTGAAAATAGAGCTTTGTTCCCGAGTAATTAGCTGCATATTTCCCCTTATCTTTCACAATTAGCATTCATGCATGCAAGCATAATATCTGCATTTTAGCATTCATATTGCATTAAATGAGAGTCCAATAAAATCAACTCCATAGTGTATATATTATTAACACTAATTAAAGAAAAATATCAAAAAATACTAACTTGTAAAATTGACCAATAAAACCACAATCTAAGTTTGAAATTAGGAGCCTTAAAATGCACATATCTCTCTCATACAGTGTCCGATTGAGGTCTACTCACTTTCAAAGTAATATACATTCAGAGACCTTCGAAACAAGACCATTCATTAAAATCGAAGCTCGTATGCAAAACTTGGGTTTTGGGCCCCTTTTGTATATTGTACATATTGCCCGTTTTGCCCCTGTATTTTACCATTTCATTTTTCTAATTATTAAAAATTCAAAAAATAGATTAAGTTGTAAATATTCTTTTTATATTCTCTTTAACTTTATTTTAATTTTTCTCTTATTTAAAAATGACAAAAAAATGCAAAAGACAAAAATGTGGTATTTTATACCTATAAGGTACCACCCAAAAATAGATTTTGTACATTTGATTTTCTTTGATTTTTGACCCATCATGAAAGTTGTAGATCTCGTCGAGACGAGCAACTTTTGTGTTGATCACTTTTTGATCTGACCTCTTTTATTATTTCTTTTTTATTTTTCTTTGCATTTAGTTGTGGATTTTTCTCAGAGCGACAGGTGGCAACTCCTGGAGCCGCCATGTGTCGCCTCCTCATTCACCCACTTATGCCATCTTCCTCCTTCATCCTGAGCCGTTGGATGAGAGGGTTATCCATCAACGGCCATCCTCTTCTCTACCCATTCCTCCCCCACTCTCCCTTGACTTAAGGGAGAATCCAACATCCTTCTCCATCGACGGCCACTCCACACCCCACCCCCTCCACCTTCTCCATCTCTTCTCCAACCGCCTCCTCATCCTCTTTATATCCTCTCCATCTCCCGCATTCATCCCCATCCGCCACTTCTGGTCCTTAGAGTGAGTTCTGGAGAGAGCGTTATCAGTGACAGCGAGCGCCACCCATCTGAGCGAAGACCTCTCCGTGTCCAGGCGAGATCCAAGGTGACCGTCCGGTAACCTTGTTGCGAGCTCTTCAAGCTTGCCGAGCTCCGCCTCAGCCGCGGCGTTGAGAGACGATCGAAGGACCTCTCCCGAGGGAGCTCCTTCTTCCCAGGCACCCACGCATCCCACCTACAAGTAATCTTCATCTTCATTCTTCTTCTTCATTTCTCTCTCCTCGATTCATCTCCTTCCGACCACAGAATCACACAACAAATCGCACTTCTACGGATAAATCACACGTTACGAACGCAACGGTAATTTCTATTGAATTTGTTGATGCAATTTCATCAACAAATTAATCGAATATTCAAGGCAACTAAACAAATGCATGGCAAACAGGGGAAGTTGTGAAATCCCCTATTTTTGTCTTGCTCTGTATCTCTCTCTCCTTCTTCTTCTCTCTTCTTCTTCTTCTTCACCCTCCACCACTGTCGTGAGCCACCATACGACGCACCAGCCGCGTCTGTGCCGCACCTCCAGCCGCTGCAGGCCTCCGCGCTAGCCTAGCGCCCCTCCTCAAGCTCGCGGCGCCCCGCGCGCCTTCAGCCATTCTGCCCTCACCTGCGCGCCCCACACCCTCTCACCGCCCCTCCACGCGTCAACCGTGCGCACTGCCTCACGCCACGGCACGGTGGTCTGCGCGTCGCTCGTCGTACGCCGCTCCAACGCCGCCGCCCACCTCAACCTTCGGCCACCCTCCTCCCAGCCGCGCTCAGATCTCCCGCGTGTGGCTACCTCACGCGCAGCACGCGTCCAAGGCCGCGCCGCTGCCCGCCCACGCGCCTCCGCCATGCCGCCCCATCCACCTGCTCCAACGCCGTGGCTGCCACCGCCCTCGAAACCCCATAGCCGAAGCTTATCAATGCCGACGGCATCTTGGGGAGAAGTCCCCTGTTTCAAGCCAAGAAGCAGAGGAAGACATAGCGCATAATAAAGACAAATGGACATTTGTAAAGGGACACTTGACACCCCTTGCAAGTTATCAAAGAAAGTTTTACTTTCCGGTAATTTCATTCAAGTCCCTGTATTGCATCCATAGCATTCGTCATTTATTTTCTTTGCACTCATACCCCTGCATTTGCATGTTTATTTTGTTGTCATTTTGTCATCCATTTAATTCCGAGAATTGCATTGTGTAGCTTAACTTGTCCTCTTTCGTATGTGATACTTGTTTAATTTTTGTGACATCAGGGAATTTTATTATTATTAAATTGGTGAAATTGTGTCATATTTTGCCCATTTATGCCTCTGAATTGATATTAATTTCTCTATGATTCCAAAAATCCCCAAAAAATCACATTAGACTGAGGATACTTAGGTTTACATTGTGCCCCAAAATCATCTCATTTGCACGCATCTCGAGGCTTAAATAAATCATTTAGTGATTTGATTAATTGATTTTTAATAGGTTTATTTCACATGAAAATTTAGGTTTATTAATTTTCATGGATTCTTCACATGGTATTTATTAAAATTAAATTAGCCAAATCACCTTGGATTCATTTTTAATTCACAGTAAATTCATTTAGTGTCAGAAAATTCCAAAAAAATAGTGTAGCTTAATTTCATCCCATTTCATAATCTGGCCAAGTTTCATAATTTTTAGAATTAATTTGACCATCTTTCTGATTTAACTTGTAATTTGGCCTGATTTTACATGTGTCTTGCATAAAATATACGAAAAAGACCAAAAATACCTCCTCTGAAAATCAAACCTTGAAAATTTGCTTCGAATCAACCTAAGGAGAAAGCTACCTCCCTGAGTTCGACCTTGGACTTCCAACTAAGTAAAAAAAATTTATCGCTCGAAATTAATTTGACTATAATTGAATGTGGTTTTTGATCTGCTCTCATTATCCGACTGCAACGAACATTCTTAATTAATTTGAACATTAATTTGCTCGAATTAACAAGGGTAGTGGGAGTGTTTCAGCTACTCCATATAGATATCCTCCTCGAGGTATCCATTGAGAAAATCTATCTTGACGTCCATTTGCCAGATGTCGTAGTCAAGAGATGCATCTATAGTTAGCAGTGTCCTTATGGACTTAAGCATAGCCACAGGAGAGAACGTCTCATCGTAGTCGATGCCTTCTCTACATGTATAGCCCTTGGCTACTAGCCGTGCCTTGAAAGTCTATACTTTCCCATCAGGTCCCCTTTTTCTCTTGAAGATCCATTTACACCCAATGGGTTTTACCCCTTTAGGTGGATCCTCTAGGGTTCATACACCATTCTTATTCATGGAGTCAATTTCTGACTTCATTGATAGCATCCATCTACCCATGTCATGATCCGTGAGTGCTTCATCAAATGAAGCAGGATCATTGTCAATATCACCCGACACATGGAATCCATACCTTTCAGGTGGTGCAACCACACTCGAACTCCTTCGAAGAGGTATGGGTGTTTCATCTTTACTTATCTCTTCAGTTTCTGGTTCAGGAATCTCAGAATCCTCAGGGGATTAAATGAATTCCTCTATTTCATTTCTGTCTTGACCTTTAAGGAAATCATCCTCCAGAAATTTCACATCTCTATAGACAAAAACCTTTTGGGTCTCAGGGTCATAAAGCTGGTATCCAATACCATCTTTAACATACCCAATGAAGTAGCACTCACAAGTGCGAGATTCTAGCTTACTTACGTCCAAGTTCTTCGCATGGACCAAGCAACCCAAACCCTCAAGTGTTTAACACTAGGCTTGGTACCATACCAGAGCTCGTGAGGAGTCTTGGGTACAGACTTGCTAGGAATCTTGTTCAGGATATATATTACAGTCTCTACTGCATATCCCCGGAAACTAAGAGGTAAACGTGCTTTACTCATCATTGAACGGACCATGTCCATGATGGTCCTGTTGCGTCTTTCAGTAACACCATTAAGTTGGGGGGTTCCAAGGGGAGTGAGATTGGAGACAATTCCATTCTCTTTAAGATATTCCTTGAATTCATTTGAGAGGTACTCGCCACCTCGGTCAGATCGAATCCGTTTAATCTTCATATCGGTTTGGTTCTCAACCAATGCCTTAAACTCTTTGAACTTTTCAAAGGTTTCGGATTTATGATGTAGTAGGAAGATAAACCCGTATCGTGAATGATCATCGATAAACGTCAAATAATATCGATATCCATTTCGAGTCGCGGTACTGAAGGGACCACATACATCAATATGTATTAGGTCAAGAATACCTTCGCATCTCATAACCTTGTTACGGAAAGGCATCCTGGTCATTTTACCTCGAATGCAATGTTCACAGGTAGGTAAAGATTGAACCTATAGAAAATCTAAAGGTCCGTCCTTTATCAATCTATTGATCCTATCAACAGATAAATTACCAAGCCTTTGATGCCAAATCATATTCGAATGATTTCCATTCTCCCTAGATCTTTTAGGGTTTTTATTATCAGATGTAGTGACATTCATGGCACATTCATCAATGCAAAATTCATAGAGTCCCCAGAAGTCAGAACACCATTCGCAATAAATTTATCATATTGATTAATGATTAACTTATTACAGAAAAGGAAGGAATATCCATATCTAACATGTTTAGATACAGATATTAAGTTCCTCCTGACTTCAGGTGCATAAAGACTCACTTTAAGTACTAGGACTCGACCACTAGATAACGACAGTCAGCAGGTCCCGATAGCAACTGCTGCAACACTTGCTTCAGATCCCATCTGGATGACTACCTCCCCTTGCTCTAGATTCCTAGTTTCCTTAAACAAATGTAATGAATTGCATACATGAACAGAAGCACCAGAATCTACAACCCAACTTCCTTCTCGTCCACCGAGAAAGCTATTTTCAATGATGAAAGTAGATTTCATACCTATTGGGGCTTTACCTTTGTCAGCTGACTTCAGGTATTCTGGGAAGTTATGCCGTCAGTGCCCCAACTTCTTGCAGTGGTGACAGACATCGGTCTTCTTCGATGTCATTAACTTGGAAGCACTAGAAGATGAACCAACTCCTTGATTCTTCTTCTTTCTCTTCTGAGCCGAGCCCTTTCGAGAACCTTGCTTCCGACCGCACTTTCCTCTTACTTGTGCAACCATTGCACTGGCAGAGGGGCCATCCTTCCTCATTACGTCTTCAGTAGACTTTAATGCAGCTAATAGCCCAAAGTTAGTGAAATCACCTTTGCTCATGTGATACCACACGACAAAGTTGTTGAAAGACTTAGGGAGCGACGGGAGAATGAAATCAACCTGCATTTCAGAATCCATGTCGGCTCCCAGGGTTTCCAATTCAGAGAGGTACCCAAACACTTTGAGTACGTGTTCTCTGACAGAGGTCCCTTCATGCATCTTGCAGCAAATAAGCTCTTTCACCACATTATAGTGCTATGTGCGGTTTATGTCACCGAACATTTCCTTCAGATTCAACATGATTTTTTGGCAATGGTTCATTTCCACATGCTTCTTCTTAAGCACATTGGACAATGACCCAAGAATATAACACCTTGCCAAGTTATGATCTTCATCATATTTCTCCTTAAAAGATTTATCTTCCGTAGTCTTAAGGTTTGTTATCTTGTCCTTGGACAACACATACGAGATGCGCTCCGCAGAAAGGACAAGATCCAAATTTCGGATCCAATCCGAATAATTTGGTCCGGTCAACTGTTTGACCTTCAGGAGCCTGCTCAGTGGGTTCATGGACTTCATTTTCTGAAATTAAGAATGCACTATATTAGAACATATAAATAATTATAGATTTATTTTTTAAAAACAATTGATTGAGGCATTTTAAATCAAATTTGTCTTGCTATGTCAACTTTGAAAGATTATTCCCTTATTGTCTTTCAAAGTAAGAGATATTCTTACCGCTATATCTCAAGCAAGATCTGGGATGTCCTCTCTATCCTTATCGCATCCCAATAATATGAGAACTTGTGACTCGAATAAAGAGAAGCAGGAACACATTCCGCCTTGCAAGTCCAACTTGCATTTCCCAATTCGGTCTTTAACACCCGGGCCCACCACCCCGAAGATGATGTTGACCCGTTGATAATTGAACCAACAGTCAACAGGCTTAATACTCGCTATACGCAATCCAATATCGCCCCAATAATATGAGGACTCGATATTGGGGTCACTATGTATACGACCTTACTCTTTCGAGAAGCAAAGAACCCGATCCAAATAAATCATATATAGGATGTGTCACTTCGGACAGGCGTCTCCTATATACAATATCTGGAGACGGAATCCTTTGCCTTGACGGGAGACCATGGATGTCACTTATGTCATCCTCCACCTCATATTCAAATTGTAATAATTAATTACTGTGAATCATATAAACATAATTAATTCTTCTAAGGAAAATACACATCTATTCATAATAGAGTGATTTTAATTGTATATAATCAATTTAATCATATTAAATTAATTATCAATCCAATTATCAATCAACAACTTGATTATTACTTGAATAGTAGGTATAATCTTAAAGTACATATTATTCAAATTTTAATAATTAGAAAAATACACTTTGACTTCTCTGGCATTATCGAGTCCCTACCCGTTGTCATGGCCAGTACCGACGGGAGTGGGACGGACCACATCCGGTGCAACCCGCTACCCTAACGCTCCTCGACTAGACACCATATCCACCTCGGGAAAGGATAATTCCAAATAGATCATTGTGTACTTTGAGATGCTCGTCGGTTTTTTAACCGAAATTATACCATATAATATTCATCAAAACCATTTTGATAATATTATAAGGAGATTTGCTAAATAAATCACCAATCCTATTCAAGCAAGAGGGTTTTTCATGTAAAAATTGTCCTACAACAATTGTAGGATAAACTAGGGTTTTGCATGAAAACAATGTTTGTTGATGATTTCATATCAACCCAATTAATGATCAAGATCAACTATCTTATCATCTTGGTTAGTGAAATGTCATTCAATAAAATAATTATCTCTTTAAATATTTCACAAATATTTATAAATAATCATTTCAGAAATTTAACAATTAATTTTCATCAATTTATTTGAATGACTATCACATGGTTCATGATCAAAAATGTCAATTTTCAGCAGTGACCCCTACTCACTAAAATCAACATATTTCGATCAATTTAAATCCAAATTACGCAAAATCAGTTTCTAAGATTGCTAATTTTATTTAAGAAAGAACGCAAGTGATATTTCATGCATTTCTAGGCGGATCAAAACGATAATTAACTCATTAATCATTTTTAGCGCAGTTGCCGCAACAGTGAATACATGTTTATTCAAAGGGCCATATCTTGAGCAAATGGAATCCAAATTTCATAAACTCATATCTTATGGATTCCTTATTTAATGGGAAATAAAAACCAATGGAATATTTTGTGTTTAAACAATTTACACAGTGCCGAAAAAAATTCAATTAAATAGAGGTGCAAAAATTGAAATGCAATAAAACTTTCGCAACCCTTTCAAACCCAAGTCGTCCTAGGTTTACGGATCGTATCCAAAATATTTTCCAACCTAAGGCTCTGATACCACTTGAAGGATATTGGGAATCCTCAAGCGCATCACGGAAGCGTGTTGTTCGCATCTAATGCGATCGGGATGACTAGTCGCTAGATGCAGCGGAATTTAAAATTTTTAAATCATGAGATGAAACCATATGATCACAAGAACATTTCTTGGATTGTTTCATCAAACCATAAAGTATTAGAAATACCTCTTGAAGCGTGGTTGCGATCTCTAGATCTCTAAAGCAAGAGATCCTCCCGACTTAAGTCCGATATATGAAGATGACACTTGCGGGCACGATGATGAGACGCGTTCTTCCCGCAATCCTCGATGAAGATCCAAGCCTTGAATCTCCTGATTTCGTCCAACGAAATCCGACATCTTCTTCTAGAGCAAGAAGGTCCTAAAGAAGATGGAGATCCACGAGCAATCGAAGCGACAACACAACAGCGTGGAGACGATTGCTATTCCCTCAAAACATAAGGTGGACGGCCACCTTAAAGAGAGAGAGATGGCGAGAATGAGAGATGAGAGAGAGAGAGAGTAGGCGTGTACAATGTTGTATCTAGAAGAGGCTAGGGTTTCCCTCTTTATATACTAGTTTGGGAGTCCATGAATCACAATCCATGGCATACACAAAATCAACGGTTAGATTGATATGTGTATTTAATCAATGGACATGATCATTGTTGTTCAAAAACAACAACATATTAATTTATATTAAATTAATGTTGAATTATCATCAACATAATTTAATTCAATAAAATTAATTATCACAAGATAATATGATAACTATTAAAAAGAGGATAATTGCCCACCTAAAAACATGGGGAGTCACCCATGACTAATTCATGGGTGATGTCACCTCATTTGGTGGCTAATTATCCACTTTTTATTTTATCTCATTATCTCTTAATTATTTGCAACAACATTTATTGCAAATTTATCGACTAAATTAATTCCAAATTAATTTGTGAATATTTCAATCATGCCATTGAAAATATATGAATCACATTCACAACCCAAACAAAATTGTAAATTACATTTCCAATTAATTGCTTAATGTGAATCCAATTCACATTAACAATTAACAAATGCTATTTACAAAGGTGCTCTCTCTTTAACATATTATAAATCATGTTTATAACATATACACAGATATTATGGATAGCACTATCCACAATCTGTGTATTCTTTATAATTAAATCTTATTTAATTATCTTGGATAATCATTCTCACAATATGAATCTTATTCATATTATACTTGATAATTAAAGCTTATTTAATTATCAATATTTTGTTGCTTGGATAAATAATTCATCAAATGAATTATTCTTGAACCCCTTCAAGAATAATGTGCTTTCTCCGCAGATACTTGGAGATAAGGATAGGGCGACTGTATTGTTTCATGTATAGTGACTTGGATGTTGAGATCTCATCTCAAATTAAGATCTTACGTACCTCTCACAGATGCTTGATTAAATCAAGACCGCAAATCTAATCTTCTCATTGCATATGAATCTTATTCAGACCAATGTCCATCACTTGGACTAAGATCAGATTGCTTCTCTACTGAGAGGAGACACTAAAATCCAAGCCTGTTTCATCACTCTCTCGGAATGGAAGCGTCATGGTTATACAATCGTTTATGATCACATCACCCTCATGTATTCTCAATACATGTACATCCTGCATACTGGAAGACCTATGATCAACATAAAGATGTAGATCAATTTTAACTGTCTTCTTCAGGATTTAATCACTAAGTTTCTCAATGTTGGTCATTGGGAATCGGTATCGATCATATGCTTTCCCAAAGCATATATCATACCTTCAAATTCTTGTCATACTTCCAAAGCACGATGACCATGCATGGAATTTGATCGATCCCAATACCTCATGAGTGAGCTCATGTCTTCCGGTTCATAAGTGAACCTGTATGATTCCTTTGAGAGATCATATTACTCATATGCCCTTACATGCATACCAGCTCACCAGTATATAGACCTTGGTTAGGTCATCAACCTATTGGTCTACCAAATGTACACACTCAGACATATAGTAACACATCTGTCTCTGGTCAGAGGATGTGTGCCTATGCTGTGACAATATTCAACATAGGACTTAGGTTATCTCGATCTCGCTAAGTCAACCCTTTGACCTAAGTAATCTGACACCTCCGAATCACTATGCCCATGCAGAGGACCTGCATCAAGAGGTCGGTCAGATATCCGCCTCTGTGAGAAAGGATTGTCATCTCCTACTCAGGCTGGAGATCATTTCTTGATAATCATTTGACGGTGCTTGATGAGTCCTCTATCTAACTCTTTAGATATTCATCCAAACACCAGCCTCTATGATTCATTTAATGAATCAACAGCTATATGATCATCAAGATGGCCATGGTACATAACCCTAATTGTACAGAGGGACCTTAGAGTGCATTCATTCATTTAATTTCAGAAAAGGGAGTGAAACATCAATAACTTTTATTGATAAAACATATATATTACAATAACATTTATTGTAAGAATGGTTCGTCCGGGGCTCACATGTCCAACAGAGGCATGCTGCTGGAAGGACTGTAGACCGCGGAGAGGATGGATGGAGTCGATGGCTACGTCGAGGAAGAGGAGGGATGTTGGGAAAGCATTCGGGGGGGGGGGGGGAGTGAGTGAGGTAGCGGACAAGGAGAGTGCGTGAGGGAGAGCCTTTGGCGTGAGATCCTCCCTCCTTTTTATAGTTGCAATGGGTGGTTTATTGTGTACCTACACTAAAGACAAAAGTTAATGCATGCATGGGAATTATGGGGAAGGGTTTGCATGGGAAAGGGATGCCAATGTGGGGGGCTCCATGCATGGGTTTTAAAGAGAGTTTGTGTTGCTCCACGCATGGAAAATAGAATGAAATTTTTACAAGAACCACCCTCCCCTTTTCTTTCCAAAAAAATGTTAATGAAATGTAGGGACACCAATGTGTTGGTTGTTGAGTAAATGTAGTAGATATAATCCCAATGCAGTTTTATTTTCTCTCTTACTATAATAAATATAAATATGATTTGATTAGTTTATATAGATAATTATTTAAGTTATATATAGGTGATTAACACGGATGATCATTATTTTTGATATAACAACATAATCTCACCATATGATTCATAAATAATATGTAAATTGAGATTTATGAGAATATTTTATCCGGATATATCACTATGAACTGTCGATTTATGGTGTGAATTCATCGATTCTGTGCAGTTGATGTGGTTTTCTCCGCTGTGTTTATAAAATGAATAACATGTGAATTGTGCAAAATTTGGTATTTATATGTTAGATATTAATGTTGTTCTTTACATAATTTGATCATATTATAACTTTATATATTGTAATCATCATCCATGCTCTTACGTCAGGAAATAAGAAAAACATAAAAAAAACCAAAAAAAATGTTGAAGAGATGGCCCGCATCTGTAGAGAAAACATTAAGGTCACTCTGTCCATAAACGAGATGACAGAAAGAGACCCGACTTTTCGAAAATACCTTAAGGTGAGATGCAAACTGATGAATTTGTATTTCATCATCTTTATTCATTTATTTTTTTATGCTTAAAATCCCTTATAAAGCACATGTATATAATACTAACTTCATACTCTTACTAACTTGCATCTGTGTGTAAATATTGTACATTTATTACTATTTTAACCTAAAATAAATAAATAAATGAAAAAAAGAAAAGAAAAAAAAGACTATATATATGTAATAGATACAGGTTGACTCGAACCCGAGAGATGGTCAATACTTTACTTGATCGATCGGGAATAAAGTAGGGGAAGATAGAGTCCTTAATTAGAAAATCCGAAAATTGTGTTTTGTAAATACTTCTAATCTCTTCTATCTATATTTGTATACTAACACTATTTTATTTGCATATAAATTGACCTCAATTTAAATAATTTTTAAAACAAAAGTTGTAAATAAAAATATTTTCTAAATAATAAAAATAATTGTAAAATTTAATCATGTACAGAATAAAAGTAGCCACATCTGGAAAAAGCCATAAAATGATAATTGAAAAACCAATTCTGGCTCCATATGAACTCAAATTAAAAACCAAACTCACTTCCATTGTGTTCTAGATTAAATCATCTTTAAAATGGTTGGGATTCATAAATTTTGAAGTTACATATGAAAAGTTGGTTTTCGGGGGTGGTTTGTGCAATTTTACAATTTATTTATTGTATATATTTATTTTTATTATATTTGTAAATAATTATAAATATGTTTAATAATTATTTAAAATAAAAAATAAAAAAATTTAAAATTAAAAAAAAACTAATCTCCTTATTTAACTATGTATATAATCTACCATATGTATATAATATATGTAGTTAAATTTATTAAATAACCACCACAAAAAATAAAAAAATTAATTTTTTCAATTTAATAAAGTGATGAAAATATAAAAAAATAGTAAATAATTCTAATTTCCTTCCTTATCTCTATCTCATTTCGATTTTTTCTTTATTTTTATTTCAGTTTAAATTTGGATTTCAAATTCTTTTCTTATTTATTAATATGACTCCTCCTCCCTCATTTCAATTTGATCAATATTTGGTGAGAGGAGCTCATTCTCTGAGAGTCATCTTGTCGCAAAAGGGTGCGTAGTCTCCGAGCCATCCAGTGACAGCGAGTCGACCGTCATCGAGGGGATCACGGCCTTTTCCTCTCCTAAGGTGAGATCTATTTTTTCTTGTTTTTAACCTAGGTTAATCGTAGTTTTATTTTTTTCACATTTTTTATTCCGTTGTCATTTTTTATCAAGATCTTAGAATCCATCACGATCTTGATCCACCTTTGATTCCGATTTTCATCTCATTTTCTCGATCTCTACACGTTATCATTCTACCTCACACAATCTCTTAACTCCGACCACGTACGGTGGCCAGTGACTCGGATTCGATTCTTCCATTTCTCTGGATCCCCATTCACATATTTTTCAAAATTTTTATTATTTATTTAAATAAGCAGAGATAATGCATCATGCTTGAGTCCTCTTCTATTTCAAAATAAATAAATATATATAAATATAAATATAAATATATATATATAGTTTTTCTTCCTAACATTTGTTTTGCAGGAATAAATAAAAAGATTAAAAAATAAAAATTATATATATAATATTCTCGCAATTGCATTTCTGTTTTAAAAAAAAATAAAAGTGTTTTTCTTTTTTTCCTTATTCTGTTTTTGTTTTACAAAAAAATATAACAAAAAATAAAAAATATCATGCAGCAACCGCCAACCCCTGACGCCGCAACCACGACATCCTGCACCAGCGCGACTTCCTCTGTCTTCATGCCCCTAGTCGGCCGCCACCGCCAGCCGCCTGGGGGTGGGAGCCTTCTCCTTCGCCGGCAAGGTCGTGCCACCCTCCACCATCCATAGCGCTGGCCACCTCGTCGAACATCGTTTGGAGGAGCCACGCCATCCACCCTTCCTTAGGAGCTCCACGCCATCTGCCGCCGCAGAAGCACCACGCCCGACCGCCCACTGCTCAGCCACTTCGTTGCCACTTCACGGTTTGACCATGACGGTCAGAAACACTTCGATTGACGTCGCTGGGCTTCCACCCATCCGCCACTACCGCACGAGAAGCTCTCCACCGCAGACTACCGTCACTACCGCCCTCAGCTTGAGAAAGGAAGAAAGGGGAGGCGGTACCCATTGCCCCCTTTCCTTCGGATTGGATACGAAGAAACAACGGAGAAAACCTAGGGGTTGAGAAATTAATTGGGCAAATTACATATCCGCCTCCCAGAGTTTACAAATTTTCAGAAACACCCCCCTCCAAACAACACGTGCTTTTCATGCCTTTAGTGGGTAATTTGTATTTTCTCCCCCGCTTTTATTTATTATTGTCTTTTAATGCATATACTATAATATTTACGTTCCAGTCATGTTTATCCATACTTTAAAATTGCATGTTCTCTTCATTCAAATGAATAGCATTTGTGCCTCAAAAATTTCAAAAAAAAAAAAAACTTAGACTCCTAATCTGTGTTTGATCATTGTGTGAAATTTTCATAGCATTTTATTTTTATTTTTTATTATTTAGAAAACAAAAACATGTCATATTTCTATATCCGAACTTTGAAAATTCATAAAAAAATCAAGGGTTTTTATCACATGTACCCCTTCGAGATATCGCAATTTCAGTTACACCCTTATCTTTTTGGTAATATCAGTTGTGCCCCTTATTTCTTGCTAATCTAATCACTTGTTCCCCTGAAGTTAGTGACCATCCATAACCAACACAAAGGATTTAAATTAAAAAAAAGATTGAAAAGTTCTCCTCCGTCTTCTTCCTCCCTTCTATTCCTCCTCTCCCATCTTCTTCCTCTTCCTCTTCTCCCCCTCATCCGCCACCCGCACCTCCCTCCCCCCCCACCTCGCCAGCCGCCATCAGCAGTTGTGACCCCACCTTGCCCAGGCCCGCGCGACGTCGACCACCGCTCTGGACCATCACCGTCATGGGCGTGGTTCGCCTCCTCACATGGCTGGAGGAAGAGAAGGGGGAGGAAGAGGAATAGGCCCATGACGGACCGGACAGATTCCCTCCATCTCCTACTCCTTGGCATCTTCTTGTTGTTGCTATTTCTTCTTAGTATCACTAACAGATTCCTACAAGAACCAAATCGCAGAGAACTCCCGGTGTAAACTCCACTACCAACCGCCATGATTTCTTGATTGAGAGTTCTCTACCTTTGGCTTAGAATTGTCAGCGGACTATCCTGAGATTCTGTCGGATTGTCGTGACTCCCGATCAGGGTCTTCCTCTTAGGCGCATGTCGTCTCCAAGTGAGTGCCGGTCGTTGCAGAACTTGGACTTGCGTCCCTTCCTCTGCTTCGAGCACTTCCTCCTGCACTTGTGTCGCCTCCTCTGTCCCGAACTCATCCCTCCCCTTTCACGCCGCCTCCGCCTCTTCCACCAGCCCCCAGGCGCACCGCCCGCATCACCTCCTTCACTCGCGTGTCCTCGCACCAGGCCTCTGCACATGCTCCTAATGCTCCAGCCTGCGGCCGTCCATCGCCACCCGCAAGCGCCTCTCCGTCATGCGCTCACCCTTCCCCTGGCACGCCTCCAGCCACAGCCGCACCTCCGGCCATCTCCAGTAGCTGAGCGAGATCCGCGCCTCCCGTCGTGTCCCTGCCATCCCCGCGGCAGCCCGCTTCCCCACACCTACACCGCCCAGGGTTGCATGCCTCCAGTCACTCGCCGCCCCTCGCTGTAGGTGCTTGAGCCACCACCGTGCGCCTCTCGCGTGTGGTCAAAGTCCTCCAGCGGCTGCAGCCGTAACCGCCTCTTCCGAGCCGCCCCATGCCTCCCCCTCCCCCTTCTTCAGTTTTGTTAAGATAAGATAAATTTTTGACTAATTGCTTCATAAAAATTCACCAAAAAATCAATAAAATTCATCGTTTGATCCATAACGAGTGATATATCCATGAAAATAAAAAATTTTAGAGATTCGATGGATGCATGAAGGTGTTATTAAGAGAGAGATGTTATGAAGAGAAAGGAAGAATAACAAATGGAGGAGGGAGAAGATGAAGTCTGGACAATAATACCCCTCTTAACTGCACCAAGGTTTGAAAAAACCATGGTTAAGTCAACTCATTGACGGTCAATCTGACGGAAGGGCACACGTGATAACGGAGAAAAAAAGCGAGGGGCACAACTGATATTACCAAAAAGATAGGACCATAACTGAAACTGTGATATCTTAGAAGGGCACAAGTGATAAAAACCCAAAAATCAAATATTGTCTGAAAAAGTTCTAAAAAAATTAGAGTAGTTTACTTTTTGTGTCTTTTATTTTCTATGAAATTTTCATGCATTAATCATCTTTAAAACCCAAAAACTTAGCCAAATTTTAAAAATCTTAAAAATTCATATCAAATCGTAGAAAAATAAAAAATGTGTTTTTTTGGTCTTTATTTGTAGATAATTTCCTTTAGTTTCCAGGAAAAATAAATTCCGTAATTTTTATTTCATTTAATATTTTTAAATTGCGAAATAGTCATGTTCATTCACTATTTGCATTTTCCTTTGTTTTGATTCATTTTAAAATTCTAATAAATCTAAAAATCTTTGATAATTTATAAAAATAGTAAAAATTATAGAAACACAAAAATATTTTATTTGAACATTTTGAGCATTTTTTTATATTTGTAAAATCCACAAATGTATTTCTTTTGTGCATGAAATTGTTTTGAAACCCACATTTTTGAAATTTAAAAAAAGTAAAATTCAAAATCATCGAAATTTTGAAAATTATAAAAAAATAAAAAATAAATAAAAATAAAAAGATAAAAAAATTCCATAAAAACTTAGGATAATTTGCATTTGAGATTTCCCTTTTCCTTTAATTATTTTGTTCAATTATTTGAATAACAATCGGGAATTGTAAAATCTCCCTGAGTTCGATCCTATTCGCTGTACATGTAAATAAGTAACAAAATATTTATCTTTCTCTGCATTATTCTTTGTAATTATTTCAACTTGAGAAAGAAGAAAAAAATTAATTTTTTTGTTGCGGGATATTTGGGTTGCAACGACCACTGCATATTTATTTTCATCAATAAAAATCAAAACCCGAAGTTCTCAACTCAACGTAATGGCGCTGTTTCCAGGGAGGCACAACGAGGGTAGTTAGGTTTCTCTTTTGACCTACTATTCTTGGTTGTAAATATTTGTTTATATTTTTCTATATTTATTTTATTGTTTGTATTCACTGCATTTATTTCATTATTTGTGCTCATATTTTTATAGTTGTGTTTCTTACATATTTTCTTTCTTTCCTTTTTCTTGCGAGGACCCATGGAGTGAAGGAGGCAATCCTAGGAGAGCTGAAGAACCTAAGCAAAGCGAAGACAGCTTGATTCATCTCGAAGCCGCAGGAGAGCGCGTGAGGAGGAGGAGAATATTTTGAGAGAGACCATCATTTGGAGCATATATAGTTTTCTATTTATTTTAGCATTTGAACTCTTGTGAAACAGACATTCATTTCTTATGTGGTTTGTTCCACCAAGTGCCGGTGTACTTGGGAGACCTCACTGGTTTTGGTTTTCATCACCTTATTTTTTCTTAATTTCATGCGGATTTTGTGAGCCACCTATTGATTGCTTTAATTAATTTGCTTGAGCCAGGTAATTAATTAGGTCCAAACACCCTAAATAAGAATTTCTGTACATATAGAATAGAGCTTGATTTGGACTTAGTCAAATTAACTTGTTCTTAGCCATTATTAGAAATTATTGTTAGGACGGTTCCCTTGCATTTACATATAGGTTAGTTTATTTTTCTGTATTTAGATTCTGCACGGATCATTTTGTATGTAGAGTGTTGGCGACAAGGTACGCATCTCTAACCCCTGCATGCATCATTGTTTTTAATTGCGCATTAGCGTTTCCATTCTTCTTCCTTGTTTTCACTCACATAAGTTAAAAAGGAAATCGAACACTCGGTAGACGATTCATTGGATATATTCAAACCAGACAACTGCCTAAAATTTGGAAAAAGTAAAGAAAACTCGACCCTAAAATAAACGTAAGGAAAGATCATTGTTTTGGGGAGAGTAACCCCCTCATTGTATTCGTTTAAATTGCTCGTGTACACACTTAGTGCCCAAATCCCATAAATCAACCTAAGTGTTTGTACAACTTTGTGTTTGATCACCTAACTCTAAAATTGACAAGATAAGAGACCGAACTTTCACGATCTTCACAATACGTTGAATTAGTGAATTGGGGGTTTGTATTGTGTTTGATTGCTTGTGTGCATACTAGATCCTTCTGTGCATTTGCACCTTTTTCTTCACATCTTTTGACTTGACCCTCATGATCTCCCGATAATTTTCTCTTGTTTTGGAGATGGTCGACTGGAGTTATTTTAATCTGATCTTCGCGGATCCCTCGCACCTTCCAGACGATCCACCTTTTTTTTTCCAAGAGAACTTTTCTCCTGATTTTGTGAATATCCGCCTAACCCATTATTTCAGGAGACGGACTTTGATTCTCACACACCCTCATTCTTCTCACCCAATCCTGGGCTTTTTGAGTCATCTTTCATGATTTCCACACTTGAGATCTTGAAATAGATGATGGAGCATATGAATTCGAAGATTACTAATCTATTTAACATAAATAAGAGCCAGAATGATGCTCCAATATTTGAGGATATGGATTCACTTGAGGATATTCATGAGAGCTTGCAATCACCCAAAATACAAAAAATGAGAAAAATTCAAAAATCCAAAAAAATTCAGGAGACACATTATTGATTCATTTTGTGAGGAGAGTACACCCATGAAAAACCATTTTCCAACATAGTCATTCACCACATGTCCCACCTTTGACCCTGAGGATGCCACTGTAGAGACTGCTCTTGGCAATCCTCATGTAGATGTTGATTCTGATCTCCTCCCTTGTATGGAGGAGGTCCAAAAAATCAAAAACATGTTGAGTGAACCCGAAGTGGTGGCCACTATTCACAAGATCATGAAAGCCCCACTTCAACATGCCATGATCCATTTATCTGCTCCTCAACCCAAGAATAGAAAGTGGAGGAGTAGATCTGAGCATCGCATCTATACCATAGCCACTGCCTACGCCATCTCTCACCGACCATATTTTAAGAAAGGGAACACTGCCAAACCTCTTATGAGTGGCTCCATCTCTGACTATTCTTGTGACAACACTCTCCTTGATGGCGGTGCTTCAATCAATATAATACCCTTCTTTATGGTACAATATCTTTGTTGGGCATGCGAGCCCACGACGAGCCATTATGCAATAAATGTTATTGCATATATCATTCCCTAATCTGAAATGAAGAATGAATAATTTGCATAATAGGTCCCTTAGTACAATTAGGGTTATGTACCATGGCCATCTTGATGATCATACAGCTGTTGATTCAACTATTGAATCATAGAGGCTGGTGCTTGGATGAATATCTAAAGAGTTAGATTGAGGACTCATCAAGCACCATCAAATGATTGTTAAGAGATGATCTCCAGCCTGAGTAGGAGATGGCAATCCTTATCTCTTAAGGCTGATATCTGACCGACCTCTTGATGCAGGTCCTCTGCATAGGAATAGAGATTTGGAGGTGCCAGTTTAGTTAGGTCAAAGAGTTGACTTAACGAGATCGAGATAACCAAAGTCCTATATCGTATGCTGTCACGATACAGGCATGCATCCTCTGACCGGAGACAGATGTGTTACTATATGTCTAAGTATGTACATTTGGCAGACCAATAGGTTGATGACCTAACCAAGGTCTATACACCGGCGCGCTGGTGTGCATGTAAGGGCATATGAGTAATACGATCTCTCAAAGGGATCATACAGGTTCAGTTACTGAATCGGAAGACATGAGCTCACTCATGAGATATTGGGAAGAATCAAATTCCGTGCGCACGGTCGTCTCGCTTTGGAAGCTTGACTGAATTTGTAGGTTTGAAATATACTTTTAGAAAGTATATGATCAAGACCTAGGTATGATATACGCTTTTGGAAAGCGTATGACCGATACCAACTCCCAGTGATCGAATGAGAAACTTAATAATAGAACCCTAAAGTAGACAGTATAAAGTTGATCCAATACTTCGGGTTTAATCTGAGTCTTCCAGTATGCAGGATGTAAAGGTATTAGGAATACCTGAGGGTGATGTGATCATAAACGATTGTATAACCATGACGCTTCCATTCCTAGGGAGTGATGAAACAGGTCTGGATTTTAGTGACTCCTCTCAGTAAAGAAGTGATCTGATCTTGGTCCAAGTATTGGACATTGATCTGAATGTGATTCAGATGCAATGAGAAGATTAGATTTACGGTCTTGATTTAATCAAGCATCTATGGGAGGCCCGCGATCTGGATTTGAGATATGATCTCAATATCCATGTCACTATACGTGGAACAATACAATCGCCCTGTCCTTATCTCCAAGTATTCACGGAGAAAGCGCATTATCCTTGAAGGAGTTCATGGATAATTCTATTGTTGATATATATATCCGATCACTGAGAAAATAGATAATTAAATGGGAATTAATTATCATGAGTAATATGAATTTGATTCATATTATAAAGAGGGTTATCTGAGATAATTAAATGTGATTTAATTATTGAAGACGTAAGTATTATGAATGTGATTCATATTATTTGAGAATAAGAGAAATGAGATCCAAGGTGATTAAATATGATTTAATTATCATGGATATGAATAATGTGTATAGAAATATCCATATTAGTCATATATATTATAAATGTGATTTATAATATATAAGAGAGAGATATTTGTAATTTACATTTGTTAATTAAATGTTGATGTGAATTGGATTCACATTGGACATTAAATTGAAAATGTAATTTATATTTTATTTTGGGTTGTGAATATGATTCACAAATTTCTAATGGCATGATTGCAATGTTCAAAAAATAAATTGGATTTATTTTTGTGAAATAATTTGCAACAAAAGTTGTTGCAAATATTGGAGAGAATCATGAGATAATGTAATCTCATGTAATAGGAAAAGGGCATCCACCTTCCATATAGGAAGAGTGGACGGCCACAATTCCCATGAGGAATTGGTGGCCGTCTACCCTCCTTATGGAAGGAGGCTTGCCTCCTTTCCTATTTCTCTAATGGAGATTGATTTGATATTAATCAAATTATATTTATTGTATATTTGTTTTTATTAAATTAATTGTTGTTGGATTTTTTCCAACAAAATCTAAGCCATTGAAAGAAACACAATCAATGAGGACCATTGGATTTGTGTTGTCCCATGGATTGAGATCCATGGATCCCAAAACCCTATAAAAGGAGAGGCACCCCATTGCTCTTCTTTACACACAATGCTTGAGAAGCATATCTCTCTCTCTTTCTCTTTACACGCCTACTCTCTCTTCTTCTCTCATGGTCGTCCACCATGGATGCCATGGAGAGAGTCTCCATTGCCGCAACGTCGTCGTTATGCTGCCCGATGGTTTGCTCGTGGAACTCCGTCTACTTCGGCGTGCCTTGCTCATGAAGAAGACGTCGGATCTCGTTTGTCGAGATCAGGAGATCCACTGCTTGGATCATCAACATGGATTGCGAGAAGCACGTGGTTCATCCCCGCGCTCGCAAGTGTCTCCTCCGTCGGATCGGACTTGAGACAGGAGGTCTCTTCGTTTAGAGACTCGATCGCAACCACGCTTCAAGAGGTAATCCTATTACTTGTTTGTGGATTAGACGAAACGATTCGAGAAGTGTTCTTGGATAATGTGGTTTCGTCACATGAAAATTTTTTAATTTCCGCTGCATAGAACAACTAGTACGACTAGTCGTTCTTCGTCGTATTCGATACGATGCTCATGCTTCCGTGATGCGCTTGAGGATCTAACCATATCCTTCAAGTAGTATCAGAACCTTAGGTCGACGGTTTTGGATACGATCCATTAACCGAGGACGACATGGGTTCATTAGGGTTTGCGAAAGTTTTCTTGCATTTCATTTTCGCATATCTGTTTTGAGATTATTTTCGGTACAGTTAAAATAATAATTATATTTTGTTCCCCATTAAATAAGGAAATCGTAGGTTCTGAGTTTACATGATTTCGATTCCGTTTGCTCAAGATATGCTCATTTTAGTGAACATGTATCCACTGTTTCGGGGACTGCGGATCATGACGTAATTAAAGAGTTAATTGCGGATTTGAAATGCCTTGAAATACGTGCAAATCACTTGGATTCTGTTTTAAATAAAATTAGCAAACTTTAGAAACTTACTTTGCTTAATTTGGATTTAAATTGATTGAGATATGATATTTTTAGTAAGTGAGGGTCACTGCTGGAAATACTTTCCTAACCAAGAACCTATTGATTGTAATTTAATCAATTAAGTGGAATTAAATTGTATAATTTCCTGGAATAATTGTGCATAAATATTTGTGAAATATTCGATGATAATTATTTCCTTAAATGACATTTCCATAACCAATAATTGATTAGATGTGATCTAGATCACTAATTGGTTACATGATCTACATGATCAACATTCCAACAAACATGTTGTTTGAATAGGACTTGGGATTTGTTTAGCAAATCTCATTATAATGTTAATCAAAATTGTTTTAATTATTATTATATGGTATAATTTCGGTTGAAGAACCGATGATCATCTCAAGTACAAAATGATCTATTTTGCATTATCCTTTCCCCAGGTGGATATGGTGTCTAGTCGGAGAGCATTGGGGTTGCGGGTTGCAACATATGTGGTCCGTCCCACTCTCGTCGGTACTGGCCATGACAACGCGTAGGGTTAGTATAATGCTTAATAAATCATGATGTATTTCTAATTATTAAAATTCGAAATAATACGTATTTGAGATAATACCATAATTCAAGTAACAATTAAAAATGTTTGTTGGATATTAATTGGATCATTAATTAAATATGATTAGATTAATTAGAATCCAATTAAAATTAAAACACTCTATTATGAATAGAGATGTTATTTCCCTTGGAAGAATTAATCATAATGAATATGATTCATAATGATTAATTAAAATTTGAATATGATATGGAGGATCACATAAGTGACATCCATGGTCTCCCGTCAAGGCGGAGGGTTCCGTCGCCAGGGATTGTATGTAGGAGACGCCTGTCCGAAGTGACAGCTCCTGTATGCAAGCGCATCTGGATCGGGCTCTTCGCTTCTCGAAAGAGTAAGGACGTATGCGTAGTGACCCCAATATAGGGTCCTCATATTATTGGGGCGATATTGGATTGCGCATAGCGAGTTGTATTCCTGTTGACGGTTGGTTCAATTAATGACGGGTCAACATTGTCTTAGGGGTGGTGGGCCCGGGTGTTAAAGACCGAATTGGGCGATGCAAGTTGGACTTGCAAGGCGGAATGTGTTCCCGCTTCTTTTTATCCGAGTTGTAGGTTCTCATATTATTGGGATGCAACAAAGATAATGAAGGAGATCCCAGATCTTACTTGAGATATAATGGTAAGTATATCTCTTACATTGAAAGTGATTAGGGGAATGAACTTTCAATGTTGACAAGGTAAGACAACTTTGATATAAAAATTCCTAAATCAAAGTAAAATATGTATATATATATATATATAAATATATACACTTATGCAAATTTCTTATTTCAGATAATCCTTCATTAAAACCCACTCAATTATATACTCAATAATAACCAGTAAAATATCATGGATTGGACTCATAATCCAGATATTATACTTGCAGTTGGACACATAATATATGTGGTTGCAATGTGCAAGTCTCCTCATACTAATGAGGAATGATAATTAAATAGATAATAGGACTACAACCCTAGAGTTTGTATGTCTCTATAGTCTTGATATCATATAATGTACTTTGGAAGTGGCATGTTGATGATGATCATAATTGTCATATAATCCTTATAAAAATCTAAGAAGATATTATGGCCTACGTATGTGCTCTTGACATTTAATCATGAATGACATGGTTCACTGCATCATACAGAATGGTGGCTCTATAAGAGATGATGTATTCAAAATGTTTGAATACCTACCTGAACCAATGTTTTAAGAGTTTAGATGGATGTAAATGATGAGTGTCATCATTCTACTGTCTATACCCTAGTTATTCATGAAGCTTCATAATATTCATATTGTATGAATTTAATGAAGCATGTATAAATGTTGAAAAACTCTTACTTTGAATTCTTTTGAATTTAAAATAAGAGATCCTCTGTCCTGAGCAATGGTTGCTTAAAGATAAAGGGAGCGCAGTGGAAGCATGGGTTGGACCCAAGAAAGAAGGAAAGTCAAAGAGTTGACTGGACTTCTGTGACTTCCATATGACATCCAAATAGTTGGATGAATGCCAATACTGCAATAAGTTGATGTGCTGATAGTATGACTATCAAGTCTGTCTAGAATCCTTAGTGAAGGACTCGGACAGAGCATAAGAACAATCTACATAAATCATTGAAATTGACTTTCTTATTTGATAAGATAGAGTTTAATAATTGTATCTCAATCTTCTGACATCACTTGCAATGGGTTGCATATGTTTAAGAAGACTGGAAAATTTGATCTTAAAAGGTTTATAGTTATCCACATGGACATTGATGCAATTGTTGCAACAATCTCTGTTGGATTGATAGACTTGTTAATTTCAGTGGGAGAGCCCTTAGTCGTAGAGAATGTCTCTATGACCTAGATATAAGAATACACTCATTGTTTGTTTCTAAATGTTGGAAATAAACATGAATTCTGGAATGGACCTATCATAAAGAGTTATGATGGAGATATTTCGGATAGTAATCTAAAATCTAGTGGACTCCACTAAATTAGAAAATTAATAAATGGTTCATTAACATTTCTAAATAATGAAATTAAACCTTAAGATCAACAGGAGGATTAAGATCATTTGACAATGATCTAGCATCAAGTCTTGGACATTTGTTTATTGATTTGATCAATAGACTAGTAAGAGATGAAACTTTAGAATGTCTAAAATTTCAAAACTAACATACTTATGAATATTTTATTCGAAGTAAAATGTCCAATACACCCTTCTTAGAGAAAGGTGTAAGATGTCAAGGTATTCAATATCTCATACATATTGATGTATGCAGATCATCTATATCATAAAACATTATGGATATGTGATATCTATTAATGATTATGAGTGATATGAGATTTCTTCTCTTCATCTAAAGAAACCTTTGAAATATTCAAAGATTTCATAATTTTGGTTTGGAACCAAAGTCTGAAGGAAGATCAAAATGAATTTTGTCTAATCTAGGTAATCAATACCTATTAGATGAATTCATGGTAGACCTTATGGAGAAAGGAATATCATTCCTATCTCACTCCTCCTGATGAACCTAAACTCAATAGAGTTATAGGGAGATACAATTGGATCATGGATGACATGATCTTATCAATGATGAATTTTAGCATAATCATCCCTTAGTTTCCAGGTATATATGTATAGTAGAGACTACAATATATATCCTTAACAGGATTCCATGCAAGTAAGCTGGAATTGAGTACTAAAGAGTGCTACTTCATTAGGAAAATAAAGGATGGTATTGGATACCTACTTTATGACCTTGAGATTCTTAAAATATCTCATCTATGAGAATGTGATTCTTAGAGGTTGAGACTATTGAGAATCAAGATGAAAATGAAGTGTAGGAACTCATTTAATCTTAAGAAGATAATGAGGCTCCTGAAATTGGAAAGTAGAAGGACAATTAAAGATGAAACACTAATACCTCTTTAAATGAGTTTGAGGAAGGATTCCATGTGTCAGAGAAATCTGACAATGATCGAACTTCATGTGATGAAGCTTCTGAAGATCATAGCATGGATAGATGGATGTTAGCAATAAAAGTCTAATATAGACTTCATATACAAGTGTTGTATATGGACCCTCGAGGATCCACCTATATGGGTAATACCTGAAAAGGTGTAAATGGATCTTCAAGAGAAAGGGAACCTGATGAGAAGGTAGAGACCTTCAAAGCACGGTTCGTAGCCACGAGCTACACACCGGAAGAGAAGACATTGCTTGCAATGAGACTTGCTCTTCGGTGACCATGCTTAAAACCATCAGAATATTGCTAACCTTAGCTACACAACTTGACAATTGCATCTTCAAGATGTAAGTCGATATTGCATTCCTCTATGAATACCTCTCTGAGGATATTCATATGAAGTAGCCCCAGGGCTTCATGGTTGAGAAAAGCAAGATGTGAAAGCTAAGGAATCCATCTATGGACTCAAAATAAGCTTCTTGAAGTTGGATCATAAGATTTGATGAAATTATAAATGTTATGATTTCAGACAGAATCTAGATGAGCCATGTGAAGCTTAGTGGGAGTGCCTTTGTGTTTATCATGCTAAATGTAGATAATATCCTAATCATTTAGAATGATATAAGGATGATAATAAGTATTTTATAGACTGGCTATTCCATATCTTGAAATATGATTTCAAAGACACCTCTTAGATCTTAGTTCTGAAGTTGTTCAGAAGCAAAGAGAAGAGGATAATGGGACTATCACAATAGTAATACACCTTGGACATATTCCATTATTGGAAATTCCAAGAAAGGCTTCCTTCCCTTAAGATATGGTACTGACCTATCTAAAGAGATAACACCTCAAAGAGTTGAGGAAGTGAATGCTAGAACTACTTGCCCTTGGGCATTAGTTCTGAGAAGCCGGGTGTGTGCTAGATGTGTACAAAATCCAGATGGCTGCCATGTAGTGGGAGTAGTAAACTGTTACTAATCCTACTATGGAAATAAAACACTTGGTTGCAGTAAATACAAAAACTTCATAGATGACAAGATTTTTGAGATAGTGATCTCAAAGTCTTATCTTCAAAAAAACTTAAGACTTTATAGATAGTGATATAAAAGGTCATAACTGTGGATACCTTAACAGATAGTGATCTTCAGGAATAAGGGTATTCTGATAAGGATTATAGAAATACTGGTTATCATAATTGTTAAGCTATAGTGTCAAGGACAGTGTAACTAACTAGATTGAGTATTGGTTGCATAAGATGCAACATTCGCATTGGATTCGAGCACTGTTACTGGGGATATGCAAGTGTCGTAAAAGGACATGGCATAGTCTCGCGGGAACAGAGTGACTGATCAGATTACCTAGCTATTTTCTAAATAGCCTATGATTGTCACATGAGTGTGGGTTTAAATGATTAGCCCATTAATGGATCTTTGGGCTAGTGGGAGATTGTTGGACATGCGAGCCCACGACGAGCCATTATGCAATAAATGTTATTGCATATATCATTCCCTAATCTGAAATGAAGAATGAATAATTTGCATAATAGGTCCCTTAGTACAATTAGGGTTATGTACCATGGCCATCTTGATGATCGAACAACTGTTGATTCAACTATTGAATCATAGAGGTTGGTGCTTGGATGAATATCTAAAGAGTTAGACTGAGGACTCATCAAGCACCATCAAATGATTGTTAAGAGATGATCTCAAGCCTAAGTAGGAGATGACAATCCTTATCTCTTAAGGCTGATATCTGACCGACCTCTTGATGCAGGTCCTCTGCATAGGAATAGAGATTTGGAGATGTCAGATTAGTTAGGTCAAAGAGTTGACTTAACGAGATCGAGATAACCAAAGTCCTATATCGTATGTTGTCACGATACAGCCACGCATCCTCTGACCAGAGACAGATTTGTTACTATATGTCTAAGTATGTACATTTCGCAGACCAATAGGTTGATGACCTAACCAAGGTCTATACATCGACGCGCTGGTGTGCATGTAAGGGCATATGAGTAATACAATCTCTCAAAGCGATCATACAAGTTCAGTTACTGAACCGGAAGACATGAGCTCACTCATGAGATATTGGGAAGAATCAAATTCCGTGCGCACGGTCCTCTCGCTTTGGAAGCTTGACTGAATTTGTAGGTTTGATATATACTTTTAGAAAGTATATGATCAAGACCTAGGTATGATATACGCTTTTGGAAAGCGTATGATCGATACCAACTCCCAATGATCGAATGAGAAACTTACTGATAGAACCCTGAAGTAGACAGTATAAAGTTGATCCAATACTTCGGGTTTAATCTGAGTCTTCCAGTATGCAGGACGTACATGTATTGGGAATACCTGAGGGTGATGTGATCATAAACGATTATATAACCATGACGCTTCCATTCCTAGGGAGTGACGAAATGGGTCTGGATTTTACTGACTCCTCTTAGTAGAGAAATGATCTGATCTTGGTCCAAGTGTTGGACATTGATCTGAATGTGATTCAGATGCAATGAGAAGATTAGATTTACGGTCTTGATTTAATCAAGCATCTATGGGAGGCCCGCGATCTGGATTTGAGATATGATCTCAATATCCATGTCATTATACGTGGAACAATACAATCTCCCTATCCTTATCTCCAAGTATTTGCGGAGAAAGCGCATTATCCTTGAAGGAGTTCATGGATAATTCTATTGTTGATATATATATATATATATCCGAGCACTGAGAAAATAGATAATTAAATGTGATTTAATTATCATGAGTAATATGAATTTGATTCATATTATAAAGAGAGTTATCTGAGATAATTAAATGTGATTTAATTATTAAAGATGTAAGTAATATAATGTGATTCATATTATTTGAGAACAAGAGAAATGAGATCCAAGGCGATTAAATATGATTTAATTATCATGGATATGAATAATGTGGATAGAAATATCCATATTAGTCATATATATTATAAATGTGATTCATAATATATAAGAGAGAGATATTTGTAATTTACATTTGTTAATTAAATGTTGATGTGAATTGGATTCACATTGGACATTAAATTAAAAATGTAATTTATATTTTATTTTGGGTTGTGAATATGATTCACAAATTTCCAATGGCATGATTGCAATGTTCATAAAATAAATTGGATTTATTTTTGTGAAATAATTTGCAACAAAAGTTGTTGCAAATATTGGAGAGAATCATGAGATAATGTAATCTCATGTAATAGGAAAAGGGCATCTACTTTCCGTATAGGAAGAGTGGACGGCCACAATTCCCATGAGGAATTGGTGGTCGTCTACCCTCCTTATGGAAGGAGGCTTGCATCCTTTCCTATTTCTCCAATGGAGATTGATTTGATATAAATCAAATTATATTTATTGTATATTTGATTTTTATTAAATTAATTGTTGTTGGATTTTTTCCAACAAAATCTAAGCCATTGAAAGAAACACAATCAATGAGGACCATTGGATTTGTGTTGTCCCATTGATTGAGATCCATGGATCCCAAAACCCTATAAAAGGAGAGGCACCCCGTTGCTCTTCTTTACACACAATGCTTGAGAAGCATTCTCTCTCTCTCTCTCTCTCTCTCTCTCTTTCTCTTCACACGCCTACTCTCTCTTCTTTTCTCATGGCCATCCACCATGGATGCCATGGAGAGAGTCTCCATTACCGCAGCGTCATCGTTATGCTGCCCGATGGTTTGCTCGTGGAACTACGTCTACTTCGGCGTGCCTTGCTCGTGAAGAAGACGTCGGATCTCGTGTATCGAGATCAGGAGATCCACCGCTTCGATCATCAACATGGATTGCGAGAAGCACGCATTTCATCCCCGCGCTCGCAAGCGTCTCCTCCGTCGGATCGGACTTGAGACAGGAGGTCTCTTCATTTAGAGACTCGATCGCAACCACGCTTCAAGAGGTAATCCTATTACTTGTTTGTGGTTTAGACGAAACGATCCGAGAAGTGTTCTTGGATCATGTGGTTTCGTCACATGAAATTTTTTTAATTTCCGCTGCATAGAACAACTAGTACGATTAGTCGTTCTTCGTCGTATTTGATACGATGCTCACGCTTCCGTGTTGCGCTTGAGGATCTAACCATATCCTTCAATCTTCACCTTGGGCCTCTCAAGAAAATCAGGATGACAGTTCAATTGGCTGATGGATCTATCAAGAGATCGAAGGATATTTTAGAAAATGTTGTCATTCTTATTCAGGGCATGAACTTCACTTCTGATTTTGCCGTATTGCCCATGAAGACCTCCATACTTCTGGGAACCCTCCAATCATCCTGGGATGCCCATTCCTCACCTCTGCAAGAGTCATTATTGATTATGAATAAGAAGATATTCGATTCCATTCTGATGTATGGAGCGACATATTGATCACTACACTCATTACTGACCAGAGACCTGTATCCCATGAGAGCGTGTCCGTGTTAGACAAACCCAAGGACTTTGACCTTGATGATACTACCATAGATTTTTGTTGTATGTTGGATGATACTGAGACCCAATAGTTCCTCTTCAAGGATGAAGATTGGAAAAGCATAGACCTTGGAGTTCCCCCTTATAGTACGTGGCGATGCATTGATGACGTCAGTGGGATTTACACAATAGAAATCCCAGAGCGGAAGGCCAAGACTAGATAGGATGGACATGATTTAACCACTTTCACTGATGAGTCCGTTCCTATTCATCTTGATTTAGATGAAACAGATAAGGCCAAATTTGATTTGATTGCTTTTATAAAGGAATTCAGGCCTTTAAATGATGATGATGATCTAGGCGAGGCTCGCCAGGCTGGAATTGATCTTACTTTTTTGGATAATGAGTTCGAGCCTTTTTACTTTGATATTTGCGAGACTTCCCAGGCAGGACACGACCACACTACTTCCACTGATCGATATGTGCCTGGACACTCTGAGACTGTTGAGGATACATTCCTGGTCGATCCTGATCGATTTGTGTTTTATGATGACCCCAATATCGACCTACACCTTGTTAGATCCATTTCTGAGCGATCTCGCAAGAAGGTCCGCTTTTGACCTTCTTGACCTTTGTACATCCACTCCTCTTGTATATCCTTTCATTTCATTCTTTCTTCTTTCGTTTTATCATTCACCCCTTTTCTGTGTGTATATATGCTATAATTAGGATGTACTTTATCCTAAGTATAAGAGGGGGGGGGGGAGGGGTGAATGATTTGTCTTGTTCATATTCGTCCAGTTCATAACTCCTATTGTTGCTTATACTTAGGGATATTCTACCCTAAGTATAGGGGAGTGATGTTATTTATATCGCCTTTTTTGTGTTTTTCCATTGAGTTTGTCAATTCTCTTCCTCGGTTTTTCCCTTTTGTACAATCTAATATACTTAGGACTACTTGATCCTAAGTATAGGGGGATCATCAACTTCTATTCTTATCATCTATTCTTTTAGTCATTGTAGCATAGGAGTCTTTTCACTTCTCTATACTTAGCATGAGTTATGTCTTCCTTTGCCGCTCTCTGATCACTATGAGGACAGAGTTCGAGCTAAGTATAGTAGGGTGTCGTATATATTGTATATATAATTTAGACATAACTCGTAGTTTTAATATGATTATTTTGGGGATATGTATATAAATTTGCAAAATCCATGTGTGTACATGTTGCACCCTGTATATATTTTTAAAAAAAAAGAAAGGAAAATGCAGAGTCTCCAAAAGTGGATAGGCCTGATTGAAAAGTAAAATTCCTGCCAGAGTGTATATACAAGGATAAAAAGGAAAAAAAAAGAGCTTTAACGTCAAATTTTTGTAATCTTGCAACGGATGATTTGGCTACGCTGGTCATGCATCTAAGGATAGGTAGCTACACTGATTATCGTCCATTTTCTTCTCCATCTCCTCTTCTTGAGCTAGTTGTACTTGAACTTAGAAGGGAATATCCCTGCTCCTCGAGGAAAGAGTTGCTAGACTGAGGAACTAGAGTTACCTTGTTGAGGGAGGCTGTTCCTTTGCTACTTTGAGATGTGGAGCTATAATTCACTTACACCATACAAGTGAAGATTCATAGTCATAAGAATTTGTATATGTAGATTTGTTCTGACCTGACTTTGAGGCGACCTGAATAGGAGTCTTGTGGAACTTAGAGGCTGTTAGGTTTTAAATCCATTTCGCATTAAGGTTCTTCAACACTAATAATACAACGGTCTGATAGAGTTCCATACTACAATTTTATGAAGATAAGTTTAATACTCAATATTTTCGTAATTTCTTTATTTTTCTTTTATTCAGTTGTTCTTTCAAATAAGTGTTTGCTAAGGGATTAACAAAGATAAAGCATAGGGGGATGATGAATTTGCATTTCATCATTTTTATTCATTTATTTTAGCTTAAAATCCCTTGTAAAACATCTGCATATAATACTAACTTCTTACTAACTTGCATCTATGTGTAAATATTGTACATTTATTATTAAGTTAACCTAAAATAAATAAAGAAAGAAAGAAAAGAAAAATAAGGAAAAAAAGACTGTATATATATGTAACAGATACATGCTGACCCGGACCTTGAGAGAAGGTAAAGACTTGACTTGATCGACCAAGAATAAAGTAGGGGGAGATAGGGTCCTTAATTAGAAAATCCAAAAATTGTGTTTTGTTAATATTTCTCATCTCTTCTTTGTATATTTGTATATTAACATTATTTTATTTGCACATAAATTGACCTCAAATTAAATAATTTTCAAAACAAAAGTTGTAAATAAAAATATTTTCTAAATAATAAAAATAACTACAAAATTAAATCATATACAGAGTAAAAGTAGCCACATCTGGAAAAAGCCATAAAATGATAATTGAAAGACCGATTTCGGCTCCATAAAAACTTAAATTAAACCAAAATTACTTCCATTGTATTCTAAATTAAATCATCTTTAAAATAGTTGTAATTAATTTTTGAAGTTACAGATGAAAAGTTGGTTTTCTATGGTGGTTCGTGCAATTTTACCATTTATTTATTATATATATTTATTCTTATTATATTTTGCAAATAATTGTAAATATTTTTATAATTATTTAAAATAAAAAATAAAAATTTTAAAATAAAAAATTAATCTCCTTATTTAACTATGTATATAATGTACCATATGTGTATAATATATGTATATAGTTAAATTTCTTAAATAACTACCGCAAAAACAATAAAAACATTAACATTTATTTTTAAATTTAATAAAGTAACAAAAATACAAAGAAAATAATTTTAGTAAATAATTCTAATTTCCTTCCTTATCTCTATCTCATTTCGATTTTTTTCGTTATCTTTATTTCAATTTAAATTTTGACTTTCAAATTCTTTTCTTATCTATTAATATGTCTTCTCCCTCATTTCAACTTGATCAATCTTTAGTGAGAGGAGCTCATTCTTCGAGAGCCATCTTGCGCAGAAGGGTACTTAGTCTTCGAGTCGTCCGGTGACAACGAGTTAGCCTTCGTCGAGGCGATTACAGTCTTTTCCGTTCCTAAGGTGAGATCCATTTTTCTTGTTTTTAACCTAGGTTAATCGTAGTTTTATTTTTTCGTATTTTTTATTTTGTTGTCATTTTTATTTAGATATTAGAATCCATCACGATTTGGGTCCATCTTCGATTCCGATTTTCATCTCATTTTCTCGATCTCTACACGTTCTCATTCTACCTCACACAATCTCTCAACTCCGACTACGCACGGTGGCTGAAGACTCTGATTCGATTCTTCAATTTCGCCGGATCTCCATTCACATCTTTTTCACTTTTTTATTATTTATTTAAATATGCAGAGATGATGTATCATGCTTGAGTCCTCTTCTATTTAAAAAATATATAAATTAAAAAAAAATTAATATATATTGTTTTTCATTCTAACATTTGTTTTGCAAGAATAAATAAAAAGATTATAAAAAATAAAAATATAATAAAAATATAATAAAAAAAGATTTCTTCAAATGCATTTCTATCTTAAAAAATAAAAAATAAGTTTTTTTTATTTTTTTACTTCTATTTTTATTTTACAAATATATATATATATATATATATATATATATAAATCAGTCTCTAGCCGCCAGCCCCCGCCACCGCAGCCGCGACCTCCTGCACCTACGTGACTTCCTGCATCTTCCTGCCCCTCGTCGACTGCCACCGCCAGCCGCCTGAGGGTGGGAGCCTTCTCCTTCGCTGGCAGGATCGCGCCACCCTCCACCATTCACAGTGTCGGCCACCTCGTCGAACACCGTCTGGAAGAGCCACGCTATACATCTTTCCTTTGCAGCTCCACGCCATTCGCCCTTCCACCGCAGGAGCATCGCACCCGGCCACCCATTACTATGCCACCACTGATGCCACTTCACAGCCCGGCCACGTGCGGCCAGGAACACTTCGATCGACGCCGCTGGTCGCATCCACCCATATGCCACTACCGCGCGAGAAGCTCTGCCGCTGCAGACCGTCGCCCACGGCTTGAGAGAGGAAGAAAGGGGAGGCGGTGCCCATTGCCCCCTCTCTCAAAACAGCACGTGTTTTGCACATCTTTAGTGGGTAATTTGTATTTTCTCCCACACTTTTATTTATTATTATCTTTTAATGTAGAAACTATAAATATTTACATTCCAATCCTGTTTATCTAGACTATAAAATTACATCTTCTCTTCATTCAAATAAATAGCATTTGTGCCTCAAAAATTCTCAAAAAATTAACTTAGACTTATGATCTGTGTTTGATAATTGTATAAATTTTTCATAACATTACTTTTATTTGTTATTATTAAAAAATAAAAAAACATGTCATATTTACCTCTCCGAACTTTGAAAATTCATAAAAATCAAATATTATCTGAAAAATTCTAAGAAATATAGTAGTTTAATTTTTGTGTCTTTTTTTCTGACATTTTCACGCATTAATCATTTTTAAAACTCAAAAACTTTACCAAATATTACAAGTCTTAAAAAATCATATCAAATTGTATAAAATCAAAAAATGTGTTTTTAGTCTTTGTTTGTAGATAACTTCCTTTAGTTTCCAAGAAAAATAAATTCCAAAATTTTTTATTTCATTTAGTATTTCTTAAATTGCGAAATAGTCATGTTTATTCACTGTTTGCATTTTCCCTTATTTTGATTCATTTTAAAAATTCTAAAAAATATAAAATTATCTGAAAATTCACAAAAAAAGTAAATTATCATAAAAAGACAAAAATATTTTATTTGAACATTTTGGAGAATTTTTTATATCTGAAAAATCCAAAAAATGTATTTCTTTTGTGCATGAAATTGTTTTGAAAATCATATTTTGTAAATTAAAAAATTGAAAAAATCAAAATCATTAAAAATTTGAAAATCAGAAAAATAGAAAAAAATAAAAATAAATAAATAAATCCACAAAAACCAAGGATAATTGCATTTGAGATTTCATTTTTTACTTTAATTGATTTTTTCAATTATTTGAATAACCCTCGGGAATTGTAGCCTCCCTGAGTTTGATCCTATTCGCTATACAGGTAAATAGGTAGAAAAATATTTCGCTTTCTCTACTTTATTCTTTGTAATTATTTTAGCTTGAGAAAGAGGAAAAAATATTTTTTTTGCAGGATATTTGGGTTGCAATGACCACTGCACATTTATTTTCATCAATAAAAATCAAAACCCGAATTTCCCATGCTCAACACACACCAACTTGGGCCAGCAAAAAGAATCCTAGCCAAACAAAGAAGCACATACTTTCTGTTTCTATATCTCGCCTGATAAAAAATGAGCTACCAAGGAAGAAAATGAACATGGGTGCAAACTTTGTCACTAGCTAGATCAACGAAATCAAGTTTGTCTGACCATTGCTAGACAATGGGTCCTCCATCAATCTCATGCCACAACTCTATTTGAGCATCTAAATCTAGGTCCTCTTAAGAAGTCTACAACTGTACTTTAATTCATAGATACGTCAACTAAGAGACCTAAGGGGGAGATTGGAAATGTTGTCATCAACATAGAGGGACAAAATTACATAGTAGATTTCACAATACTTGACATGGATGTCCCTAGAAATTGGAAAGACTCCCAAATGATACTAGGGCGGCCCTTCCTTAGGACCGCGTGTGATGTGTTTGATTACACATCGGGGAGAATCCAGTTTGGAAAAGTTGAACTTAAAATGAAGAAAACTAGGTTTCAATGACCTGACACTGAGTCTAGCACCGAGTATGAAAACTCAAAACCTGAGGCAGAAAATACGGAAGCAACAGTTGGGCCCTGGAGACAGAACCCAATCACAATGATAGAATCACTCTCATCTGGAGAGGACATTGTTGATGATTTAGTATGCCTGCTCATCCATGCATCTACCTATACTCCTAGAGAAGCAGAGGTCCGTCTTGACCTGTCAGTCCATTCTCCTTATGGACAATCCCAGAGTGAGGTGCATATATCAGATATGGTGCTTGCCACACCAAATTCCATCTTTAGCGATCCGATCCCCAAAATAATAAAGATGGTGGTCGATGTTAATATACAACAAACATCCACATCACAAACAAATTTGGCAATGAGAGAGAGAGAGAGAGAGAGAGATTCTGTGAAAGATACAGACTTACCCGATCTCAAACCATTGCCCCCTACTCTTAAGAACGCATTCCTTGAAGGAAATAAGGGACAGTTTCTGGTCATCATCAGTTCACATATGACCGAACAACATGAGATTGTCTGATCCACCTGCTTAACATTTTAGAGAAAAATCGCAAGGCTATAGGGTGGAGATTGTCTGATCTTCCAGGGATTAACCTAGCCCTCTCCTCACACCGTATTTACCTTGAGTATAATGCTAAACCCTCTCGTGAATGCCAACGTATGTTGAATCCAAATTTACATAAAGTGGTTAAAACTGAGATCGAAAAATGGTGCAAGGCTGGTTTCATATATCCCATCTCTGACTCCAAGTGGGTGTCGCCTTTGCATGTCATCTCGAAAAAGTCGGGACTTCATATTATCACCAATAAGGAGGGAGAGGAAATAACAACACGGGTGCCAATGTCGTGGCGTGTCTGTAAGGAGGGAGAGGAGATCACAACACGGGTACCCATGTCGTGGCGTGTCTGTGTGGATTACAGGCTCAAATGTTGCAACGAAGAAGGACCACTTTCCAATTCCTTTTATTGATCAAATTTTGGAGAGAGAGTGGAAAGGAGAGAATACTTATGTTTCTTGAAGGGGTATTCGGGCTACAATCAGGTAGCCTTCGCCCCTGAGAACCAGGAAAAGACTACTTTTACATGTGCTTTCAGCACTTACGCATTCAAGCGCATGCCATTTGGGCTTTGCAATGCCCCCGACACTTTCCAATGTACATGATTGTGGTTTTTGCCGAAATGGTTGGAGATTTCTTAGAAGTCTCCATGGATGACTTCTCGGTTCATGGAGATTCATTCGATGATTGCCTAGCGCACCTGGATCGAGTCCTCCAAAAGTGTAGGGAAGTGAATTTGGTGCTCTCTTGGGAGAAAAACCATTTCATGGTAAAAGAGGACATTGTTTTGGGGTTTGTCATCTCCAAGAAGGGAATGGAGGTTGACTGCTAAGGTGGATGTGATCAAGAAGCTCGAGCCACCTATCAATGTTAAACAAGTGTGGTGTACTCTGGGGCATGTTAGATTTTATAGGATATTTATTAAGGATTTTTCAAAAATTATCCGACCACTAACTATCTCTTAGATAAAGACACTAAGTTCCTAGTAGATCATAAGTGTCTTGAAGCCTTTGAGCTGCTCAAGAAAAGGATCATTGAGACCCCCATCCTACAAGCCCCTAACTGGTCTCTTCCCTTCGAGATCATGACAAATGCTTCAGACTCCGCAGTAGGGGCTGTATTAGGATAAAGAAAAGATGGAATCCCATATGTTATTCACTATGCAAGCAAAGTCTTAGATCCATCTCAGAAGAATTACACTGTGACCGAACAAGAAATGCTTGCAGTAGTCTTTTCCTTAGAGAAATTTCGACTAATCCTTCTAGGATCTAACGTGACAGTTTACACGGATGACTCAGCCATCTGATACTTAATGACTAAAAAAGATGCAAAAGCACGACTCCTCAGATGGATACTCTTGCTTCAGGAATTTGATTTGGAGATTAAAGATAAACCTGGAGTTAAGAATGTCGTGGCTGATCATTTATTACGGATCAAACAAAACAAAATCCCGGAGTTTGAATCTATCCGTAAAACCTTCCCGAACAAGTTAATTTATGCTATTGACTCTCTCCCATGGTATGCTGACATGGTGAACTATTTTGTCTTCAAGAAAGTTCCCCAAGGTTGGCCGAAGAACATAATCGACCGACTCAAGTCGGAAGCCAGACAATACCATTGGGAAGATTTGTTCCTTTTCTTTGAAGGATCGGATCGTATATGGAGGAGATGTATTCCTCAAGAGGAATACCAAAGTGCCTTCAATCTTTGGCATACCTTGGAGGCATGAGTACATCACTCTGAGAAGAGGACCGCTGAGAAGAAACTACATTGTGGGATTTTATTGGCCAATCTTGTTTAAGGATGCCTACAATTTTGTCAGGTCACGCCCGATCTGTCAGTGAATGGGAGGGACCATTGGTCCCAAAGATGCCATGCCTATGAAACCAGTAATCATTTGTGATATATTCGATGCATGGGGCATAGACTTTATGGGCTCCTTCCCCAACAATCATGGATTTGAATATATTCTTCTCCCGATAGATTATTTATCTAGGTGGACGGAGGCCATTACTATTCGAGCGGCAGACAACAAGACCATGTGCAAGTTTTTGAAATATCATATTATTTCAAGGTTTGAAATCTCTAAAGTATTAATCTAATGGTGGTATTCACTTTGTCAACTGAGAGGTGAAGAAGTTGACTAAGGAATACGACATAGAGCACCATGTTGCTAGTCCATACCATCCACAATCCAATGGCATGGACGAGGTGTCAAATAGGGAGGTCAAAGGAATCTTACAGAAGCTAGTCCACTCTGACAAGAAGAACTGGTCCGAACTCCTGAACTTGGTTCTATGGGCTTACTGGATAGCTTACGAGACCACATTGGGCACCTCCCCGTTTCGAATGCTGTATGGGAAACCATGTCATTTTCCCACAGAACTCGTGCATAAATCAGAATGGACAATCAAAATATTAATTTTAACTGTCACCAAGGAAAGAAGAAAAGAGAGATGGATTTGAATAAACTATCTAAAATCGGAAATCATGCCTACGAAAACAACACCATTTACAAGAGCAAAGTGAAGAAATGGCACGACAAGAACATTTGAATGAAGACTTTTGTCCCAAGGTAGAAATTATGGTTATTTAATGCAAAATTAAGAATTTTCCAAGGTAATGAAATCCAAATGGATGAAACCCTTCATCGTAAGAGAGGTGCACAATAACAGAAGTGTTGAGATCTCAGAGACCGCAGACAACATGCAGATTTCTATAGTCAATGGTCAGCTGCTTAAACACTTTGTTGAATCCAATGAGTAGTTAGTGCAAGTAGAACAAATCTCCTTCACTCAAGGCGTTGTACTAGACGTAAAACTCGAACTGTCCAGATAAACCACCACTTCAATTACCATAACTCTTCTATATATCCATCAACCTATTCATCTACTCTGGCCCCCACCTGTGATTATCCAATCATACTTAGGCTGACCTGAGCCTAAGTATAGGGGGACCGATACCATTATTTATACATCACTTCTCTTCTTCTTTTCTTTCATCTATACTTAGTACGAGCTATGTTTGCATTTCACTTTGTGCCATGAGGACATAGCACAAGCTAAGTATAGGGGGGAGTGCTTGTATATAATCTACTCACTTTATCCATATCTCGTACTTTAATTGTTTTCATATAACATCGGGGATGGGTACAAGTAGTGTTTATTTTGTATATTATACTAAATTCTTCCTGTAAATAATACCTGGTTTTTGAAAAAAAAGAAAAAAATAAAAAACTTTTTGCATTAAAAAAAGAGAAAAAAATCAATCATGATCTTGCATTTTATTAAGCATATCATACATCCTTGCATTCCTTGGTTGGTATATTCCTAACACATTCACTATCACTCAAGGCTTGAGAATTTTGAGGACACTTGATTTCTGAGATCTTGAGAGTCTGAGTTAACCAACCATAGTTATTAGGATTTTTCAATTAATAATCCCCACTTCTCTAGTTTGAAAGATTTGAGTGCTATATTGCACTCTTCATCTCTACCTTCTAAAAAATATGATCAACACACCACTTTCACAACTGCATGATTGATGAGTTGAGTTAAGTTATCACTTGAGGAATTAGGATTTGAGATTTGAGTCTAGACCCAATCTAATGATATTCGAGGATGGGATAACGTTAATGAAGGCTTGAAGAAGCCGGAGTGTCAGCAAACCCTAGCCAGTATGTGAACAAGTTCATATGCTATCATTTGATATTGACCTATGTACCAAGGTGTGATGAAACATAAATAATTATTGATCAGTGTGCGCTAACTTTTTGTAAAATCAGTGGAGCTAGACAAAAAGAAAATAAAAGAAAAGAAAGAAATATATCAAGAAAAATCTCTTTCCTCCAAATTCAATTTCAAAAGAGCTTCCACCAATGGCGAGCCCTCCCAACCATTTTCGAAGTGTCCACTTGGACCAAACGCTATTAGGACCTAGGAATCGGGCTAGCACCGTAAAAGGGCTCTGCATTGTATAGTAATACAAGTTTGGGTGTTAAAGGTATCTTAGATACTAAAAAAAGACACATCCCGATGTACTCCCAGAAAAACAAGTGCAAATGACTCCGAATTCTCTTTACGGACACATTGATTAACAAAATAAAAATCTACTTGTGTTGAGTAATAAGGCACTCGAGAGGCCTCTTGTTCCACTGTGGGGGGGGGGGGGGGGGGAGAAAAATAGACACAATCCTACCCTCCATCATTTGGTTGTCCATCTACATTTCAAGTCTGAAAAACTAAAGAGACGGTTGATTGAAGCAAGAATAGACTTATTCCCTTGTGTTGAGGATTAGGTCTAGAGGAGAGTCTCCTGGACTGGAACTTTGGGTGGTGTCTCGACTCAACTCTCATGAAGGCAGTACAGTAAAAGTCATATCCTTATATTATCTATACAAACAGAGAGTCTGATAATTAGAGAAGCTGGATTCCTTTTGATTGAAGCATGGTTGAGCCCAGAATTTTAGAATCACTCATATTAAGGGCCTTCTATGACATGATCCTTGAAAATTCACACGCACAGTCAGGGATTTATCCAACTAAGTAATTCACTCATTGATGCTCGGGGACAAGCATGGTTTAAGTATAGGAGTATGATGAATCTCGTATTCATCATGCTAAAATTGGTTAATTGGGATCTTTTTCTCAAAATTCATTTGCATTAACTCATTAATAGAGCATCATTAGCATAAATACATGTGTAAATCATATTTGCATTTCATCATGCATGATTGCGTTAAAAATCCCAAGTATAAATTGACCCAAAAAGCAGTTAATTTTCCTTTTTTTAATGAATTCATAACAACTCCAATTGACCCTAAATTACCTCCATTGTGTAGATATTACTAACAAGAATAAATAAAAAATACAAAAAATATTAACTCAAATAAGTGTCAAATAATCCCACATCTGATGGACTAAAACGCACATATCTCCCTCATATAGTATCTGATTTTGGTCTACTCACCTTTACTCCATTTTCAAATACCTTCAAAACAAGACCAATTTTATAAAATGCGGAGCTCATATGTGAAAATTGAGTTTTGGGCCTCTTTTATGCATTTTAATTTTTTGCTATTTTTGACCTGAATTTTTATGTACATAATTAACCCTTTTAATTTAATTTATTCTTCATTTGTGTTCTTTGATGAAAGTTTTATTAAGAGAAATAAAAATCCAAATCTATATCAAGACTGAAATAAAAGAAACTGACCGTGTCTGAGTGTCCGTTGTGAGTCTGTACAAAAATCTCGTATTTTGTATTTCTATTTTAATTCCCTATTTTATTATTTATTAAAATCCAAAAAATATAATAATTAGTTTTTTTAATTTTATCATATTTTCCATAATTTTTATCCTCTTTTAAAACCACCAAAAAAATTACAAAACCCTAAAAAATCGGTTTTTATACACATGAAAATCACCAAAAACATAACTTTGTACAAATGACCTTATTTGCTCATGGATCCTTCATAAAAGTTGTAGATCTTGTCGAAACAAACAACTTTTGTGAAGAAATTTTTCTGATCTGTGGCTTCTTCAATTTCTTTTCTATTTTTCTCATACTTCTAATTTTGATTTTTTTGGTGTGACACGTGGCAGCATTTGGGTGTGCCACGTGGCACCACCACTTACCCTTTTCCCCTGGTCAAGCGCATTACACGTGATCTGTGCCTCCTCTCTTAGCTCTGGTTATGTGCCCCGCACGTGACCATCCTCTTCCAATCTAGCATGTGTTGCGCGCGTGCAAGGTCCTTCCTCTTTCTCAGCCGTTGCGCCTCCTGCAACGTTATTTCGCCCATGATCGCTTCCTCCTTCCGTCGTTGTGCCACCGTCACTCTCATAACCATCGCTCCCGCACCCTTCTATCCGTTACTACTTTCCCCTATAAAGCTTCCTCCCTCCCAGCTCGACAGATTCATCCGTCGATCACCAGTAGCAGAGGAAGACCCCTCAGTGGTGACAGCCCGACGTCCACTTCCTGTAGTGGCCAGATCCGAGGCTTTGTTGGCCTCGTCGCAACGGCTCGTCCATGGAGTAGCTGTTCCGCCCACCCCCCCTCCACGATCTGTCGTTGAGCTCCATTCCAAGTATTTTGCCCTACTCCACCTTCATCTTCTCCATCGTCTCTCAATCAATTCTCCACCCTTCACCGACATCTCCAGCCCCTTCAACTCTAAACTTGCAAAGGTCAGGGCTCCGCTCCGATCCCCTGCCCTCGTGTTGGAGCTCTGCTCCCTCCCCTGTTGTGCCCTTTTTTGTTCTTTCAGGTACAACAGGACTTCACTCCACCACCGCAGCAATTCCCTCCGCCCTACGCCTATCCACAGTAGATCCGTCCTCATCATTACAACTGCTCAGTCGTATATCAGTTGAAATCGAGCGCCACTCTCCTCACCGGGTTGCCTCTCCAGCTGCGTCCGTGTCCTGATCCATCCCTGCTCCAGTCGACAACCACCCACTTTGTCGACATCCAGCTGTTGGATCAGGGGATCCAACGACCTGTGATCCTCCATGACATCCCCCTCCCGAGCCTCGGCCCCAGCTACGAGTCTCAGGACCTCCAAAGCTGCAAGCAGCCGCATGGACGTTCGCTCACCCGAACCTCAGCCTCGGAACCCCAAACCTCAACCTCGCCTCCCCCAATCCTCTACCTCCTCCACCAAACCAGATTCTGCACGTGATACCCACGTGTTTGGTGGAAAATTCCATCTGCTTCATCGATTATTCTTGATATTACATTAAGGTCCTCCTCCTGTTGACGTTAGCATCACGTGTCGAGCACGTTGTGTACAGGGTAAATTGTACACAAGCCCTTGAGATTTACATATATTCCAGAAAGGTCCCTCCCAATCATGGCATGTACGGCGCACATGTCTATTTGAAAAATTTGAAGAACAAGCCCTTGATTTATGAAGAAATTGCATATATACACCTGCTAGGGGTAAATTACAGAATCACCTCTTAGACTCTACGAAATTGCAGATTGGCCCCTCAGGGATGCATTTGAAGGAGAAATGTTTATTTTTATTGCACTTTAGTCCCTAGATTTTCAAATGATCGTATCTTACTCATTTGAACTCTGATCTTAGCATATAATATGTCAAGTTGAATGCAGGCTTTTTCTTGACATATTTATGCCATTCTTAGCTGAGAAGATCATTGACATTATTTGCAGGGGATTAAGTATGAGGACCTGTAATTATTTGATGCCTTTATACTATTCTGGATATCTTTGATAATAATTTTTGCATGAGATTAATTATGGTTTATTTCTTTAATATTATTGTTGGATATTTGAGGAATTAAATAAAAAATCGAGGCCAGATATTTTGCTTCGAATTATTATGAGTATCAATTGATTTATTGATCGAAAGCATTGGAATTAGTTTGGATATTTTGATTTGTGATTAATTTTGAGGATTAGTTGGTCAATTTCATTGAGGATTTAAATCATATAAAATCACAGATCCTACGCTCCATCATCTTCTCTGTTTATTTCCTCTACATTGCACTCCATTTCATCGCGTTTTCTAATTATTTTCTAACATAGAAATTATTCAAGCAAATAATAAATTATTTAATTTAACTTAAAACCATGCAACTAGAAATCATCGTTCCCTATGTTCGACCTTGGTAGACTTGCCAAGTAAAAAATGTTCCACAATATTCAAAGATTATGGTTTTTGCTGAACTAAATTTGCCTCCTATACTACGATAAATATCAATTATTAAAAAAGCAGATTTGATGTTCATCAAATGTAGTGTAGGAGGTGAAAAATGATTCAACAAAAACTACAATCTTTGAATGTTGTGGAGTATTTATACTTGGCAAGTCTACTAAAGTCGAACTTAGGGAACAATGATTTTAGTTGTGTGTTTTTAAATTAAATTGATAATTAATTAAATGCTCGATTAATTTTTGTACTAGAAAATAAAAAATGGAAAATATGATGATGTAATGTTAAAAATAATAGAGAGAATAAATCAACATAGGATCTGTGATTTATACAATTTTAATCCAAACAATGATGATCAATATCCTCGAAATTAAATCATAGATCAAATGATATTTAGGAAATGAGTTTTTAATCAAATTCAAGTTGTAGGCCAGGAGATTAATCAATAAATAACCCTATCAAAAAATTCTTGTAATTTGCTCCTCAAAATTAATCGTGGATCAGATAAATAGGGAGTTAAATGAATTTATCCTCGATTTATTCCCTGCAAATATTAAAATATTAGGAATAATCAATAATGATCACAAGGAAATAATCAAATTAAAATCCTCAATCAAATACCTTCAAAAGATATCATAAATTTCTCAAAGAAAATATAGCACCATATGTCAATAATCAGCTTATATTTGTCAACATAGATCCTTAAATGATAAATCCTAATAAATAACCTCAGATCTATTCATAAAATATATAGTATAAAAGATCATGAAAATAGCTTTAAAATGACATATTATACGCTAAGATCGGTGTTCAAATGAGTAAAATATGATAATTTGAAAAGCTAGGGACTAAGTGTAATAAAAATAAAAATTTCTCCTTCAAATTGGCCTCTGATGGGCCTATCTGTAATTTTTTAGAGTTAGAGGGGTGATTCTGTAATTTACCCATGGTGGGGGTGTATCAGCAATTTCTTCATAAATCAAGGGATTTTTCTGCGAATTCTTCAAATAGACATGTTTGTCGCACGTACCTAGACTGGGAGGGACCTTTCTGTAATATATGTAAATCTCGGGGCTTGTGTACAATTTGTCCCGTACGTCACGTGCTTGGCATGTGATGCAGACATCAGCAGGAGGAGGACCTTAATGTAATATCAAGAACAATTGGGGTTTGACGAACCGCAAAATCGGCCCTTTAAGAGTGCAAAATTGGCACTTGGAATAGTCATCGCAGTCGGGCCGAAATGGGGTCATCAAAAGACCATCTGATTTAAATATGTATCAATCAAAATGAGATGGTCGTAATTTATTTTATTTTACTTGGCAAGAAACCAAGGTCGAACTCAGGGACACGAGCCTTTCTCTAATTATCTGGATTTTTTTATCTATTTAACAAAGTGTTGAATTGGAGATCTATAGGCCAAATTATGCAGACACGACACAACAATGCATTAAAAATAAACATGCATTTTTTTATCAATTTTTGTCATGCAGATGAATGCAATGATATGCAATGAAAATATGCCCTCAATCGAAGTAAAGAGCCAACTACATAAGGAATCAATTTCAGATTTTATTGAAATGATCGACTTGATTTGAACAAGGCATAAGTTCAGAAATAAGAGACACATGGCTATAAAATAATACATCAAGATTACTGTGTCCAAAATGAAAAATGAGTATGCCATTAGAAAGTTTATCAACCAAGCGTTAAAATGAAACTGAAATCACCTCAATCGGAGATATGAGGCTCAAGATATTCATGAAAGAAAGCAATGGCATAATTGAAAGAAAACATGAAAAGATAACTACAAATAGGTCCCTGGGAAGGGACTAAAATGCAATAAAAGTAAGTTACGGGGCCTTCCTTATAAATAAACCATGCGTGCGGGGGCATATTTGTAATTATTGAAACCCGCAAGGGTATAAGTGCAAATAACCCAGGCGCGCAGGTGCTGCACGTGCATCAGGACCTGGATGCAATATTGAAGAATCTCGTCGATGTCTCTGCAATTTGCCCAGACGTGCACGTGCCTGGCACACGCCACCCATGCTCGGTGGTTGGCTCGGACTCGGCTGAGGCTCGGCATAGCTTCGGCTAGGCTCGGATCTTGGTTCGGGCTCGGTGCAGGCTCGTGGAGGCTCAGAAGCATCCAAGCCTGGAGGCTCGGTGTAGGCTCTCAGAATACCACGTGGCCGAATGACGGCCCTTGGATCGTGATGATCCAAGGGCTACTGGTGAAGGCGCTAGTCGAGGACGTGGGTTCTTCTGGGCCGTTGGATGGTCACCGAGAGGAGACAATCCAACGGTAGCTGTGCTCTCTCCCCCCACCTTCGGCTGGCGGCGCTTCTGGAGCTCCGGCGAAGGAGCTCCTCCTCCGCCTCTCGTCCTCAGCTGCGCGCGACCTCCCCGAAGCTCCATTAGTGATCGTCGAGGAAGCCCAGAGCTCGGGGAAGGCGCAGGACAGCTTGGCTCAATCCAGCAGAGCTTTGAAGCCGAAGATGAACATGACAAAGTTGGCTCCGGCGAACATCCGGCCATTGAAGGCTCTCGATGACCTGCAGTGTTAGGCCGATAGCCGAAGCATAGAACGTGACGTGCGTGAGTGGTGTGGAAGCTCATAGGGGGCGGAGAATGTGGGGAGCTCGGAGCTCCTCCGCTGCAGGCGGCGGAGGTGGGTCGGAGATGACCAGAGGTGCAGAAGGGAGGATGACTGATCGGAATAAGGCGCGTGAAAGGGGGATGAGTGGAAACACTTAAGATGAGGTTGATGGAAGGTGAAAATGGCAGGAGAAGCCAGATTAAATAGAAGAAATTAGATAAAAAGACAAAGAAGGAAGAAGAGAGACTTACGGGAGATCGGCGGAGTGAGAGCTTGGGCTGAGCATCACGGTGGACGCCCGGGTCTTCGCTGGACTCCGGCAGCTAGGCAGAGCAGCTCGAGCGGGCCTGGAGGCGCCGCGACGATGCCATGATCGGCGACGGGTCAACACCGGGGGACGGGGTCGTCTTCGCTCGATCTCTCCGCCTCCCCCTGTCACAGGGAGGCGGAGGAGGGCTGGGCCACTCCCCTCGTAAAGGTGGACAATCGGAATTGGAGAAGGGAGCGGCGTATTTGAAGAGCGAGTTAGCGGTCCAGGTGCATGGCGACGTGGGTTTAAGGGCAGATGTGGGGCGACTGGGAGGACGACGAAGTACGTGGGATGATGCGCGGGGAAGAAGGAAGATGGGGGAACGTAGTGGGGAAGTTGGCGATGGAAGAGGTGGTCGGAGGTGGTCAAAATAATGGGAAGGGCGAGCATGGCGCACGAGGTTGTGAACGTGGGGAAGAGGAGGTTCTGGAGGTTGACGACGGTCATCTGACCGTTGGATCTGGAGATCCAATGGTGGGAAGCGATGCGCAACGGAGTGGTGTGGATTAAATCGGGGACGGAGCGATCGGAAGGCTGCAGAGCAGCCACGTGTCATAATGATGGAGCGGCGCGAATGGAGGGCGATGATGGGAAGCTAAGGTCGATCGAAGGGTTGAGGAGCGCCAAAGGAAGAGGCGGCTGTGATGGAAAATCAGGGATGCGATCCAACGGTGTACACGCCGCCACGGGGCGTGAGGGAAGAGAGGTGGAAACAAGCGGTGAAGATTAAGGACGAGGGTGATCAGACGGTTTAGGGTCCCAGGCCTGCGTGGAGGCGGCTTGGCCGTTGGATTCAAGATGAAATCCAACGGCCAAGAATGCGGGCGGATAAGACGAAGAAGCCTAGGCCACGTGGCTTACCCAGAACGGGCCACGTGGCCCAATCAGATTATTGGGAGAGAAAAGTGGATTTTTGAGGGGCTAGGAGGCCGAATTTGGGAAAACTCAAAACATGAGAGTTGTAGATCTTGACAAGATCTACAAGTTTCATGTTGACCAATATTGCAGATGAGATCAAACAAAGACTCGAAATATTTTTGAGGGTATTTTTAAGTCTAAAAATACCACAGATTTTTGTTTTGCCATTTTTTTTGTGGTTTTTAATTTATTAAGAACTCTGATAATTACAGGACATTAACTGGGTTTTATTGACACAAAGCTCAAGCAAGGGGGTTAATAATTGGAATTTATGATGATGAAATCGAGTTTCATCATCCCCCTATACTTAAACTATGCTCGTCCTCGAGCATAAAAAAGAATGAATAAGCTGGATTAACCCCCTTGTGCATGTGAGTACAGGATCCAATCTGTTCAAGTCGACTCAATCTTTAGAGGTCCAAGATTCTCAAGTTCAACCAAGCCTTAACCAATTCCTCTAATTCTCTAGACTCTCTCTGATATACATATAATCTAAAGGATATGAATTTTAGTGTTGACTGCGATTCTGAGAGTAGAGTCAAATCGTCACCCAAAGTCTTGGTCCAAGGCATTCTCCTAAGGACCCAATCCTCAACACTAGGGAATAAATCAAATCTTGCGTTCAATCCACCGTCTCTTTAGTTGTCAGACTTAGAAAATGTAGATGGAAGGCTAGTAATGGAGGGCATGGGATTGTGCCATTTCTTCTCTCCCTCTCATTGGAACAAGGATTCTCTCTAGTGCCTTTTACGCAACACATTTTTTTGGTGTTGATCAGTGTGTCCGTCAAGAGAAGTTGGAGCCGTCTGCACTTGTTTTCCTGGGAGTACACAGGGGTGTGTCTTTTTTGAGTACCTATCGTACCTTCGACACCCAGACTTGTAGCATTTACGATACAGAGCCCTTTTTTGGTGCAAGCCCGACTCCTGGTCCTAATAGCGGTGGTCCAAGTGGATACTTTGAAACGTTTGGGAGCGCTCGCCTTTGGTGGAAGCTCTTTAATATTTGACTTTGTGGAATGAGAGCTTTTCTTTGAATTTCATTGACTTGTATAATTTGTGGCTAGCTCCACTGCTTTTACCAAGAGTTGACGCACACTGATCAACATTTTTTTATTTATATCACACCCTGGCACTTAGGTAAATATCAAGAGATTAGTATAAGAACCAAGTTCTCATACTGGCTAAATTGCTGACACTCAGGTTTCCTGAAGCCTTCAAAGATTTTATCCCATCCTCGAGCATCATTAGATCAAATCCAGACTCGAATCCCTCATCCCAATTCCTCAAGTGAAAAGTCAACTCATCTCAATCAAAAACCGCAGTCGTGCATGTGATGTGCTGATCATATTCTTTAAGACTGAGACTAAGCATGGAATATAGCATGCAAATCTAGAGACCTAGGGAAATGTGGATGATTAAGTCTGTGACCCTGATGACTAAGGCTGGTTAACCTAAAATCTCAAAGACCTCAAAAAGCTAAGTTTCCTTGATCATTTCAGATCCCGGGTGGAAGTGTAAGTGTAGAGGATTAATCCAACTCCTTCATTCAAAAACACATTTTTTTGATGAATTTTGCTCATTTTTATGGATTTTAGTTTAAAGTTAAAACATAGGTTAGACTCAACTTTCCTTGAAAAGAGATAAAAGATTTTCAAAACCATGTCACATAAATAAAAGATTTTCAAAACATTTTCAAAGGATTTTTGAAAACAAGAAAATCTCATTTTTTAAAATCATTTTCAAAAATATTTTTATCAAAAATAGTGTAACATAGTATAGAAAAGCCGTGAAATCATTTGAGTCCTCTTAGTTCAAATTATTTTACTTTAGCCAAATTTTTTTTTCAAATTTTTCAGATTATAGCTAAAGTAAGTATTCTGTATATACGGTATACGTTCTATCCATAAACTTTGCTATGTCCTCATAGCACTAGATGATACAAGTCCATAGGTCCATTTAAGTACAGAGAAATATACGGGAGCTAAGAGGGGCTCCCCCTATACTTAGGTTAGAAATAACCTAAGTATAAAGGCAAGGAAAGATGAGTAGAGAAATCACAGGGACTCGGGCCCCCCCATACTTAGGTTGATATTAGCCTAAGTATAAAGATGGAAATTGATGTTGGGAGGGACCCAAGGTGAACGAAGAAGAGGAATGGATTTACAAGTGAGCGGATGAATCTACGGAGATGAAGACTAAGGATTTGGGGTGTGTATCGAAGCAAGCAAGGCTCAATCAAGCAAGCAAGACCCTCAGGTTCACCAACTCACACATGAAACCAACCAAGGTTGGTTTATTATCTTGTCGGTTTTATTGGTGATAAAACATTTAATTTTATGTAGAGAAAAATGTGAATTGAAAAATCCATGCGTATGTGAGGGTGTTGCTCTCCCAAAACCGAATTTTTACCCCATTTTATGTTGACTTGCAATTAACAGTCCCAATTTTATTTAAAGTTATCACTGAATTAAGGTCAGCCCAAAAATCAAGAAATCATCGTCTACCGTTCATTCCCTTTTTCCATTAACCTAGGTGATCAAGCTAGGAAAAATAAACCGAGAAAAGCCGCGTATTCGATAAAAATCACGATCTAGGCTAAGCGAGAAATCATGCAGTGATTTGGCGATAAATCTGTGAAAAGCTTGGGTTGTTTTGAAAACCGAATTCAATATGTATGCAAGTCGATAAAAGCCGCACCTAATCATGCATCTATTAGCGGGAATGATATCCATTAAATTTGGCTAAGTGAGGCGAGATTAAGTGTGTCTATATTTTAGTGTGTCCTACCTACGATCAAGCACATAAAAATATTGAAAATAAAAATCGCTCAAAGAGCCGCGTGCCTAGTCCTAGGTCAACACTCAAGTGGGGACGATCCCATACAACCACAATCGTTCGATTACATTCGCGAGTCTTCAATCGAAGACCGCTGTAAAAGATGAATTATTACATGCAAAAATAAAATGCAAGACACACGTTTTTTTCTTTCTTCCCTATTTGCTCCACGTATGTTTTGCGTCTCCTCGCAGCAGGAAGCGTCCTGCTCCTCGCCTCCTTGAACCATCAAGGGCCCTGCCACAAAAACAATAGTTAGAGATCCATAGAGAAGAAAAAATTTTTACAATGTGAGACAAATGCAACATGAACAAGTTGAACAATAAAAGATTAAACTTAATTAAATAAACAAAATTCCAAATAATATAAGAAATGAGCCGTGTCCCCGGCAACGGCGCCATTTGACGAACCGCAAAATCAGCCCTTTAAGAGTGCAAAATTGGCACTTGGAATAGTCATCGCAGTCGGGCCAAAATGGAGTCATCAAAAGACCATCTGATTTAAATATGTATCAATCAAAATGAGATGGTCGTAATTTATTTTATTTTACTTGGCAAGAAACCAAGGTCGAACTCAGGGACACGAGCCTTTCTCTAATTATCCGGATTTTTTTTATCTATTTAACAAAGTGTTGAATTAGAGATCTATAGGTCAAATTATGCAGACACGACACAACAATGCATTAAAAATAAAAATGCTTTTTTTCAAATTTTTATCATGTAGATGAATGCAATTATATGCAATGAATATATGCCCTCAATCGAAGTAATGAGCCAACTACATAAGGAATCAATTTCAGATTTTATTGAAATGATCAACTTGATTTGAACAAGGCATAAGTTCAGAAATAAGAGACACATGGCTATAAAATAATACATCAAGATTACTGTGTCCAAAATGAAAATTGAGTATGCCATTAGAAAGTTCATCAACCAAGCGTTAAAATGAAACTGAAACCACCTCAATCGGAGATATGAAGCTCAAGATATTCATGAAAGAAAGCAAGGGCACAATTGAAAGAAAACATGAAAAGATAACTACAAACAGGTCCCTGGGAAGGGACTAAAATGCAATAAAAGTAAGTTACGGGGCCTTCCTTGTAAATAAACCATACACGCGGGGGCATATTTGTAATTATTGAAACCCGCAAGGGTATAAGTGCAAATAACCCCAGGCGCGCAGGTGATGCACGTGCATCAGGACCTAGATGCAATATTGAAGAATCTCGTGGACGCCCCTGCAATTTGCCCAGACGTGCACGTGCCTGGCACGCGCCACCCATGCTCGGTGGTTGGCTCGGACTCGGCAGAGGCTCGGCATAGCTTCGGCTAGGCTCGGATCTTGGTTCGGGCTTGGTGCAGGCTCGTGGAGGCTCGGAAGCATCCAAGTATGGAGGCTCGGAGGGGAGGCTCGGTGCAGGCTCTCAGAATACCACGTGGCCGAATGACGGCCCTTGGATCGTGATGATCCAAGGGCTACTGGTGAAGGCGCTAGTCGAGGACATGGGTTCTTTTGGGTCGTTGGATGGTCACCGAGAGGAGACAATCCAACGGTAGCTGTGCTCTCTCCCCCCACCTTCGGCTGGGGGCGCTTCTGGAGCTCCGGTGAAGGAGCTCCTCCTCCGCCTCTCGTCCTTAGCTGCGCGCGACCTCCTCGAAGCTCCATTAGTGATCGTCGAGGAAGCCCGGAGCTCGGGGAAGGCGCAGGACAGCTTGGCTCAATCCAGCGGAGCTTTGAAGCCGAAGATGAACGTGACAAAGTTGGCTCCGACGAACATACGACCATTGAAGGCTCTCGGTGACCTGCAGTGTTAGGACGATAGCCGAAGCAAGAACGTGACGTGCGTGAGTGGTGTGGAAGCTCATAGGGGGCGGAGAATGTGGGGAGCTCGGAGCTCCTCCGCCGGGGTCGGAGATGACCAGAGGTGCAGAAGGGAGGAGGACTGATCGGAATAAGGCGCATGAAAGGGGGATGAGTGGAAACACTTAAGATGAGGTTGATGGAAGGTGAAAATGGCAGGAGAAGCCAGATTAAATCGAAGAAATTAGATAAAAAGACAAAGAAGGAAGAAGAGAGACTTACGGGAGATCGGCGGAGTGAGAGCTTGGGCTGAGCATCACGGTGGACGCTCGGGTCTTCGCTGGACTCCGACAGCTAGGCGGAGCAGCTCGAGCGGGCCTGGAGGCTTCGCGACGACGCCATGATCGGCGACGTGTCAACACTGGGGGACAGGGTCGTCTTCGCTCAATCTCTCCGCCTCCCCCTGTCATAGGGAGGCGGAGGAGGGCTGGGCCACTCCCCTCGTAAAGGTGGACAATCGGAAATGGAGAAGGGAGCGGCGTATTTTAAGAGCGAGTTGGCGGTCCAGGTGCGTGGCGACGTGGGTTTAAGGGCATATGTGGGGCGACTGGGAGGACGACGAAGTACGTGGGATGATGCGAGGGGAAGAAGGAAGATGGGGGAACGTAGTGGGGAAGTTGGCGATGGAAGAGGTGGTTGGAGGTGGTCAAAATAATGGGAAGGGCGAGCGTGGCGCACGAGGTTGTGAACGTGGTGAAGAGGAGGTTCTGGATGTTGACGACAGTCATCTGACCGTTGGATCTGGAGATCCAACGGTGGGAAGCGATGCGCAACGGAGCTGTGTGGATTAAATCGGGGACGGAGCGATCGGAAGGCTGCAGAGCAGCCACGTGTCATAATGAGGGAGCGGCGCGAATGGAGGGCGGTGATGGGAAGCTAAGGTCGATCGAAGGGTTGAGGAGCGCCAAAAGAAGAGGCGGCTGTGATGTAAAATCAGGGATGCGATCCAGCGGTGTACATGCCGCCACGTGGCGTGAGGGAAGAGAGGCAGAAACAAGCGGTGAAGATTAAGGGCGGGGGTGATCAGACGGTTTAGGGTCCCAGGCCTGCGTGGAGGCGGCTTGGCCGTTGGATTCAAGACGAAATCCAACGGTCAAGAATGTGGGCGGATAAGACGAAGAAGCCTGGGCCACATGGCTTACCCAGAACGGGCCACGTGGCCCAATCAGATTATTGGGAGAGAAAAGTGGATTTTTGAGGGGTTAGGAGGCCGAATTTTAGAAAACTCAAAACATGAGAGTTGTAGATCTTGACAAGATCTACAAGTTTCATGTTGATCAAAATTGCAGATCAGATCAAACAAAGACTCGAAATAATTTTGAGGGTATTTTTAAGTCTAAAAATACCACAGATTTTTGTTTTGCCATTTTTTGTGGTTTTTAATTTATTAAGAACTCTGATAATTACATGACATTAACTGGGTTTTGTTGACACAAAGCTCAAGCAAGGGGGTTAATAATTGGAATTTATGATGATGAAATCGAGTTTCATCAGGGTTGCGGATGGAATTTTCCCACTAAACACGTGGGTATCACGTGCAAAATATGGTTTGGTGGAGGAAGCAGATTCTCGGGGCCAGCGAGGCTGAGGTTTGGGGTTCTGACTCTGAGGTTCTAGTGAGTGAACCTCCACGTGGTTGCCTACATCTTTGGAGGGCCCGAGCCTCACAGCTAGGGCCGAAGCTCGGGAGGTTGATGTCGTGGAGGATCACAGGCCGTTGGATCCCCCGATCCAATAGCTGGATGTTGACGAAGCAGGTGGTTGTTGATTGGAGCAAGGATGAATTGATGAGCAGACGCGGTTGGAGAGGTAGTCCGACGAGGCGAGTGGCGCTCGATCTCGGCCGACACTCGGCTGTAGCACATAGGTGATGAGGATGGAGCCGTTGCGGATAGGCGTATGGCAGAGGGAGTTGCTACGGCGGTGGAGTGAAGTCCTGTTGTACCTGTAAGAAACAGGAAGGGCACAATGGGGGAGGTAGCAGATCTCCAATGCAAGGGACGGGGATCGGAGCGGAGCTCCAACCTTTGCAAGGTCGGAGTTGGAGGGTCTAGAGATGCCGGTGAAGGGCGGAGAATCGATCGAGAGATGGTGGAAGAGATAAAGGTAGAGGTGGGTGAAATACCTAGAATGGAGCTCAACGACAAATGGGGGTGGGGTGGGGGGGAACAACTGCTCGGTGGACGAGCTGCTGAGACGAGGCCAACGAAGCCTCGGATCTCGTCGCTGGAGGAAGTTGAGGTCGGGTTGTCACCACCGAGGGGTCTTCCTTTGCTACTGGTAATCGACAGATGAATATGTTAAGCTGGGAGGGAGAAAGATTTATAGGGGAAAGTAGTAATGGTTGGATGGGTGCGGGAGCGATGGTTACGAGAGTGGCAGTGGCGCAAAAGTAGGAGGAGGAGGCGATCGTGGGTGGAGGAGCGTTGTAGAAGGCGTAACTGTTGAGGAAGAGGAAGGACCATGTACATGCGCAACATGTGCTGGATTGGAAGAGGATAGTCACGTGCAGGGCACAAGACGAGAGCTGAGATAGGAGGTGCAAACCACGTGTGATGCACGTGACCAAGGGAAAAGGGTAAATGGGGGTGCCACGTAGCACACCCAGTGTGACGCCCCTAGGATTCGGGTACTCGACAAACCAATTCCACGCATACACATTTCCACATTCGAATACTTGACACACACATAAGCAGGATAAAATAGCACAATTTACTGGAATTTAAAATTTGCTTTTCCATTAATGACCTGTTCACAATCACATTCCAATTCATAGCATACAACAATTCCATTACATTCCATTGATCATTTCCATGTCCACAAAATATGCATGTAAGCATAAATAAATATGTCCATAATTATACATCTTACATGTCATGTCTCTCAACAAAAATGCTACAAGTAACGAAGGATGGTAAAACTGTCAACAATTATACCACAAAAAGTATCATGAAGATGCACAAAAAGTGATGACTCCAAAGCTGCTCACTATTGAGGACCCGTGGATCCACACGTAGGTACGTTATGAGCAAAGTTGCCCAATACGATTTAAACAAAACTATAAAATAATAAGCAAGATGTAATTTAAATGTATGCAAAAGAACAACTAGATAATAAATTTTGCAACAAATTACATTATTAATATTGTTGATCTGGATATGGATATGAGTAACCAAGCTTCGTGGATAGTCTGTGGTCTTGGTCTGGATGAGACCTCACACTATGACTCTAAGGTAAAAGAAAATACCTTAGGGTTGGGGCGCCTCCGTAGGCATGCGGTGGGGTACAATGCATCCGAACTAAGTTCCCAACACGTCCACTTAGCTCCACTTCGCAATTGTACTTCCGATTCACAAATTAGATTCCAGCCCGCGAATCTTCACGACTAGCCCAATCCTTCATATGCACAGGAGATTCACATCTCATCCCCAACTTCATTAACCGCATTTCCCAGAACTCCCCTCTTAGCACTCCCACTCGGAATATCGACCAATGTGGCCTACATTGGTCTGTACACGAGTGTTAACTCTAAGTGACAAGCGAAACACTAGCCGACCAACCATGACTACTTGGCCCACGCTCGAGCAACGGGCTAAAGCACGCAAGTGCCAAGGCCAACACCGTCAGATTAGCACCTCGATGTACCAAGTAACATGTCCCCCAACCATCGCAGCTACAAAAGCAGTTAGGATCACAGTCATCTAGGCTTCTACCCAGGGCCCCAAGGGTGCATGCCCCTCCCTTGACGGCAACTACTCCACTACCTAATCACCATGGAGACTCTCCCATGTTTGCAATAAGAAAAGTCAAGTCACTTGGTATGGTGTCTGTAATCATCGTATTATTTTTGTCGCAACATCTATATATGATAGTAACAAATATTTTCCTCTTCATGACGTAGAATAACATCAAGGAAGTGCATTATGCAATCTAAAAGATGATAGGATGTTCCATTGGGAGTAGACAACCTTATCTGCTAAATAAACCTTGAGTTTTAATATACCAAATTCTAAAATATGGAAGCTTATGAAATCGATGGAACATAATAGACAATGGTCTACTATTCAGTAGAATGTTCAAACTTATCTCGAAAGTAAGGATAAACGTATCGAGATGTGTTGGGCCGAAATCAAGTGATGCTTTTGTAAAATATAATCTAGAAATAGCTCACTAACTCAAACAAAAGTAGATTACCAGATCAATCATCTATCTGAACCTTGGATGTGGCAGAACTGTACATCAACAGTTTACCCACTGCAAACTATACAAAGAATTGATTCTTATAATAAACACCATTTTTTTGCAAAGGAATTATACATTAACTTTAAACATCAACTGACTTAAACCTGGAACTTCAATCCTTGATCCAAAGGTACTTAGTGAAGAGATTGTTAACACAATTCGAAGTTTTCGATCATATTATGCAAGAGTATGCGTTGCGTGATTGACTGATTGATGTTGCTTGTTCTCAACGTGGCCCCCAATTTGTGGACACCATTACTAGTAGTTGACCCTATCTCCCGTATTAGGGCTGTCAGGAAAGCTCGAGCTCGATGAGCTCAACTCGGGCTCGGCTCGTTAAGGGCTTGGGAGCCGACCTCGAAACCTTAATGAGCCCGAGCTCGAGTTGAGTTTTATGGATCGTTAGCTTATCGAGCCGAGTCCGAGTTGGGCATTGTTCAACTCGGAAACTCGACTCGATAACTCATCTTCCCTCTTAATAAAAAATTAAAAACATATATATCGAAACTTCCACGTTGAGTTTGATATAAAATAGAGGTTAACATTTTTCTTGCCCAAAAAGCTACATGAAAGAGTATAAAAAATCAAAATTACAAATGTCATTTGCATAATTTGAAATGTATAAAATGGAACAATAACTCATTAAGAGGTTCATGAGCCTGCTCATTTTGAGGCTCATGAGCTAGTTCAGAAATTCTTGACTCGATTAGAGACTCGTGAACTAGCTCATTTTGAAGCTCGTGAGCTAGCTCAGAAACTCGTGGCTTGATAAGAGGCTCGTGAGTCAACTCGAACTTGACAAGTTCGAGTTCGAGTTGGTGATCCAGGGCTCGATCCTTATCAAGTCCGAGTTCGAGCCTTACATTTCTTATCGAGTTCGAGTCCGAGTTGAGGCCAACTCGGCTCGTTGAACTCGATAGACACCCCTATCCCGCATGGATCACACAGAACAAGATTATTTAACATGAATGACTGATATTTTCATGTATATTTAGTTGTTAAATATGAACACAATGCGGAAAATGTTAGCTGTATTGTAGGCAAGCCTTTCAAAAAAAGAATGGGGTAAATTCCAAATATTTTTACCTTCTAGATACGTGACTATTGACCAAACACACACCTGCTATATATTCAAAAATATCATTTGTGAAATCTCTTTAGTTTCTTATAGAATCTATGTCCAATCCAAAGATTATATAATAAGTAAAACTTGTTTTACAGGAAACCAATTTCTTCTTACCTTCTCTCTTCCCTTTGCTGTAGGATAAGTAGAAGCAAGATAAGTATAATTATGAGACAACACATCCCTCATGTGTGGTGTATGTGTGCAGACAGATGAGACAAAAATACCAATAACTATGAATAATGTAGGAATGCAAGACTCCCTCTACAGCGTCATCATTTCGTCCTCATTTGTAGGCATCTGCTTTGCTATATTGTTGTAATATCTCAACATCTAAGGAGATGTCTACGGTTAATCAGAGCAAGATGTGTTGAGTCGATTGTTCCTATACTTCCACTAAGAAACTCCTTACGGATAACCCACTATATATTTGTAAAGTACAATGATGAGTGCTTCCTACCTTCCAACACAGCAAGATACACAGACCTTCCATTTCTTTTATCAGGCACAAGGGTCCCAGATGGGTCATGCAAGTACTGGATACTTCTCTGTGGGTCTCAAGTAAATATAATGAGAACAACAAGAGATAAGACATGCACAAATCTCGAACAGGAGCATCTTCTCCTTGGGCATCAATGACGACCACACCTAATCCGGAACAAAACCCACCGTAAAAGGATGTAACTAAAGCTCTAATAGGGAAGAGACATGATCGGAAATCGCGTGGAAGTGCATCAAGAGGATGGGGATATCGTACCTTCTCTACACGAGTGCGGTTTTGGGTCGCCGATTCAAGGTACTCCGGTGATGTTTGGTGAAGGAGAGGGAGGAGGAATGGAGCTGGAGGTCAAAGGGGGAAGATTTGGGGGTGTTCTGGGCGAGTTTCATGAAGGGGGAGGGCAGGATATATGGGTTGGGACTCGGATTTGGATATGAGTCTGGATCCGTATATGGCTTGGACCTCCTCTCGTAAAAATGGCTGTAACTCAGGCTCCTGAACTCAGATTTCGCATTCTTGGACTCATTGGAAAGCTATCGACGAGCACTACGACATTGACTACTCAAATATTTTTTTGGATATGGGAATAAAAGCATATTTGCAATTAAGCCCAGATCTAGCTAGATTTTGCATTTTAGTCCCTATTCGGTTTTCGGGGGTTTCACATCATAAAAATCTCAAAGGAAGTCTCGTCCCCGAGACTTAGGATGACTCTAGTCGATTTCAATACCCGAACCCCATTGTACCCAATTATCACAGAGAAATGAACCCATAAAAATCTCAAAGAGAGCAAAGCCCATAAAAATCTCAAGAGAACTCGACTACGGTTTCAGTTCCGTACCTGTGAACAATTGAGGGTATTTCTCCCTCATGTCCGCATCAGGTTCCCACGTCGCCTCCTCGATGTCTTGACTTCACCACAGAACTTCAACTAATGGGATCTCCTTCCGCCTCAGCTTTTTAACCACATGATCTAATATCTGCACCGGCTCTTCTGGGAAGGAGAGGTTTGGCTCCATCGTCAAGTCCTCGTAGGTGATCACGTGTCGAGGATCTTAGATGTACTTCCTAAGATTCGATACATGGAACACATCATGGATGCCCTCGAGGTGTGGGGGAAGGACCACCATGTAGGCCACTTTCCTAACACGGACCAAAAATCTCGAATGGCCTCATAAAACGCAGTGCTAGCTTGCCCTTTACACTGAATAGTTGTACGTCCCTCATTGGGGACACACATAAGAACATGAAGTCCCCGACCTGTGATCATGAGAATGCTAAGTCACACAGGATTGACTAAAAATTGCTCATTAGGACACGAATGCATGACAACATACCTGAAACTCGAGCTCTCTACGCCGACGGTCGGCGTAACTCTTCTGACGGCTCTGCATAGTCAACAATTTCCTCCTAGCAATTTCCACTACTCTGGAGGTCTCCTCAATGATATGCAGAGTGAACATGGTGTTGTCACCCACCTGCTGCCAACACGAAGGCATGGTGCACCGCCTCCCGTACAATGCCTCAAATTGTGCCATGCCTATACTGGCATGGTAACTATTGTTGTATGTAAACTCAACTAGTGGGAGGTGATTATTCCAAGATCCCTTACACTCAACCGTACATGCTCGTAGTAGATCCTCTAAGGTCTGAATGGTCCTCTCAGACTGCCCGTCTGTCTATAGATGGTAGGCTGAACTCATGCATAGTTCAGTCCTCAAGGCTCTTATGAATTGTCCCCAGTAGTGTGATGTGAAACAGGAATCTCTATCCGACACTACTTCCTTGGGTATCCCATGCAACCGAATGATGCGTTGAATGTATAACTTGACTAGTTGTACTGGTGTATATGTCATGTTGACCATTGAAATGAGCTGACTTGGTCAATCGATAAACTATGACCCATATCGTATCATGCTCTCCAGGAGTGTGAAGCAATGATGTGACAAAATCCATGGAGATGCTCTCTCATTTTCATAACAGAATGGGAAGAGGTTGCAGTAAACCAGGAGTCCTCTAGTGCTCTGCCTTCACCATCTGAAAAGTAAGACATCTGCTAACATGTTTGGCTACGTCCTTCTTCATGCATTCCCACCAAAAGTGTTGGTGGAGGTCCATGTACATTTTGGTGCCACCTGGATGTATGGAAAGTCTCGAGCTATGCGCCTCATCCAGGATCTCTCTCCTCAACTCCTCGTCCTCTGGAACACACACACGGTCCCCATTCCATACGATGGATTCATAAACTCAAAATCCGTTGAATTTATCCTTCGAGCACATGTGGTACAGCTCCTGGATCCTTGGATCTGTCTGTTGACCCTAAACAATCCTGTCCCACAAGCTACAATACTTGGATGGCATTATCACTGCATCGGTTGTGCCCTCAAATGGATTTCACTCACTAAGTGTAGTTAATAAATCCCAAGTATGCACCCAGGCTACCGAACCCTCAGTGTATGGTCGTCTACTCAAGGCATCTGCTACCGCATTCCCCTTACCAAGATGGTAGGAGATGGTACAATCATAATTTTTTAGCAGTTCCGTCCACCACCTTTGCCTCATATTCAACTCCTTCTGATCAAAAATGTATTTGAGGCTCTCGTGGTATGTGAAGATCTCCAATGTTACCCCATACAAATAGTGACGTCATATCTTTAATGCAAAGACTACGACTGCCAACCCCAAGTCATGAGTAGGGTAATTGCGTTCATGGTTCTTCAGCTGTCGTGACACGTATGCCTCAACCTATCCACGCTGCATTAACACGGCATTCAAGTCCTCCTTGGAAGCACATATGTAAATGGTGAAGTCCAAGGTACCATAAGGAATGATGAGGATGGTACAGAAGTCAATCTCTCCTTGAGCATTCAGAAGCTCAACTCGCATTTGTCGCTTCAAATAAATGGGACATCCTTCTGCATCTACCGTGTGAGGGGTAGAGCCAATTGAGAGAATCCTCTGACAACTCCCTATAGTACTCGGTGAGGTCAAGGAAGCTGCGAATCTCTGTAATCATCTTGGACCGCTCCCAAGACACCACTGCCTCTATCTTGGCGGGGTCAACTGATACGCCCGCCCTAGAAATCACGTGGCCAAGAAAAGCCACATCAGAAAGCCAAAACTCACACTTGCTATATTTAGCATACAACTGGTGCTCTCGGAGCATCTCTAGTACGGTGCGAACATGAGACTCATGCTCATATTCATCATGAGAGTAGACTAGAACATCGTCAGAAAATACAATCACAAATCTGTTCAAATGTGGATGGAAGATCTGGTTCGTCAAATTCATGAATGTGGCAGGTGCATTCGTGAGTCCAAATGGCATCATCAAGAACTCATAGTGGCCATATCTTTTGCGGAATACAGAATTCATTACATTGATCTTCTTGTTCCTCAACTGATGGTATCCCGACCGCATGTTAATCTTAGAGAACATTGTTTCTCCCTGCAACTGGTCAAAGATATCATACATCTGTAGTAGTGGGTAACGGTTCTTGATCTTTATCTTGTTCAACTGTTTGTAGTCTATACCTAATCTCAAGGATCCATCCTTATTCTTCACAAAAAGTATTGGTGCTCCCCATGGGGAAGTACTGGGGCAGATGAATCCCTTCACCAATAGCTCCTGCAACTGCACCTTGAGCTCCTTGAGCTCAGCATGTGCCAATCTATATGGAGGAATAGATATCGGTTGAGTAGCGAGATCTCGAACTCTATCTCCTGTACAGGCTGTACTGGTGGTAATCCGGGTAATTCGTCTGGAAGCACATCAAGAACTCCTACACAACTCTAACATCCTCTATCATCGGGTCTTGTGCCTCTGAATCTACTACTTTGGTGAGGTATCCTACACAACCCTAACTGAGAAATTTGGTGTGCCCTAAAGGTGGAGATGCACACGATCCCGCCATCAGATGTGTTCTTGACTTAAGAGAGACATATGGACATGGATGTAATATGTTATTCTCCTTTGGACTCATGTTGAGTTAGAAGACTTTCACACTATCCAGTATTCGAATACCAATGAGGAATGATATGCGTGGAATTGAATGGAGTACCACTGCTCTGATACCAAGCCGTGACGCCCCTAGGATCCGAGTACTCGACAAACCAATTCTACGCATACACATTTCCACATTCGAATACTTGACATACACATACGCATGGGAAAATAGCATAATTTACTGGAATTTAAAATTTTCTTTTCCATTAATGACTTGTTCACAATCACATTCCGATTCATAGCATACACCAATTCCATTACATTCCATTGATCATTTCCATGTCCACAAAATATGCATGTAAGCGTAAATAAATATATCCACAATTATACATCTTACATGCCATGTCTCTCAATAAAAAAGCTACAAGTAACGAAGGATGGTAAAACTGTCAACAATTGTGCCACAAAAAGTATCGTGAAGCTGCACAAAAAGTGATGACTCCAAAGCTGCTCACTATTGAGGACCTGCGGATCCACATGTAGGTACGTTATGAGCAAAGTTGTCCAATACGATTTAAACAAAACTATACAATAATAAGCAAGATGTAATTTAAATGTGTGCAAAAGAATAACTAGGTAATAAATCTTGCAATGAGTTACATTATTATTATTGTTGATCTAGATATGGATATGAGTAACCAAGCTTCGTGAATAGTCTGTGGTCTTGACCTGGATGAGACCTCACACTATGACTCCAAGGTAAAAGAAAATACCTTAGGGTTGGGGTGCCTCTGTAGGCATGCGGTGGGGTACAATGCATCCTAACTAAGTTCCCAACACATCCACTTAGCTCCACTTCGTAATTGTACTTCTGATTCACAAATTAGATTCCAACCCGCGAATCTTCACGACTAGCCCAATCCTTCTTATGCACAGGAGATTCACGTCCCATTCCCAACTTCATTAACCACATTTCCTGTAACTCCCCTCTTAGCGCTCCCACTCGGAATACCGACCAATGTAGCCTACATTGGTCTGTACACGAGTGTTAACTCTAAGTGACAAGCGAAACACTAGCCGACCAACCATGACTACTTAGCCCGCGCTCGAGCACTGGGCTAAAGCACACAAGTGCCGAGGCCAACACCGTCAGATTAGCACATCGGTGTGCCAAGTAACATGTCCCCCAACCATCGCAGCTACAAAAGCAGTTGGGATCACGGTCATCTAGGCTTCTACCCAGGGCCCCAAGTGTGCACGCCCCTCCCTAGGTGGCAACAACTCCACTACCTAATCACCATGGGACTCTCCCATGTTTGCAATAAGAAAAGTCAAGTCACTTGGTATGGTGTCTGTAAGCATTGTATTATTTTTGTTGCAACATCTATATATGATAGTAACAAATATTTTCCTCTTCATGACGTAGAATAACATCAAGGAAATGCACTATGCAATCTAAAAGATGATTGGATGTCCCATTGGGAGTAGACAACATGCTGAACGATTTTTTTTGTAGAGTCTACCTTCCCCATTGTAATGTAAACTTATATCAGCTAAAGAAACCTTGAGTTTTAATATACCGAATTCTAAAATATGGAAGCTTATGAAATCGATGGAACATAACAGCCAATGGTCTACTATTCTGTAGAATGTTCAAACTTATCTCGAAAGTAAGGATAAACATATCGAGATGTGTTGGGCCGAAATCAAGTGATGCTTTTTGTAAAATATAATCTAGAAATAGCTCACTAACTCAAACAAAAGTATATTACCAGATCAATCATCTATCCGTACCATGGATGTGGCAGAACTGTACATCAACACTTTACCCACTGCAAGCTATACAAAGAATTGATTCTTATAATAAACACCATTTTTTTACAAAGGAATTATACATTAATTTTAAACATCAACTGACTTAAACCTGGAACTTCAATCCTTGATACAAAGGTACTTAGTGAAGAGATTGTTAACACAATTCGAAGTTTTCAATCATATTATGCAAGAGTATGCGTTGCGTGATTGACTGATTGATGTTGCTTGTTCTCAACGTGGCCCCCAATTTGTGGACACCATTACCAGTAGTTGACCCTATCTCCCACATGGATCACACAGAACAAGATTATTTAGCATGAATGACTGATATTTTCATGTATATTTAGTTGTTAAATATGAACACAATGCGGACAATTTTAACTGTAATTGTAGGCAAGCCTTTCAAAAAAAAGAATGGGGTAAATTCCAAATATTTTTACCTTCTAGATACGTGACTATTGACCAAACACACACCTGTTATATATTCAAAAATATCATTTGTGAAATCTCTTTATTTTCTGTAAAGCCTTGAACTTGGCATATCTCGGATCCTATATAATAATATTCGGCTCATCAAGAGAAAACCAACGAAATTTGTTTCGTGTGAATCGGACTTCGTTTCAAATTGTTATGATTTTCGGAAGGAAGAGAAGGAAGGCTAAGATGTCATTAACCCATAATGATTGTCATTAAGATTAATTAAACATGATTAAAGAAACTAATGACGGATTGAAAACCGTTAATGATCATTAGTAAACACTAACCAATAGTTAGCAAAAGATAAGTGTAAGCTGCGAAAGTTAAATCGCGATTAGTGAAAGTTAATCACGATTAGTATTAATTAAGCATCATTAGCGAATCTAGAATCCTCTGGAATGTTCTAACTTAAGCCCCAAGTTTGGGATAGGTTTTGGCTAAAACCATGGGCTGCCAAACCATGGTTAAAGCCTAAACCATGGTTTTCTAACCATGGTTAGTGGTTTTCCGGGGCCTATAAATAGACCCCCTACCCATTCATTCTCTACCATTTCCACTACCACCACCACCCCACCAAGGGCTAGGGTCGAGAGGTCGGGAGGAGGAGTGGGAGGAGTGCTAGCGAAGCGCTGCCGGGAGAACGAGGAGGAGAAAGGTACGATCCTCTCTTAGTTGCTTCGTAAGCTAGGCTTTCAATTCATCCTCTTGTTCTTCCAAGTTTTGCTCTTGATTCATCTTTCTTTCCGATTCATTTTTCTGTTGTGGTTCGAGGAGAAATCTGTGTAACACCCTACTTAGGTGCGAGCGGCTATGCACGTCAGTGACCCTGTGATTCGTCACACGTTCACTCATCTAAGATGTGTGGTGTCTACCGATTCTCCATAGTTTATGTTTCTATTCTTTCTGTTATGCTTTTATAGTTATTTTGATGGAGAAATCTGTGTAATACCCTACTTAGGTGCGGGCGGCTATGCACGTCAGTGACCCTGTGATTCGTCACACGTTCACTCACCTAAGATGTGTGGTGTCTACCGATTCTTCATCTCTTGTTGTTTGAGTATATTCTTTCAGTTTCGTTGTTATTTCCTCTCGATTGATTTTATGGAGGAAACTCTTTCCATTTTTATTATGAAATATGTCCCGATATAAGGGGAAACTCTACCAAAATTTTCCGAGAAATATGTCCCTATATAAGGGGAAACTATGCCGAAATTTTCCGAGAAATATGTCCCGATATAAGGGGAAACTCTGCCAAAATTTTAAGAGAAAATATGTTCTTGGCGTTCTTCGTGTTCTTCATGTTCTTCGCGTTCTTCGCGTTCTTCGTTCGTTCTTCGCGTTCTTGACAAGTTCTTAGTGTTTTTGATACGAAAATGAAATTCGATCTTTTCAGGAGCCTTAAAATAGCCTTTCTAAAAATGAAACACGATAAAGCCTTGCATACACAAGAGAAAGCTCGATTAGGTAACAAAATCCTTCCTTTTGCTATTGGATTTTCATACGAGTTTATTGAAATTCTTGATTTTGTGTTCTTTGCTATGAAGAACCCTAATTTTGGCTATTTTTGAGAAAGTCTGAAGAATTGCTTTGTGATTCCAACTAAATTAAGGTCTAAGCATCTAATTGAAGGTTTGGCTTTGAAAGTTAGGGTTTGGGAGTCAAAAATAGGCATAAATACGAGTATATATGGTTATGAATAATATATATGTGAGTCTATACTAAGTGTTGTTGACTATGCAAGTCAAAGATTTAACGAAAGAATTACATCATGGGAATTGATGTGGTTTGAGTTCGATCCTGAAAAGGATCGTGTGTCATATTAAGGATGACTGGGAGTAGAACTACAGGTCGGGCATGCAACCTGTAGGTTTGTCGGAAGGAACCCGTATTGGCGTTTCCCTACCTAGGTGGTACACGGTTGTCCTGTTATGATAAGTGCGCACAAAATGAATGTTTTGCAACGCGTGGTACCGGGAGCCAATATATTCGGGTTGGAATGACGGAAGATGTGGTTGTGCCATGTGGAGGTATAGGTGGTTCAATAGCGGCTGGGTCACGATAATATGTATTTAAAGCCGCTAGGTTATATGATTAAATGTTAGCCTGGGGTTTTAAGCAACCGAGTCCTCGAGGACGGTGTGCTCATTTATTTTTCCAGGCTGAGGGTTGAGACCCTGTTTAATAAAAGAAAAAGGAAATTGTCAGGATAGTATTGGAGGATTGGTTGAGGCGACGTGCGGCGGCATAAGCTTACCAAGATCAACACAATCTCCAATCCCGAAGGGTCCACAGCTTCGGAGTCCAATAATGGTGGGGTTCCCCTGGACTAATCCCTGATGTGGAATAGAAAGGAATAGGACTTAAATTAATGAGAAGGAATAAAATTTTTGTGATATCAAGTTTTGAAAAATTACACATTTTGTTTGCTTTTCTCTTCTTCGTTACTTAGCATCCGCTAATTTTTATCCTATGATTTATGGAAAACCCAACAGGTATCGGTGAGCCATCGCAAGGACTTTAAAAAAAATTCATCCAGCTTACATACTAGACATCCAACTAGCCACAATAGCTTTACTCTTTAAGGTAGTTAGTAATCTTTTGTATATTTTCCTTTACGCTGATGTACATGTAAATGGTTATAGTGGGACATTGTATCATCTGAACTTTATTTTGTGAATGGAAAAGTGTTGAAATACTTTCTTCTGAGTATTTTTATTTCTGAATGTTAGTTGTAATTGCTGAATAAATTATTGCTGAGTAACCCGATCCGGATATGGGAGGATCCGACGGCTCGGGAATCGGGGTCGCGACATTTTCTTATAGAATCTATGTCCAATCAAGAGAATATATAATAAGTAAAACTTGTCTTACAGGAAAGCAATCTCTTCTTACCTTCTCCCTTCCGTTTGCTATAGGATAAGTAGAAGCAAGATAAGTATAATTATGAGACAACACATCCCTCATGTGTGGTGTATGTGTGCAGACAGATGAGACAAAAATACCAATAACTATGAATAATGTAGGAATGCAAGACTCCCTCTACAGCATCATCATTTCATCCTCATTTGTAGGCATCCGCTTTGCTATATTGCTGTAATATCTCAACGTCTAAGGAGATGTCTACGATTAATCAGAGCAAGATGTGTTGAGTCGATTGTTCCTACACTTCCACTAAGAAACGCCTTACGGACAACCCACTATATATTTGTAAAGTACAATGATGAGTGCTTCCTGCCTTCCAACACAACAAGATACGATCAGACCTTCCATTTCTTCTATCAGACACAAGGGTCCCGGATGGGTCATGCAAGTACTGGATACTTCTCTGTGGGTCTCAAGTAAATATAATGAGAACAACAAGAGATAAGACATGCGCAAATATCGAATAGGAGCATCTTCTCTTTGGGCAACAATGATGACCACACCTAATCCGGAATAAAACCCACTGGAAAAGGCTGTAACTAAAGCTCTAATAGGGAAGAGACATGATCGGAAATCGCGTGGAAGCACAGCAAGAGGATGGGGATATCGTACCTTCTCTACACGAATGTAGCTTCGGGTCGTCGATTCAAGGTACTCCGGTGATGTTTGGGGAAGGAGAGGGAGGAGGAATGGAGCTGGAGGTCGAAGGGGGAAGATTTGGGGGTGTTCTGAGCGAGTTTCACGAAGGGGGAGGGCTGGGTATATGGGTTGGGACTCAGATTTGGATCCGGGTCTGGATAGGTATATGGCATGCACCCCCTCTCGTAAAAATGGCCGTAACTCGGGCTCCTGAACTCGGATTTTCGCATTCTTGAACTCGTTGGAAAGCTATCGATGAGCACTACACAGTGGACTACTCACATATTTTTTTTGATACGGGAATAAAAGCAGATATGCAATTAAGCCCAGATCCAGTTAGATTTTGCATTTTAGTCCATGTTCGGTTTTCGGGGGTTTCACACCCAGGGGCTGTCATGTGGCACCAAAAAATTTTCAAAATTAAAAGGATGAGAAAAGTAGAAAATAAATAGAAGGAGAAGGAGATCTCGGATCAGAAAATTTTCTTCACGAATATTATTCGCCTCAATAAGATCTACAACTTTTATGAAGGACTCAAGAGCAAAAGAGGTCATCTGTAAAAAGTAATGTTTTTGGTGATTTTCATGTGTATAGAAAACCGATTTTTGGGGTTTTGTAATTTTTTATGGTGGTCTTAAAAGAGGATAAAAATTATAAAAAAATACGATAAAATACAAAAAAAATTAATTACATACTAATCTAATTTTTTGGATTTTTAATAAATAATAAAACAAGGAAATAAAATAGGACTACAAAATACGAGATTTTTGTACAGACTCACAACGGACACTCGGACACAGTCGATTTCTTTGATTTAAGTCTTGATATAGATTTGTATTTTTATGTCGTTTAATAAAACTTTCATAAAGAACACAAATGAAGAATAAATAAAATTAAGCGATAATTACACCCATAATCCTAGGTAATTTCACAATAACATTCATAACCTCGCATAATCGCGAACTACATGAGAAACCTTAGATCGTCACTCCGTCTCACATTCATAATCCTCTGTTAGTCTAATACCTTAACTCAACAATATGAATGAGTTAACCTAACTCATCCTCAGTCAAATGGTTAGGAAACAATAAAAAAACCCAACCCGGCTCCCTTCCCTTCATCTCACTTCAGGTCAGACGAACTGTTGCCTCGGCTGCAGGTGGTCCAGGGGGCTTTGAGCTCCGCCGCGGGGGGAGGGGGTGCGAGCAAGGGAGGAGCGGGGGGGGGGGGGGGGGGGTGGGCGAGCACTGACTCGAGGGGGCTCTGAGCTTCCGCCGCAGGAGGGGGTGTGGGTGGGGTTGGTGGTTCAGCCTCAGCACCCGGTTTGAGCTTCCGTCGCGGTTGGGAGAGGAGGAGAGCACCAAGGTGGCAAGCAGGTGAGGATCGCGCGGGGGCTTTCAGCCTCAGCTGTGTGTGAGCGAGCAAAGGACCACCACCTCGGGCGGTGGGGGAGGGGGGCTCGGCTGCAGGTGGTCGAGCGCCAACTTGGGTCGCCGTGGGAGGGGGCAACGCGGGGCCAGGGGGGAGGGGGTGGTGAAGCTCCGCCGCGGGGAGGGGCGCCAGCAGGGGACAAACGTCAGTTCTAACCCAACTGCGTGATCTCGGGCACCGTGGACTTCATCTTCGGTGACTCGTCCGCCATCATCCAGAACTGCCTCGTCATCGTTCGCCGACCGATGGACAACCAACAATGCATAGTGACAGCCCAAGGGTGTGCCTAGAAGCAGGAGTCGACCGACCTCATGATCCACAATTGTCGCATCGTCCCTGACACTGCGCTCTTCCCCAACCGCTTCAAGATCGCCTCGTTCCTCGGACAGCTGTGGAAGGAGTACTCGAGGACCGTGATCATGGAGATGGAGATCGGCTACTTCATCTGGCCGGAGGGGTTCATGTTGTGGGAGGGCGACTTCGCACTGAAGACGCTGTACTACACCGACTACGCGGACCATGGGCCGGGGGCGGACACGAGCAAGCAGGTGAAGTGGCCCGCCGTAGGGGGGCGGGGGGGGGGTCAGCGTCAGCTGCAGTTGGGAGAGGGTGTGGCGGGGAGGGTGAGCACCACCTCGGGCGGTGTGGGAGTCGTCGACGGGGAGTGCAGAGATGGTGGATCGGGGAGACGGGGAGGAGTACGAGGGAGGGGGACCGATGATGGGATTTGCAAAAAAAAATGAACATGAAGGGTATTTTTATCTTTGTAAACAGAAACCGTTAAGTATAACTGGTATTTCAAACGGAACATAACCTAGGGTCATGTCATGCAAGAGTTAAGCATTACTCGGGGTTTCTCATGTAATTCGCGATTATGTGGGATTATGAATGTTATTGCGAAATTACTCAGGGTTATAGGTGTAATTATCCCTAAAATTAAAAGGGTTAATTATGTACATAAAAACCCATGTCAAAAATAGCAAAAAGTTAAAATGCGCAAAAGAGGCCTAAAATTCAATTTTCACATATGAGCTCCGAATTTTATGAAATTCTTTTATAAAGGTATTTTAAATGGAGTACTTTAAAAGTGGGTAGACCAAAATCAGATATTGTATGAGGGAGATAGGTGCGTTTTACTCCGTCAAATGTGAAATTAGACTTTGGGATTTTATGACACTTATTTGAGTTAATATTTTTTTGTATTTTTTATTTATTCTTGTTAGTAATATCGACATAATGAAGGTGATTTGGGGTAAATTGGTGTTAGGATGATTTAATTAAAAATAAGAGAAGTTAGCTGCTTTTTGGGCTAATTTACACTTGAGATTTTTAATGCAATTATGCATGATGAAATGAAAATATTATTTATACATGTATGCATGCTAATGATACTCTATTAATGATTAAATGCAAATGGATTTTGGGGAACATAGCCTAATTGACCAATTTTTAGCGTGATGAATATGAGATTCATCAAACGGGCATAGATTAGAGGTAATTTTGATTTCTTTTCTTCTTGGATTTAATTTGGAACCTTTATTTCTGCTTTTCATTCACTGTAGTAGCTTAGATTGTAGGACCCATAGTTCATCAAAGCTTCGCTTCGGCCACCATTTCCATATGTGCCTACCGTGTTATAACTCCCATTTCACCCTCACCTCATTTCCTATCAGTTCTCCACTTGACTGACCATCTATCCCTCTTTGTATCCTCATGGATCAAAGACTCGAGGTCCCTCCACCTCTGCTCATTGGACCTCTTCACTTCATCCTCATTTCCGCCCCGACCAGCCACCAATAAAGGCCAGTGACCTTCTCCTTCATCTCGTCATGTGTTTGCATCTCTTTGCAGGCCCTAAAGACCCATTCTGCAGGGTATTGACATCAAGAACTACCCTCCAGCTTCATCGAGCTCCAGGCCCCTATCGATGGGGCCCGGACCCATTTGAGGATTCCGGCAGCTGAGGAGGAGGAGGAACCCCTGCTCCATTTTTCATTTGTTGGGAGCATCCCAGGTGGCAGAAGATCTGAGATCTTCTAGATTGAAGCTCGTCAGGACGGAGATTCAACCCAGTTCGTCTAGGCCATCTCGTGACCATCCGATCAAGAATGTCCCCAGATTAGCTAGCTACCATTGGATCCTTTGCCCATCAGTCGCTATATCACCAAATGAGAGCAAATCTCAGCCATCCAAAGGAGTAGCGGTATCCTCCTTTGGGAGGAGGACACATGTATTCGTGAATCACCAGCACCGTCAGATCAACCATATAGGGGTATTTTACACTATAACCCCCACACTTTTTGTATTTAGTGTTTAATATTTAAACTTTCTTCTGTAGTTATAATTTTTTTTGTAAAAATTACAGTTTATACTATGTACAATTCATATTTACACTTTGGTCCCTTGCCACGTCACCTTATGTGCTTGTGCATGTGAGGAGGTGGAATTTTGTAGGTGGGGCCTTACCTTCTTGTTATTTTAATTTAGTCCTGTAATTTTTAATTTCAATATTAAAACTATTAGAAAAATTGCACAAAAGACCTGCCACTTTTTGAATATTGCAAAACACCCCTACCGATGAGTATTTTATTAAACATTCTGGGAATTCTGTAAATTTTACCCTAGGCTTCTTCTAAGGGTTCGAAAAATAAGAAATACCTATGTGTATTTGTTGTTAGTCCCTGCTATAAATATATTTTATTTCTTGTATTTTTTTCATTAAAAATGCCATTTCGTATTTAAATAGGAAAAATATCCTAAATGCCTTAGACCATATTAAATCATGCATATTTTTTTCTAAGCTATTTAGATGTATTTTCTTAGTTTTAAAAATTCAAAAAACTGGCATTTTATTCCTGTTCGCATTTAAAAATATATCAAATTATAGAATTATTTTGAAAAATTCCAAAAAAATATTATTTATTATTATTTTGTAACTGTAGACCAAAAACTCCTAAAAATAAAAAAGAAAAATGCTAAAAAATAAAAATCTTCAAAATACTTATAAAAATTGTAAAAAATTATATCAATAATCCAAAAATATTTATTTACATTTCTAAATTTGTTTGTTATATTTACCATATAGTAAAAAAAGTTTTGAAAAATTTTGAGTATTCTAACTATTTTTAAATTTCAAAACAATTGATCCCATTAATATAAGTCACTGTTTGATGTTTTAATTCAATTAAAAATCCAAAAAAATAGTAATCATTAGAAAAATATTAGAAATAAAGGAATATGTAAAAAAGAACAAAATGTGTTATTTGTAGATTTTTTAGTATTTATATCTATATCTATTAATAAAACCTATTATATATGGCTATAATTACTGATATTACTATCAATATTATCATAATTATTAAAAATCTCAAAAATAATTTTAATACCCTTAAAAATATAAAGGATTGTACCTTATGGTAATTTGTTGATTTTGTTTTGATTTTATATTTTTATCGTCTATATTATCTATATTATATACAAATTTGATCTATACTTATATTATAACTAATTAAGTAGAAAATATAAAAATGAGAAAATATAAAAAGAAAATAAAAATTATAAAACTAAAATATATAAATTTAAAAATAAAAAATATATAATTAAAAATCCATACAAAAATACAATAAAAAATCTAAGACATTTTTGAAATTAAGTTTCCCTATCTATCTTGCGTGCTTCTTGTGTTTGACCTCTACAATACTTGCCTTATACATATTTTCTAGAGTTATAATAAATTTTAACTCCACATTTTTTCTTTGCTTTGATATATCTATTTGTGGGTTAATTGTTGATTTTCTTTACTTTTGTGAGTGGTCATGCCATCGACAGTGCATTTCGTTCCTTGTGTAGGCTACTGATGTAGCCGAATATCTAGTGCGGTCGTATTGACTCACAAGGCGAGTCAACAGTCGGTGTATTGACCACACCAAATAATGGCTAAATCAACAATTAACCCACAAGTAAATCAAGCAATGAAAAACAGGTGTGAGTTAAAATTTATTTTTAACTCTGCACAAATGATGTATATGGCAAGTATGCAGAGAGTTCGAACACAGGGAGCAAACAGTGTAGCTCAAACAAATGAATGCACAAGAGTGTGTGTGTGTGTGTGAGTGTCTACACTAAGCAAGCAAAGGAATTTTTGTGGGTTTTTAATTTTTTTTTATTTTTATTTTTTTTTATTTGATTTTTAATTTTGTATTTTGCTTTTTGATTTTCTGATTTTTAGATTTTATTTTTTATATTTTTTTCTTTCTTTTTCAAATATTGGAAAACAAAGGCAATATAATACAAGGCAAGCTAAGATATTTATAAAAATGTGCAAAAATACTCAAAAATTCAGAAATGAAATGTTTTTGGTATTTTTGAGGTTTTTTACTGTTTTTGTGATTTTTGGGGCTTTTTCAAGGTATTTTTGGTATTTTTAAAGTCTGAAATAAGGCAAACAGTGGAAATAGGGGCTGGCTGTGACAAAAATGCAATTTAAAAATACCAACCAGTAGCAAAAATATTTCACACTATTTTTCTGATAAAGAGAATAAAATAAATGACAAACAGAAGCTGAGTTTATATTTTTTTTTGATTTTTCTGCTATTTTTTATATTTTTTTTGAAGTTTTTGAGTGTTTTTCAATTTTTAGTGTTTTTCTTTTGAAATTTTTAATGATTTTTGGACTGACACTAAAATAGGATAAAATAGACACTAGGTAATTTTTTTGGAATTTTTAGATGTGTTTTGATATTTTTTTGGTATTTTCTAAGGTAGACAGTGCACAAAAAGAGAGTTTTTGATTTTTAATAAATATAAAACTAAAATAAAATCAAAAACTGAATAGGTGGCGTGAAAGTATAGGTGCACAGGGGCTTAAACCTATTTTTGTGGAATTTTAGGAGTTGAAATGATATTTTAATTAATGAGAACAAGACTCCAATCATCAAACAGTGCTGGCAAGGGCATAAGTGCAATATTTAAAACATCCAGGGGCAACAATGCAATTTTCCACAAAACTTTACACAGCAACTTGCATTTCACGGATTAAACATTAATATCCAAACCCGCAAGGGTATATGTGCAACTTACCCACCAGGGCGCGTGACTTGCACGCGCCTGGGAGGGGTATTTTTGCAATATTACAAAGCTCAGGGGGGTTCAATGCAATTGTTCCAAAATATTACAACTTAACAGAAATGTTCATGGACTTAAACGAAATAAACAAACCCCAGGGGGGTCCCTGCAAAATACCCAGCCACCTCACGCGCACGGGCACGTGAGATGACGTGGATTGGACCTTTTTGTGAATACGTAAACAACGGGGGCCTTCGTGCAAATATTACAGAACAATTTAAACTGCCGAAGAAAGTTTTAGTACTAATATAAAATACAAAAATGCGCGAGGGTGAGGATGTAAAATACCCTCAGCGCGCGATCCAACGGCGATGAAGAAGCCACTTGACACGTGGCACGATCTGGACGGCCGATGACACTTCGCGGTGGACGTCTGAGATTAGATCTCGGGCGAGATCGACGGTGGCTGAGCGCTGATGATCTGACGGCCCATGTTCTAACTGGAGGGTCTCCTCGATCGGACGGCGGTGGAGGCAGCTGGAAGAACGAGGCGGAGCTCCGGCTTGGCGAAGTTCGCTGCGCTCCTCCGGCTTGCTCCGATGGCTATTGAGCTCCAAAATGAATGAGGAGCCTCCTGCAGGTCTCGGGTGGCTTCTGGAAGCTTCAAAATCCACCGGCGAACGCCGATGCTCTCGCACGGAGGTGGCGGAGCTGCGAGGCTCCAGGTGCTCCGGCGAGAGGGCAAAATGGCTCCAGGGGCTTCAATGTACTTCAATACCTGCACCAAAACGTTAGAGAGGTCGAGGGCAAAATACCTCGACCTCGGGTGGCTCTCGAAGGTAGCGTGGACAGCGAGATGTGGGCTCGCCGGAGTTGCGCTCCGGCGAGGTGGTCTGTGGAGTGATTCGATGGACGATTTGACGAATGAAGATAGGCGAAATGATCCTAGAACTAACAGGAACTGAAAGGGGGTAAAGAGAAGGCAAGAACAGCCTCGATGGCCTAGGGCCAGAGGGTGGTTACCTCGACGGCAGTGCTTCGCCGGAGGTTGGAACGCGCGACGATCAGGTGCTCTCCCGACGCCTGGAAGCTTGGGGCTCAGAGCTGTCACCTCCGGGGACCTTTGGCTCGACCAAGGGGGAAGGATCGTGGGTAATTCGCGGTTCAACCCGAGATAGGAAGATGATGGGTTGTATTTGAAGGGAGTTGAGGGCGTGTTTTCGAGGTGTGATCACGGGTGGAGGAAGAAGGTCTGAGTGGATCTGATGGAGCGGCGATGGAGATAGATCTACAGTGATCAACTTCCAAGAAGGAAGCGGCTGGAGAGGACGAGCGGCGCATCCTCGAAAAAAGGGTGAAAAAGGGGGAAAAACGAGGCGCGCGGAGCTCAAGGGGGTCAAGGACAAGCTGTTGACCCGCCGGTCAACAGTTCAAGGCGCCTGGTTGGTCCACGTGGACCAACCAGGGAAAAGATAAAGAAAAATGTTTTGTTAATTCGTTTAAAAATAGAAATAGGTCGAATTAAATTATGGTTATAAAATAAAAAATGTTCAAAATTTTATGTAGTATTTTATTCTGATTTTTATTTATTTTTATAAGTTTTATTTTTACAAGTTGCCTTTTTAACCCTATATAGGTATAATACCTATGGATTTTAGTATTTTATTTTATTTTATGTATTTTGTTTCTTTATTATTTTTATTTAGTATTTTATAAAATTATAACATACTTTTATGTACATGAATATATTTTTATTGTATTTTTCTGGTTTGTTTTGTGTATTTAATAAAATATAAAGGTGTTTTACACAGGTATAAGTATAGGTAGTATACCTATGTACCTTTTATACAATTATTTTTATTTTGTGATTTCTTTGCATTTTTATTCTGATTTTAATGTACATATATATTATAAGTAATATTTACAACAATATAAAATTATAAAAATGAATAAATAATGAATAAAGAATAAGTTGAATATTTTAATCTGTACAAGGTACAATGTGGGTCCAAAACTCAACTTTCAGACCGTAGCTCCGCCAAATGCGAAACCACCACCATTGGATAGATTATTTTATTCTATATATAATTAAAGGTGAGTAGGCTGCATTTGGAGTTTTTATTGGTGAGATACAGGTCTGGGAAGTTGGGATTTTGGATTTTTATTCAGACCATATCTTTTTGTCTGTGCATTATTTTTCTGTGAAATCAATTTTGTATTTTTCTTTATTAAATTATCTACAACTTTCATGTACAAAGTTTCTTTATTTGATGTACAAAAAGTGGAACCAAAAATAGGTCCCAAAATGAATAAAGAATGAATAGATTGCATAGGTATTTACACTGTATTTCTGACCTTATCTCCCCCTACTTTATTCCTTGTCGACCTATTCATCAAGATGCCTAGGTCTCGGGGGTTTTAGGTCATAAAATATTTACAATATTTTATTCTTTTTCTTTTCTTTATTTATTCTATAATTTTGGCCTTAATTACAGTGATTTATACACAATCTGAATGCACATGCATGGATGCTAAGATGATGGATTTAAGGCTATTTACAGGCATTTGCTAGGGTTTTAGGTGCCAAAATGATAGAATAAAGATGATGAAATGTGGATTCATCATCCCCCTATACTTTACCTTTGCTAGTCCCTAGCAAACACATATGCAATATGTGCAGAAAGAAAAAGAAAGAAAAGAAAAAGAAGAACTTAGATTTTATTTGATTATCAAACTTGTCTTCGCAAAATCAAAGTTTGGAGCTTAAGTCGGACCCTTGGGAATTTTAGTGCGGTCGGAACCTTAATGAGAACCATATTTGAAATCCAACAGTCCTTGAGTATCCCAAAACTCTGTCCAAGTCTCCTCAATAGCCAGGTCAGAAATATCTCAACTCATACGCAAACTCTTACGACTACGATTCTGACTTGTACAGTGTAAGTGATATGTAGCTCCCCACTTCAGAAGTGACAAAGAAACAACCTCCCCCAACCTGGTAACTCTAATCCCTCGGTCTAGCAACTCTTTCCTCGAGAAGCGGGGTATTCCCTTCTAAGTTCAAGTGCAACCGGCTCAAGAAGAGGGGGAAGAAGTATAGACTTTTGGAAGCTCAGCCAGTGTAGCTGAGTCTCCCGCTGCGAGCTTCATGAGATGTAACATGGATACCATAAGCTTTTGCTTTATTGAACTATATACATACTCCGGTGGGATTATTAAATTTTCAATCCGACCCACCACTTTTTTGGAGTTCTTTTTGCATTTTTTTTTTTCAATTGCATCTGTACAACATATCTACATGAGCAGCATATACAAGAAATTTTCCTCTTGAGCCAGTAGACTATCCCTCTTTTGAAGCTTTATTGCAACCCACGGCTTCTGTCTTTAGACTTCATCACTACTAGACCAAGTTGAGGTGCACTTCCTTCACTATAAGAAGAAGAGAGGTTCCGCCTAGAAGTACTACCCTCATATGCTACCCCAAGCTAAAGAAAGCTGCCTCCTCACCACCTCATCCGTGGAGAGCTATGTGAAAGGTGCAGGTGTCCAAGTTAGGTCATTATCAACAAGAGTCGTGCGTGTGCTCCGAAATACTCTACTTAGGCAGTCAAGAATCCATTGAACCAAGTCCCGTGATCCTCAAAGAATTAAGTCAACTAGACATGAAGTACCTCAAACCCAGTTCCTATAAAGTTCCTGTTATTAGGTAGATTTTAAGGTCCAATCAAGCTCCAATCTCCGGATTTTACTTAGACTTGTTCAACTGTCAAACTCAATCCGAAAAATGCTTATGCCATGCAATGTTATGCAGAAAATATTTTTGTGATGCAATTTTCAAAGATTTTGAACTTTTTATGGATTTTTGAAAAGATGATGCATGCGTATGCATTTTTTGTATTTTTCAAAGAAGTTTTTCAAATGTTTTTGGATTTTAATTTTGCAAATGTTTTTGGGGATTTTTGCAAACAAAAAGATTTTGGCTGAAAACTAGGTGAAAATATGTACACGGGAGTGCTTCTTTATATATACAAGAAGTGGATTTTAAGAATTTACAGGGTAAGTGATCAATTTTATACATCTATATATAGTTAGTGGATTTTGGTGTGATGTTAGTATTCCTCAAACTTATTTGACACAAGGTTTTTCAAACAATTTTTGGAGACTATAGTCCAAAATAATTTTTACAAACATTTTTACAAACATGTACACTCATTTGAAAATCATTTTGCAATCGGTTTTCAAAACAGTATATATAGGTTTTTCAAATATTTTTGCAACCATTTTTCAAACCATTTGCAAATTATTTTTCAAACATTTTATTTCACACCAAGAAAAGAAGTTTTACAAACCACACTTTTTACAAAGGTTGAAAACATGTAACAAAACATTTTCAAAATAGTTTTCAATAGATGTTCACAAAGATTTTCAAACTATTTTTCAAACATTTTGCAAAAACGTTTTTACCTGATTTATTAATCAGTATATACAAAAAGAATTTGAGGAATAACCACATCTTTTTATTAAGGATTTTTAATGAATTTTAAAGAATCTTTAGCCATATTATTAAGAAAATACGAAAGTACGAGTTATGGCTAAAGTATATACGTAGTATATACGATCCCCCTATACGTAGCTTGAGCTATGTCCTCATAGATCGGAGAGAAAAGAGAAGACATAACTCGTACTAAGTATAGACAAGTCTAAAGAATAAAGAAATAAATGAATGAAGGAATCAACGAATGAGAAGTTGACCGTCCCCCTATACTTAGGATTAAAAAATCCTAAGTATAGCAGACTGTACACAACGCAGGGAGGGTCAAGGGTGGGAATGAACAGATCGTACTCAGATTGTCTCCCCCTATACTTAGGGTAAGATATCCCTAAGTATAGACAAGAAGAGGAGATAATGGAGAGGATCGAAAAGAATAGAAAAACTCGGGGTGCCAACCCCCCTATACTTAGGACAAAGTACGTCCTAAGTATGGAAAACTGTCTACAAGGGCGGCACCTTTTTGATAGATAAAGAAAATAAAAAAGGAAAAGAAGAAAAGAAGAAAAGAAGACAATAAATCAACGGAAACAGAGTGATATGAACAGATGGATCTGTACAGCGGAAGATGGAGTTTGATCACCATGTATGAGATGTAGATGATAAGAATCAAAGGACACATCTCATACCAGAAGAATGGGGGCAACATCAATGGTCGGCGGATCATGATCAAGATATAGTTTCAAGCGTTGACCATTGACGCGGAAGGTAGAAGAAGATGACGGTTCGGATATGTCGATGCTTCCATTGTCATGTACCTTCCTGACCACATACGGTCCTTTCCACTTGCTCTGTAATTTCCCTGGGAATAATTTCAGCCTGGAATCAAACAACCATACTCTCTGTTCTGGCTTAAACTGTTTATGGCTGATATGCGAATCGTGCCATGTCTTCACTTTTTCTTTGTACTGTAGGCTGTTGGAAAAGGCTGTATCTCTCAACTCCTCCAGGGCTGCCAATTCTGCTCTTCTCTGGTCTCCTATACTCTCGGGATCCAAAAGCAACTCAGTAACTGCCCAAAAAGATTTGTGCTTGATTTCCACTGGCAAATGGCACGGCTTGCCATAGACGAGACGAAAAGGAGATGTTCCCAATGGATTTTTGAAAGATGTCCGATAGGCCCACAAGACCGAGTCCAAAAGCTGTGACCAATCCTTTCGGTCTGGGCGGACAACTTTCTGCAAGATAGTCTTTATCTCCCTGTTCGATACTTCGGCGAGACCATTAGTCTGAGGGTGATAAGGAGTGGCAACCCGATGGTCAATACCGAACTCGTCAGCAAGGGCCCTAACTTTGTCATTGATGAAATGAGACCCCCCGTCAGAAATCAAAACTCTAGGTACCCCGAACCGTGAAATGATATTTTTCCTCAAAAATTTGCAAACGGTTTTAGCATCTGCGGCTCGGGCGGGGATGGCCTCAACCCATCGACTGACATAATCTACAGCGAGCAAAATATGCTCGAATCCCTGACTCTTAGGAAATGGGCCCATGAAATCAATCCCCCATGCATCAAAAACCTCACAGAAGTGAATGGGTTGCATGGGCATCATGTCTCTCTGTCCGCAGGTTCCCATTTTCTGACAGTCAGTACATCCCTTCACGAACTCATCAGAATCCTTGAAGAGAGTAGGCCACCATAGGCCGGATTGAAGCACCTTTTGTGCTGTCCTCTTTCCAGAATGATGTCCTCCTGCCTCAAGCTTGTGGCAGTATGTGAGGACGCTATGCTGCTCTTCTTGAGGAATGCACCTCCTCCAGATACTATCCCCTCCTTCATGATAAAGGATGGGATCCTCCCAATGGTAAAACTTGGCCTTAGCTAGGAAGGTCTCAAGTTTCTGCCTGGGCCAACCCTGAGGGACTGTCTTGGCAACAAGATAGTTTACAAAGTCGGCATACCATGGGAGTGAGGTGACAGCTAAGATCGCCTCATCTGGAAATGTCTCTGAGATAGGTGCGCTGGGCTCAGACTCCTCAAGATTCTCCAACCTGGAGAGATGATCCGCCACCACATTCTTGACTCCAGGCTTGTCCTTAATCTCAATATCAAATTCCTGGAGTAGAAGGATCCATCTGGTCAGACGTGCTTTGGCATCCTTCTTAGCCATTAAGTACCTGATGGCGGTATGGTCGGTGTAAATGGTCACTCTAGATCCGAGAATGTAAGATCGATACTTATCAAGAGCGAAGACTACGGCCAGCATCTCTTTCTCAGTTACAGTGTAATTCCGCTGCGCGGCATCCAAAGTTCGGCTGGCGTAGTGAATGGCAAACGGTAATCCATCCCTCCTCTGTCCAAGCACAGCCCCAATGGCAAAATCTGAAGCATCTGTCATGATCTCGAATGGAAGAGACCAATCAGGTGGCTGAAGGACAGGAGCTGAAACAACCATATTTTTGAGAGTTTCAAATGATTCAAGACACTTATCATTGACAATAAACTCGGTGTCTTTGGTTAGCAAGTCAGTTAACGGTCGGGCAATTCGACTGAAGTCCTGAATAAACCGTCGGTAGAAACCGACATGCCCCAGAAAAGACCGTAACTGACGCAGATTGGACGGCGGATTGAGTTTTCTGATGATGTCCACCTTAGCCGGATCGACCTCCATGCCCCTGTTGGAGACGATATGACCAAGGACCGTCCCTTGAGTCATCATGAAATGACTCTTCTCCCAGGATAAGACTAGATTGACCTCTATGCAGCGCTTCAGCACACGATCTAGGCAGTCAAGACAAGCGTCGAACCCGTCGCCATAGACCGAGAAGTCATCCATGAAGACCTCTAAACAGTCACCCCACCATGTCCGAGAAGATGGACAACATGCACCTTTGGAATGTCGCAGGAGCGTTACATAGACCAAAGGGCATCCGTCTGAAAGCATAAGTCCCAAACGGACAGGTGAATGTCGTTTTCCTCCTGGTCTTCGGGCGCAATGGCCACTTGATTATATCCAGAGTACCCATCAAGAAAACAGTAATGACTCTTCCCGGCTAACCGCTCGATAATCTGATCAATAAATGGTAGCGGAAAGTGATCCTTCTTGGTGGCCTCATTCAATCGTCTGTAGTCCACACAGACCCTCCAAGAAGTTGGTACTCTGGTAGCGATCTCCTCTCCAGACTCATTGACAACTGTAGTGATACCCGTCTTCTTGGGTACCACATGTAAAGGACTTACCCATTTAGAGTCGGAGATGGGATAGATGAAATCAGCGCTCCACCACTTCGAAATTTCTTTCATGACTACGTCTCGAAGATTCGGGTTCAGCCGTCGCTGGAACTCACGCGACGGCTTAGCGTCATCCTCGAGATAGATGTGGTGGGAGCACAGCTTCGGGCTTAGCCCTTGGAGATCAGCTATATTCCAACCGATTGCCTTGCGGTTTCTTTCAAGAACCTCCATCAGACGAGATTCTTGTTCTCCAGTCAAATCTGCTGAGATAATGACTGGGTGCATTTCTGGCTCTCCAGCAAGGAATCTGTACTTCATAGACTGCGGAAGAGGTTTCAGTTCTGGGCAACTGGGAGGTGGCAGATCTGGCTTCTGGTATGTCTGCGTGAAGGCGACCAGGTCTGCATGGGAGAACTCTCGCTCTGCATGAATTTCTGACGAAGGGCGGCCTGATGGATCATCAATAAACTGCACTGGCTCGCACTCTGTCATGGCTGCTGGCTCAGAAGGAATCAGACAAGGCAAATAATCATCAAAGTCATCCCAGTCAATGTCTGAATCCGAGGGATCAGAAGAAGATGAGCAAGAATGAAACTCATCTGCACCACTCATCACAACACTGTCAGCTTCAGATGTATCCTCCTCCAGGGATGTGCTCTCCCGGCTCTTGACTGCCATGAGCTTGAGATATAGTGAATCTGTAGGCAAGGCGAGGGTCGGTGCTACAGGATCTTTCCAATTGGATTCATCATCAGTCATCTCAAAGTCACAAACCTGGTGGATGTCTAGCTCCTCCTCTGTCATCTGCTCTGCTTCGCTGGACTGTTCTGAGCATTCTGCTTCTCTGGCTCTGATCTCTTCGATCGTCTCTATTTGTATGGTTTCGCCCTCTATGCGAAAGCATACCTTCCACTATCATGATCGGTCACCGCCTTGGCTGTGGCCAAGAATGGACGTCCGAGAATGATGGGGGCATCAGTTACCGACTCAGGGATCTCCATGTCCAACACAACGAAGTCCACGGGGAATTTCAGGCCCTGAATGGTAACGACCACATCTTTCAATAACCCCTTCGGCCTCTTAATCGACCTATCAGCAAACTGAAGGACGGTTCTGCTTCGAAGAAGAGGGCCAAACTCAAACTGCTTGAGTAAGGCTGCCGGAAGGAGGTTAATTGAAGAGCCGCTGTCTAATAGAGTACGATCAAACTGCTGCTCTCGAATCTCGCATCTGACATAAGGAGCTCCTGCGTCTGGTCGCTTGGCTGGCAATGTGTTCTGAATGGCGCAGCAAGTGTTATGCGTGAGCATATGGATTTGATCTCTGTGCCTCTTCCTTCTTCGGACAGTAGTTGTTTCTTTCAGATTCTTCTTGAAGAAGGGGATATGCTCAAACGCTTCACGTAGAGTCAGCTGAATGTGAAATCTGTCAATCATCTGATTGCCGAACTCTACCTCTTGGTTCTTTTTGGGATTTTCGTTTCTATTCCCCTTCGCTCGGCGGAGTGCCTCAGGGAAGGGGATGGTAGGGGCCTCCTCAGATGGAGGACTAGGAATCGGTTCCTGTGCCTGTGAAGATGGAGAATCCATACAACAATCATCATTCAACACATATGGATTCGCAATTTGAACAGAAACCTTTCCTTTATTTATATTTTTGTTGTTTTTGTTTCTCTTCCCACAATCTCTAGATACAAAATGTGGTGAAGTCACAGAAGTCGGCTCAACAAAAGTAGATGTGGTGGCCTCAGCACCACCACTAGCACCTGCATCTGCGGCATCAGCACCGCTCTCTGGTTCTGCATCAAAAATGGTGGCATCAGCACCACCGTCTTCATCTGGTATCACGACGGCATCAGCACCGTCGTCCTGAACTCCATCATTGGTGGCATCAGCACCACCGTCTTCAACGTCATCATTAGCGGCATCAGTACCGCTCCTCTGCTCCTCTGGCGCTCCTGATCCTGCTTCTGGGTGTCGCTCAGAAGAGGCGCCGCCGGCTGGCATCCTACCGCTCCTAGTAGTAACAAAATCAGCATCATAATAGGAATAAGATATGTCATTCAGATCATCACTAGGAGAGGTGTACTCTGTGAACTCTACCTGCTCAGATTTTCTTTTTAGGTTATTAGGATTGGGTTCGATCTGAGCGGGTATGGCGGCCTTGCCTTTGAGGATGTCCCGCATCTCCTGTCGGAACTCATCCATTTCTTGCCTGAAAGATGCTCGCTGTTCAGATAGCAAGCGGGCAAGATCATCAAGAGCAGGGTTCTCGTAGGCTGGACCCTGAGAACCGGATGTCTGTCCCTGCTGGGACATGGGGCTGCTGCTGCTGATATTGCTGGTGATACTGGGGGGGAGGCTGTTCTGAAAATGCTGAGGCGGCTGGCGCTGCCTCCACTGCTGTCCCTGATAGTTGGGACGAGGACCACTGTGATATTGCTGCGGTTGGGCATACTGGGGCTGCTGGTGTTGTTGTTGTGGCTGGCTGCTCTGCTGTCCTTGGGCAGGAGGATGCTGTTGAGATGAGGAACCACCATTACCCCAACGGAATCCGGGGTGATCCCTGCGAATCGCTGGCTGGGGGTATCGGTCATACCAAATCCCGTTGACTTCCATCAACGGTTCCTGCTCAAAGGAAGGTGGAGGAAGAACTGCCAGTGGCTGCTCCGGCTGATACACCACCATCTGAGTCTCCTGAGATGGCGGTTGCTCTGGATGGTACTGCAACAATGGAACCCGGCTCCGCCTGGATATGGTTCACCTGGCGGTATGAGGTGGAAGCCTAGTTGGAATTGTTGCTGCTGGAAACAACCTGTGACCTTGGAGGCTGTTGTGAATGAGCCTGTGCCTCCTGAATACAGAGAATTTGAGTTTTTAGGTCACTCATTGTCTTGGCGATCTGGTCCATCTGGGCCATGCCTTGGTTCTGCTTCTTCTCAAGGATCTCCATGCGGTCCAGCTTCTCACTGATGATCCCCATGTCGGCTGCTGCTGATTCAGCTTGGGCTGCGGCTACCGACGATGTATTGGGACCGGCATCGATGCGAGCGATCCTATGAAATGATCCGCCTCCTTGTGGTGGCTTTTGTTGGGTGTAGACACGGGCCTGGGGTCATCACTGTGGAGTTCTCTGCCATGCCTTCGTATATGGCCCAGACGTCGTCTTCTCCCTTGGAGAAATAGGATCCACCACAAGAGGCGTTGACAAGCCCCTGCAGCTCCGGTGTCAACCCGCAGAAGAAACTCTGTACGAGATTGGGCTTGGAGATGTCGTGATGTGGACACCGGTCGATGAGCTCTCTGAATCGATCCCAAGCTTCATGAAATTGTTCATTTGGGATCATGACAAAATTGCTAATCATAGCTCTAGCTGCATTGGTCCGGCCGAGAGGATAGTATTTCTTCAGAAATGCGGTCCGGAGATCTGTCCAAGTGTCGACGAACTGCCCAAGATGCTTGAGCCAATATGCGGCTCTATCAACCAAAGAGAATGGAAAGGCAATCATCTTGATTGTGTCCTCGGTTATCAACCGATCATGGATGGTGCTGCATATCATTTCGAACTCTTGGAGATGGAGGTGCGGTTCTTCGGTCGGCAGCCCATGGAACTTGGGTAGCATCTGAATTGTGTTGTGCCGAAGCTCGAAGTCTCCATGGATAGGTGGGAGTCGAATCCATCGGTGAGTGAGGGATGAAGCAGGGTTATGCAATTCCCTCAGGATGGTCTGTGGCGGTCTCTCGCCGCCTGGATTGTCTCCTCCTGCATCGGGTCCTCCTCCTCCTCCACCAGCACGGTCCTCTCTCATCTGCGCTATCTCACGCATGAGATCACCCATAAATGTCCCCTGGTCTCGAATCTGTCTCTGCATAGTCTCCAGGGATGCCAACAAGGAATTATTGATGGCCGCCTGATCAAATAGGAATGGAGGGTGCTCATGATCATCTGCAGGCTCGCCTCTGTCCGACATGACTGGATCTTCTGTAAAAGCAAAAGAGGCCATTTCAGGTGCTGTAGAATGGGCTGAACTCTGTGATGCACTGAACTCTGAAATGATTGGACTTAGGGAAGGAGAATGGGAAGGGTGGTCGAGGGGGAACAGGGTGGATGTGAATTCAGGTTCGGAGAGCGGACTCTCCGAGGTATTCCTAGATGAATAGGGAGGAGTGCGGGATAGCGGTGCCGACAGGGTCGGCCTAAGAGATCTCCGTCCCATCATCTTGATTATGGAGAAGAGTGGGGATAATGCAAGAGAAGAAGAAGATGAAATGCAACAAAATTGTGCACAATTGTGCGGTGTTATTGATCTTGACCTAAATAAATCTAGCAATCAAACACAAAGCAAGGGTGGATTCACCAACTCAACTCGTGAAGCCGTGAGAGTTCGGCTTTTATCTTTTCAGTTTTAGCTTGATTCAGGAATTGATCTTTTAACGAGTCCTTAGAACGCTACGCCTATAGGAGAGAGAGTACTGCCGGAAAAGTATCCCGTACTTGTCCTCCTCCTGTGTAACCTGTAGCTTGTGCAGTTGAGGTCCTTGTAACCCTTCCTGGATCCCTACTCAGCCAAAGAATAAGAGAGGAAGCCAATAGGCGAAACCGATACTTCGGATCTCGCTCGCAACGGAATCACCCGTGAGCGTGCAAGAACCTACTCGGACGCAGCCGGTGAGACAGACACCCCCGTGAAGGCGTGGCCTATGCTTGATACTTCGGACAGGGTCGGCGCTCTCACAATAGAGAGTCACCAATGGCGACCAAGTCCTACTCGACTACGTACGATAGTAGCGCCAATACTTCGGTAATCCAGGCGATACACAAGGCAGCCACAAGCTGGGTTTTTGGCTCTAATCCTTACGAAGCGCTCACCTCACTTGGAAGGAGACCTTCCCATGCAACCTGAATACAAGTGAGGGTATTACTCACCCCAAGCAATGAGTCCAATTACCTTTTTTTATTTTGGTCAAGTTTTCTTTAGCAGTCCCTTTTTTAATTTTTTTTTGGTGTTATCGCTTCTTTTGAGTAAATTCAAACAAGCGCCTAACGTTTTTTGTATTTTCTTTGTCCTACTTTGTTCCAAAAACAGAGGGAGAAAAGAGTCGGAAAAGCCGTGCAAGTCGACACAAAGATGGAGATCTCACCTTTGTGCCTAAATGATGCGTGCAAAGTAAGAAGACTTACAGTGAATCCCAGCTCTCTCCATGCGGGATGCAAAGCAGAAATTTATAAACCTAAACTACATGCCGGTATGCACACGGAAATCGTCCTAGATTAGGCAACTGCTAGCGTGAAGAACCACAAGTTAATTATCAACTCCTAATCCGAGTGTCCGGTCTTGGCTCACCCCTCCTCTTCTCGACACACTCGAGTGCAGGAGTAGCGCTTGATGGGGCTTGCTCACGGCGCGTGGATCAAAAGTGGATAACCAACTGTTTGATTAGTCTAAGTCCAAAACGTATCTATAGGAACGTGCAAAGATTATTAGGTGTTTGGACCTATTCTACTCGAGTCAAGCAGGACCTAGATCTAGGAGCTCAATCCACAAAAGAAAATGAAAAATAAACACAAAACCGGAAAATGACAAGCGGTCAAAACACGATAAAAATCGCGGTGAGCCCCCGGGTGAACAAACACCCGGAAATTAGGCCCGAATGTTCAAGTGTCCAAGGTACCTGTATTATTACAATTCAAATGAATCACTCTCTCACCAAAAATAAAGGAAAAGCTAATCTAAGCACTCTCTCTCTAGCTCTCCTTGCTCTCTCCTGCCGGCTAGGCTAAGAATAGCCGGCTCCACGTCCCAAGGTTGCGTCGAATCGCCTAGGCGGTCCGCCTCGCTCCGCGGTCCCTCGCAAGAAAACAAGACAAGAGATGGTCAGATAGCTCAACAAGATATATCAAAAATATGAGAGATAAAAAATGCTGCTATGGTAAACAATCACACAAACAGACAAAAAGTGAACTACAAGCTGTTGCTCCCCGGCAACGGCGCCATTTGATGTAGCCGAATATCTAGTGCGGTCGTATTGACTCACAAGGCGAGTCAACAGTCGGTGTATTGACCACACCAAATAATGGCTAAATCAACAATTAACCCACAAGTAAATCAAGCAATGAAAAACAGGTGTGAGTTAAAATTTATTTTTAACTCTGCACAAATGATGTATATGGCAAGTATGCAGAGAGTTCGAACACAGGGAGCAAACAGTGTAGCTCAAACAAATGAATGCACAAGAGTGTGTGTGTGTGTGTGAGTGTCTACACTAAGCAAGCAAAGGAATTTTTGTGGGTTTTTAATTTTTTTATTTTTATTTTTTTTTATTTGATTTTTAATTTTGTATTTTGCTTTTTGATTTTCTGATTTTTAGATTTTATTTTTTATATTTTTTTCTTTCTTTTTCAAATATTGGAAAACAAAGGCAATATAATACAAGGCAAGCTAAGATATTTATAAAAATGTGCAAAAATACTCAAAAATTCAGAAATGAAATGTTTTTGGTATTTTTGAGGTTTTTTACTGTTTTTGTGATTTTTGGGGCTTTTTCAAGGTATTTTTGGTATTTTTAAAGTCTGAAATAAGGCAAACAGTGGAAATAGGGGCTGGCTGTGACAAAAATGCAATTTAAAAATACCAACCAGTAGCAAAAATATTTCACACTATTTTTCTGATAAAGAGAATAAAATAAATGACAAACAGAAGCTGAGTTTATATTTTTTTTGATTTTTCTGCTATTTTTTATATTTTTTTTGAAGTTTTTGAGTGTTTTTCAATTTTTAGTGTTTTTCTTTTGAAATTTTTAATGATTTTTGGACTGACACTAAAATAGGATAAAATAGACACTAGGTAATTTTTTTGGAATTTTTAGATGTGTTTTGATATTTTTTTGGTATTTTCTAAGGTAGACAGTGCACAAAAAGAGAGTTTTTGATTTTTAATAAATATAAAACTAAAATAAAATCAAAAACTGAATAGGTGGCGTGAAAGTATAGGTGCACAGGGGCTTAAACCTATTTTTGTGGAATTTTAGGAGTTGAAATGATATTTTAATTAATGAGAACAAGACTCCAATCATCAAACAGTGCTGGCAAGGGCATAAGTGCAATATTTAAAACATCCAGGGGCAACAATGCAATTTTCCACAAAACTTTACACAGCAACTTGCATTTCACGGATTAAACATTAATATCCAAACCCGCAAGGGTATATGTGCAACTTACCCACCAGGGCGCGTGACTTGCACGCGCCTGGGAGGGGTATTTTTGCAATATTACAAAGCTCAGGGGGGTTCAATGCAATTGTTCCAAAATATTACAACTTAACAGAAATGTTCATGGACTTAAACGAAATAAACAAACCCCAGGGGGGTCCCTGCAAAATACCCAGCCACCTCACGCGCACGGGCACGTGAGATGACGTGGATTGGACCTTTTTGTGAATACGTAAACAACGGGGGCCTTCGTGCAAATATTACAGAACAATTTAAACTGCCGAAGAAAGTTTTAGTACTAATATAAAATACAAAAATGCGCGAGGGTGAGGATGTAAAATACCCTCAGCGCGCGATCCAACGGCGATGAAGAAGCCACTTGACACGTGGCACGATCTGGACGGCCGATGACACTTCGCGGTGGACGTCTGAGATTAGATCTCGGGCGAGATCGACGGTGGCTGAGCGCTGATGATCTGACGGCCCATGTTCTAACTGGAGGGTCTCCTCGATCGGACGGCGGTGGAGGCAGCTGGAAGAACGAGGCGGAGCTCCGGCTTGGCGAAGTTCGCTGCGCTCCTCCGGCTTGCTCCGATGGCTATTGAGCTCCAAAATGAATGAGGAGCCTCCTGCAGGTCTCGGGTGGCTTCTGGAAGCTTCAAAATCCACCGGCGAACGCCGATGCTCTCGCACGGAGGTGGCGGAGCTGCGAGGCTCCAGGTGCTCCGGCGAGAGGGCAAAATGGCTCCAGGGGCTTCAATGTACTTCAATACCTGCACCAAAACGTTAGAGAGGTCGAGGGCAAAATACCTCGACCTCGGGTGGCTCTCGAAGGTAGCGTGGACAGCGAGATGTGGGCTCGCCGGAGTTGCGCTCCGGCGAGGTGGTCTGTGGAGTGATTCGATGGACGATTTGACGAATGAAGATAGGCGAAATGATCCTAGAACTAACAGGAACTGAAAGGGGGTAAAGAGAAGGCAAGAACAGCCTCGATGGCCTAGGGCCAGAGGGTGGTTACCTCGACGGCAGTGCTTCGCCGGAGGTTGGAACGCGCGACGATCAGGTGCTCTCCCGACGCCTGGAAGCTTGGGGCTCAGAGCTGTCACCTCCGGGGACCTTTGGCTCGACCAAGGGGGAAGGATCGTGGGTAATTCGCGGTTCAACCCGAGATAGGAAGATGATGGGTTGTATTTGAAGGGAGTTGAGGGCGTGTTTTCGAGGTGTGATCACGGGTGGAGGAAGAAGGTCTGAGTGGATCTGATGGAGCGGCGATGGAGATAGATCTACAGTGATCAACTTCCAAGAAGGAAGCGGCTGGAGAGGACGAGCGGCGCATCCTCGAAAAAAGGGTGAAAAAGGGGGAAAAACGAGGCGCGCGGAGCTCAAGGGGGTCAAGGACAAGCTGTTGACCCGCCGGTCAACAGTTCAAGGCGCCTGGTTGGTCCACGTGGACCAACCAGGGAAAAGATAAAGAAAAATGTTTTGTTAATTCGTTTAAAAATAGAAATAGGTCGAATTAAATTATGGTTATAAGATAAAAAATGTTCAAAATTTTATGTAGTATTTTATTCTGATTTTTATTTATTTTTATAAGTTTTATTTTTACAAGTTGCCTTTTTAACCCTATATAGGTATAATACCTATGGATTTTAGTATTTTATTTTATTTTATGTATTTTGTTTCTTTATTATTTTTATTTAGTATTTTATAAAATTATAACATACTTTTATGTACATGAATATATTTTTATTGTATTTTTCTGGTTTGTTTTGTGTATTTAATAAAATATAAAGGTGTTTTACACAGGTATAAGTATAGGTAGTATACCTATGTACCTTTTATACAATTATTTTTATTTTGTGATTTCTTTGCATTTTTATTCTGATTTTAATGTACATATATATTATAAGTAATATTTACAACAATATAAAATTATAAAAATGAATAAATAATGAATAAAGAATAAGTTGAATATTTTAACCTGTACAAGGTACAATGTGGGTCCAAAACTCAACTTTCAGACCGTAGCTCCGCCAAATGCGAAACCACCACCATTGGATAGATTATTTTATTCTATATATAATTAAAGGTGAGTAGGCTGCATTTGGAGTTTTTATTGGTGAGATACAGGTCTGGGAAGTTGGGATTTTGGATTTTTATTCAGACCATATCTTTTTGTCTGTGCATTATTTTTCTGTGAAATCAATTTTGTATTTTTCTTTATTAAATTATCTACAACTTTCATGTACAAAGTTTCTTTATTTGATGTACAAAAAGTGGAACCAAAAATAGGTCCCAAAATGAATAAAGAATGAATAGATTGCATAGGTATTTACACTGTATTTCTGACCTTATCTCCCCCTACTTTATTCCTTGTCGACCTATTCATCAAGATGCCTAGGTCTCGGGGGTTTTAGGTCATAAAATATTTACAATATTTTATTCTTTTTCTTTTCTTTATTTATTCTATAATTTTGGCCTTAATTACAGTGATTTATACACAATCTGAATGCACATGCATGGATGCTAAGATGATGGATTTAAGGCTATTTACAGGCATTTGCTAGGGTTTTAGGTGCCAAAATGATAGAATAAAGATGATGAAATGTGGATTCATCAGCTACATTAGACCCTCGCCGAAGTCGAGTTTTCACCTACCCTTTTCCCATGTTTCATAATATTTAAAGCCCCTTCTACTTCGTATCCATCTATTGCTTGCACGATTCGGGTAACATTTACTACCAGCGAGATCTCCCAAAGTGATTACTCTATTCCCTTCTCCAATGAAAATATTGTGTAAATATTGCTTCCATCTTGTCTTTTTATCCTTTTGAGTAATAAGAACACGTCCTTCTTCATCCTTGGTGCATCTCACTTGAGAAAGATCTTTGATCTTTCTTTCTCTTGTTTAGGCCAATCTGAATATGTCCTTCTAATCCTCTTTCGAGTCAACTTTTTTGTACAAAACTTCATGAGCTTTCGAATTGGCTTTACTTGCACTCTTCTTTACTTCCTTCTTCTTTATTTTGTAGTTTGTGATAGTTTCCTCTTTTCTATACTTGTACATAGCTTTAAAGCTAACTCTATTAATTTTAAACTTCTCTTACACTCCTCCTTTAGACTCGCCAAACATCTCTTTGGTTACCTTCGGATACAGGATGCTATCACCTCTCACATCTCATTTGCACTTCCATTACATTCCCAAGATAAGTCTTCTAAAACCTTCTTTGTGAAATTTGATTGCTTCAATTGAAGATTCCACCATTTAGTTTAATGATCTTGGGAACCACCCTCTTCTTTGCCAACCCTTTTATTCGCACATCTCTCTTTTTTAGTGCAGTGACATTTTCATAAATAAATTTCAGATGATTATTGAGTTTAATAATTATAGTACATACTTACTCACTATCTATCTAACATCATGCACTACAATCCTAATTCATTTTATCTTTTCCATGGCCATACAAAGAGAAGGAGAGAAATGTCATGAAGGTTGTCAGATGTGCGGTGATCGCTGAGGAAGCATGGTCGAAAGAGGAGCAATGTAGGAGAGGCAAGTCCAACCTAGAATTTCTTGTTCCTTCATTCAATTCAGAAACTGTGTATACAATTTAAAATCTCACAAAATGTGTCGGTTTTTCATAATTCTAAGGTTTCTTCTTACACAACATAAAAGGTACGTGTGGATATTCAAGAATTGGGTATCCAATCCGATGAGATGTGACCCGATCCGATCCAATATAATCGGGTCATTAATCCTACTTGACCCATCCCAATTGACAACCGAGTGGGTCGAAACCCATTTTTTTGGTATATTTGATGTTTCCCATGGGTAACCATGGATCTCCTTTTATAAACATGTCCGTTGCCCAATCTCTCATACTAATTAGGTTCATTGCCCGATCCAATTAGTGCTCCCTCAGTACCCTTCTCTCCCTCATTAAAAATGGGAAAGAATATATGTGGGATACAAGTGTATGTATGCACATGCATGCGTGTATAAGCACATCACGCATACAATACATCGGTTGTTTTATCAAATCTGTGAAAAGTTCATATTCAATTTACATTGATATTTGTCAACATTTAATTTTAATGTCATGTACAAAGAATGCGCGTGTGTTTGTCGAAGATATTAAGGTTTTATATTTAAGCATGCGTCGTCATTGGAGCAAGTAGACGATGCTCAAATTTCAGCAATGACCACCGAGGTCGACATGAAGCGGAAAATGTACTCATTCTATATATTATAAAAAAGGTGTTAATAGTGGCACATCTATCGCAATTGTGTCCTTTGTTAAATATATAACAATTGCGGAATGGAAATTTTCACATGAATTTAAAGGTGAACAACATATCTATTGGTATACCACTAAATGTATTTATTTGTAGTCTTTGTCAGAAAAAAATACGCTAGACGTTCCAAAAAATAGCAATGATTTGGTGCAAATTTTTTTGACAAAAGTAACGTCATCATGTTATATATGATTATATGTATACATGTATGCATGCATGTAATAGTACCAAAAATAGTCCTGCATCGGATATGACAAAGAGCGAGTGTGTGTTATAAGAGTAGGGAATATTATTTACAATTTGGGCTTAAGCATTTTGAGTGGTCCTCATCGAGTCCAGTTAGGCTCGAATCCAACAAGTTATTAGGACTAATTTTCCTCGATAATGTTCCGGGAACTTAAGCTTGAGACACTACAAATGAAATTATAGTGGGTTCCATGTCATACTAGAAAGGGTACTCAAACATACCTAAGTTAGGAGCATGAAGCCACCACTGTCATTGGGAATAAGTGATGACTCATGTTGTAACGAGAACACTGCGAATATAAGTGTGAGAGATCGTATCAACCCCAAAATAATTCCACATCGGATATTCAGAAAGTATGGGAGTAGGTTACAAGACTGAGGGATTACTGGTTGACAACTTGGGCTTAAGCATTTTGGATGGTCATCAAAGATCCAACCCCGAATTATCAAAAATAAATCTTAATTTCCGACCTGATTTTGTATCCAAACTGGACATATAAGCACTCTAGATTTTGGTACTCTTTGAAACCTTTCCAACGATCCCAAGAAAAAAACTGACATTGTTACATGTGAAATAAGATCTTTTACGACTATTGAGATGTAAAACTGAGTCTATAAATAGGCAAAAGGCCTAGCCACTTATCCCACTTGATCTGAACTTATCGTCGGAGCACCACCGAAGTTCCACTTTTGGTGATTTTTTCGACATCCGATCAACACTTCGAAGGTTCCATTTTAAAGAGCTCGTCGAGATCCATGCTGTGCTTGCGTGTGCTTCATGCGAAGCACCACAAAATCAGTGGAGGAGGATTTTGAGAAATGACCCTCAGAGGTACGGATCTCACCCCATTTCTCGATGTTGTTCCACATAACTCATTTACATCATTTTCCTATTGATTTGGCATAAGGATCAGCCACTATTGCACATGAAAATAGGTTTCCATATCGAATAACCACCTTCCGTCATATTTATTAGAGTGATCCAATGATCTGAAAATTATGAAACTTAGGCTAGAATTATCATTGTTCCATGCTCTATCCACATATGTAGTTTTAAAAAAAATCGGAATTGAAAAATTCGAAATAAAATCAGAGCACCCGCTGCATTCAACAACATTTTCTGAGAGCTTCTATAATCCAAAAAATACGAAATTTATATCAGATTTATCCTTGTTGAATGCTATATGTGCACATGTAATTTAGTTTCAATTTTGAGAAAAAATTTGATACCAAATCGGAGCAACAACCCACTCAGATTATTGATACTGATCGATCCGTATCAATCTGAGTGTATCTAATAGTGTTATAAATGTAGAAAATGAAATGGAATTATGATAGACATGTGTAGAACATCATGAGACATTATTAGTTGATGAAAACCTATTAGTAAGTAATTATATGATGAAATCAAGTCTTAAATATTATATAAGGAATTATCATGGGAGTTATAATGCAAGTGTTTGGGTATAAGCATCTCTATACTCCATTAATATTTGATGTGTGTCACAAATGCAGTGCTCGCAATATCTATGTGTTCTTATGGATGTAGATTTTCCATGTTGTATCAGTGGTTAGTGTAGACCTCATATCAAATCGATCATCATAACCCTTAGGATAATCAGATGAGAAATCTTGTGATTGATTGGATCAACCTAAGATGATACTCCTTAGATACCATATGCATAGTTGAGAGATGCTTAGTACACCGAGACATTAATTTAATAATGTAGACCATGATTCATTCAATAGTTAGCCTATTAGTTATGATTGATGTGAATAGTAATCTGTCTAATAGGAGTATAACCTAGTTGAATGTGATGAATTCATGAGTTTAGGAGACATTGAGTGGAAATGTGACTATACATATTATGTACTTAAGGATCCCATAAGCATAGGAGATGTGTATATTTGTATAAGTATGTATTGCAGATGCAAGTGCAAGTGTTGAGAACTTAGTTAGGCTACATGTACTCCAAATGCATGCCTTCAGAGGCACATCAATCCTAAAATACTAAGTACCTTAGAGTCATAGCATGAAGCCCAACATGGGTCAAAACCACATGCTTATTGCAATATTGAATGACTAGTGAAATACATGAAGTGTTGGGAACTTAGTTAGGATGCACATATCACAACACATACCTACGAAGGCCCCCAACCCTAAGGTACCAAGTACCTTGGAATCATAGCACAATCGCCAAACACAGACCAAGGTTGCAGAATATCCACGATATTAAAGTGTGATAACTAAATGAACCTACCATGAGAGAATAAATGTACTATCCTAGAAGACCGACTTACTAGATTGTGTAGAACCCTAATTAGGGATGGTTTGACTTAAAGAGCTAAGTATGAATCATATGGATTGAAAGGTATAGTAATATGAGATGTATGATGATATAATATGGGATGTATGAGAGATATGGTAAACTGATGATATAATATAAGATGTATGGTGATCGTACAAGATGCAAATTCCCATCATTCTAAGAAAATAGTGATAATATTAAGATCTTTGAAAGCACTTAGATTGATTGGGGGATATGAGCAATGTACATGATCTTATGCCTTCACCGATGCCCTACACCATCGTGGGTTTTTACCGATGGGTAGTAAATTTTGAGTGGTTCCACGATTGCTTTGAAGGCAAGGGTATTTTCTTCGTTGATAAATCCATGAGTTATCATCATATATTTCATTTACTATCCCTCGTACTTAGCTTAGTCAATAAAATTCATCATTAGTTCATTAACATTAACATCTAACCCTATGTATATAATTAATCTAAGTATTGTACATAAATAATCATTTAATGTGACCTTATTTCTGTATTTTCTTAATTATCAAAAGAATCCCATAAAAATTAGATTAATGTTGTACATATTTATTTATCATTAATTACAAATTAAAAAAATGAAAAAACCACAAAAGAAATTTAAAAAGGTATTTTTAATTACATAAAAATACTTACATATACAACCATGTATAAATGACATATTTGACTTAGGGTTAAATATGAAACTTGTAGATCTTGAAAAGATCTACAACTTTCATGTTCAACACTTTTCCATTTGAAGCGTGTATTTATTTTTTTATACTTTTCTTTGTTTTTATTAATTTCTTTTTTTCTCATTGATCCACATGGTACCTCCATAGCCATCCACATAGTTTTTCCTTTCTTCTTCACCTGCCTCATTTCCAAGCCATTGGATCCTTAGATCCAATGATCGAGAGTCGTCATCAAACTCCAATTGCCCTCTTTGTCCTCATTCAAACTCGCTAATCCACTTCTTCTCACCATTTCCCCATGACTACGGTCATCCCCTCTAACAACCAAGCACCTCTGGTCAAAGCCTTAAGTACCCACGCCTTCTCTATCCACCTATCCCACACTCATCGCCAACCTACAGTTGTAGGGGAGCGGTTAAATCTTGACGAGTACCTTCTAGAACCGCTCCCCTGTTCTTTCAAAATAACCAATCTCCGATGCAATTTCGCTCGATTCGCCCTTTGTACGAGGAACCCCTGAGCCTACTCTTGCCTTCTATGATAGAGATTGAGTGGGTAATTGAGCGAAGAAGGGAGTTCTCCTCCGACGAGATCAACATCTTCACCGACGTATTGCAACGCTACCCAGCTGCATGAGCTTTAGTTCTCTAGCCTCAAGACCATCAAGCGATGACTGAGGAAGATTTTCCTCGCCCTCTAGCCTTGTCTCCATCCTTCTAGTGACTCCTCCATTCACCATCTTCTTTCTAGGTATTGTCTTTATTTCTTGCCTCTTTGTTTCTCCAATTTATCACATTGCACTCCCATACTCCAGTCACTATTTGAGCACTCCAACATCTTTGCCATTCATCTACTATTCATGAAAAGAAATCTCCTTTCTCTGTCCGCTTCTCTACACACACCTTCCCCTCATTCCTTCACGACCCTTACAAAGGGTTGTGAACTCATTGGGACTCACATACTCTACCATTCCCTTGAGCCTCCATCTCGCCCTTTTACATCCCAACATATTCTCTTGATGTTTGGCTTTGTGCCTAACAAATGCAGGAAAGTCTAGTCCATCGATAGCTTAAAAATTTCACGGAGCTCCATGATGAATATGCATTTCATCATCTTTATGTATTTATTTTAGCTTAAAATCCCTTATAAAATACCTGTAAATATCAATAAATATATCCTTTTATTAGCCCTCATTACTGTAAATATTGTACATTTATCACTATTTTAATTTAAATAAATAAATAAAAGAAAAATAAAGAAAACAAAAGATGCATATATGAAATAATATGGGATGACTCTAACATGAGATTAGGGCAAGGCTTGACTTGATCGATAAGGAATAAATTAGAAGGAGATAATGGCCTTCATTCAAGAAATCAAGAAAACTGATCTTCACATGTATATTCCTAATCATTCATTACTTGTACACTACTGTATATAATACATATTTGTTACTCTATTTTACTTATCACCAATTTCACCTCAAATAAAAATATTTTCTTCTTTGAAATTGTACTAAAAATTGCAAGAAGAATCATTGTATAATTTTTAAAAAACAACACTTTGAAAAAGCCGTAAAGCTCAACTTGTCAGATCAATATCTTCTCCATAAAAACTCAGAATAAACCGAATAAACAAAACTCACTTTCATTGTATTCTAAATTAAATAATCTTTAATATGGAAGTAGTTTCATAAAAACCAAAGTTAATATGTGAAATGTGGCTTTTTGGGGTGCTATTGTATATTATAACCATGTATATTATTTATGTATATCTATTTTTCCTTGTATTTTTATATAAATTGTATTTATCTATTTGTATATTGTATTTTATCTATATAAAATATAAATAAAAATTACAAAATCAAATTCACAAAAATAAATTATTGTATTTATTGTATATGTACCACTATATCTATATTGTAAATATAAGTATTTATTTTACATGATAACTCAACTCATAAAAATTATACCACAATATTTTTAAAATACTTGTAAAACATTATAAAATAATAAATTATGAAATTATACATGTATTTGTAAAAATAAATAACTAAAAATCCAAGTGTTGTATATATGAGTATATAAACTTATAAATAAAAGGAATTATTTATTGTTACCTTTGTATATAACTCAACTAAATCATTATAAATCACCATAAATAAGCTTATTTAATTATTAACATTTTCTCCTTATTTTCCAGCCTTCACTCAATAATCTCTTTATCAGACCCACTTTCCTATTCTTTCTCGCATGATCCAATCACCAACGCCACCCGATTTCTTCTCCGATTTGTTAGCCCTAACCATCATCTCCACCCCTAGATCACTAACTCTGTCTTTCATGCCTCAGGTTGTGTGATATTCAAAAGTTAAAATTCATCGGACCTCACATTTATTTATAGAACCAAATCTCCTCCTGCTTTAGTGAATCCGATTTTCATCAATTTATTCGCCCAAGGGTGGTTCTTTTGGGCCATAGGTTGTGATAAGAACTCAGACCTTCATCTGGGAGCACGAGGGAGCTTGGAAGAGCGAGATCTAGTACAAGGCTGAAGCTCCACCAGCTACGTTGAAGCCTCTTCACCTGACATCATGAATCGAGGTTGTAACCTTATTCCGTTCACCGATAGGTAATCCTATGCAATCCCTTTTCTATTAAGTTTTTAATTTTGTTATTTGATTCATGTTTTAGGTGTAATCCCGATCATCGTTTCCCCAATTCCGATCTACTAAATTAGAGCTCTATCATCGCTTATCTATATATCCGACCATACCCATACACTCGTCGCACATTCTTCATACTTCTCCCAACAATCTGACCCCCATATCAAGTTAGATCTGAGATTGTGACTCCACCTCCGACCATCTCCCCCGGAATCAACCACTCACCATCCATATGCCTTTATTTCTGATTAATAGTCTGTCGGAGTATCTCCTTCGAGAAATAAATTTCTTTGAAGGGTCCAGGAGCATAATCTAAATATAGATATCTAGACCTGGAGCAGAACTTGAGACATAGTACATCTTGAGCTCTAGATTGCATATCACTGAATTTCAAGCTTTAAAGCCATATTCCTCGACGTGAGAGAACATCGTGAACTTCCGAATACCATCAGGAGTAGATTCGGATGGAGATCAACTGAGTATCAACTTATTAAAGTCCGAGCCTGTGCCTTCATCAGAGTTCTTCCTACAAGTCCCTTTGTTGTTAGATCAAGAAGGTATCCTCCCAGATCGAATCTAAGCTGCATAATTAAGACCAAAAGAGGACCATTGATCTGGAGCTACAACAACCGCTCTCAAACGTCGATCAGTCACGCGCATCACACGCCATTGATGACCATTTGCATCTCAGTCTCTGTATGTTTCTTATTTTGTAAATTAGACATGTGTTGGTTTATTGTTTATTGAACAAATGCATGTTATCCTTGTTATTTATTTTAATTGTGTTGAAGTCCTATTGGAGTTATTCAACGTGCATTGCACGTTATTTTCTAGTTATTTGTAATATATGACCTTCATTATTCTGTTATTGTTTGCCCTCAAAAATAAAATAATCACAAAATTTTCCATGCCATCACGACTCATGTGTACTTACATGTGCATTTCCTTGTGAAAATTGCATGGTAGTCCTTGTTTTTTCCTTACTTTGTTATGTGCTTGGTCCACTAAAGAAGTTTTGTTGCAACTAAGTCCTTGTGAAGCAGATTAATTATTTTTTTGATTAATTGAGTGTTTTAGTTAGTTAATCATCTTCAATGATTCCCTAAAAATCACCATTACCTCATGCTAATCTACTTTATCTCCGGATATTTTTGTTTTAAATTGTATTGTGTTTTAATATTTTTAGTAAATAAAAAACACCTCTTATTTTCTTTATTTACAGAAAATAATTAAAAAATATAAAAACTTTTTGAAAAGTTCTGGAAAAAATGTCTTTTTTTATTTTTGTGTGCTTTAATTTCTATATAAGTTTCATATATTCCTTATAAAAACCAAAAAATCACAAAACTCCAAATACACTAAATATTCATAGAAAACCATTGAAAATATGAAAAAAATTCATAAAACACCTGTTGGGAAATGTGAAAATTGATCTTTTTATTTGTGCTTATTTCTTTTATTTTTGATTTTGTTTCTTATTTTAAAGTCATAAAATCATTTGTATTGTTTTCTATTTCTTATTTCTCTCATTTTTAGTTATTTGAAAACCTTATAAAACAAAAAATTGTCAAAAAATCACAAAAAATAGTACAAAGTTATCCAAAATACAAAAATAAATTTCTTTGAATTTTCTGGACATTTTTCTTTATTTAAAAAATACAAAAAGAGTATGTTTACTTCTTTCTTCATTTTCTTTATTTCTTATTCCCTTATTTTAAAAATTTAAAAAAATACATTTGTAAAAATTAATAATAACTAAAAAAATTAAAAATCAGAAAACATTTAAAAAAATATAAAAATAAAAATTACATAAAAAATGAAAAAGAAAAAATCCCACAAAAAACCAGGACTTGCACATTGAAAAGTTTCCTTTTTATTTCGTTACTTGTCTTTGATTTAAATAACCCTCAGGATATTTGTAGCATCCTTGGTTTCGATTTTATATGCTATACATGTAAATAAACAAGAAATTCTTCTTGCTTACATTTCTTCAATTATTTTTTTTCTTGAGAAATAAAAAATATTTTTATTCAGGGCTATTTAGGGTTGCATTAGCACTTGATTAATTCACTTAATTTAAACCATTGAGAATTTCTATTCAACACTCCATTCTTGTGTTTCTTCTTCGAATAACCCTCATCTCTAGGTGTTTTCGTACCTCCTCAGGCCTCGATCTCCCTACCAGCTTCTTTGTAAGGCTTCAGGGTAGCTTCGTCAACCTTCAGGCCGACCATCTGAGCTCAGGAGAGGCAACGGGACTTCATCGGAGCTATGCTGCCCCACCGTCGTGCATGAGGAAGAGGGAGGAATGTGATATACATATGTCATTGGATTAGATCAAATCAGTTTAATCTAATGGAGGAGATCCTCTCCCAAAGCAACGATTCAAAACACAACCTTGGAGCGAGTCGAGCCAGAGCCGAGGCACCAGAACCTGCCATGTTGCCCTAACCTCCTCAGTGTTCCAAGCCTGATGCACAACATGAGACAACTCACGTAACCATGTGAAAATTGTAGAAGTTGGGTCGCACATTCACAGATTCGCTGATTGGTATCGCACATGCCTATTGCGTGACCATTGCATAAATAACAAGACAAGCTCGCCACTTTATTCTATTTTCACTTATACCCCTGCGCATGGCAATTTTGCATGTTTATCCCCAATGTATTTTATAGTTGCATTTCAGACATTTTTTGGACCTATTTGATATAGTTTGTGATATTTTTGCATATATACCCCTATATTCATGGATTAATATATTATACAAAAATTAATGAAATTTATCTTGTTTTAAAGGTCATTTTATGCTCTTTCGCATGATATATATAGAACTTTGATATTCTCTATTGCAGATGGTTATCAATGAGGAAGGGGTAGAAATTATGACACGAGTACCCACGTCGTGACACATCTATATCGATTATAGGTGCCTGAATGTTGCACTATGAAAGAGCACTTTCTCAAGCTATTATTAATCAAACATCGATGAGACTCATAGGGAAAGTGTTCTTCTATTTTCTTGATGGGTACTCATGCTACAATCAGGTAGCCATCGCTTCTAAGAACTAGGAAAAGACCACATTCACATGTCCACCCAGCGCTTACGTATTCAGGCGCATGCCATTCAGTCTCTGCAATGCACATGGCACATTTCAGCAGTGCATGATCGTCGTATTTGCTGAGACAGTTAGAAATTCCTAGAGGACTTCATGGACAACTTCTCGATTCATGGTTATTCTTTTAGTACATGCTTAACGCACTTAGATCGGATTCTTCAAAAGTGTAGGGAAGTCAAACTGGCACTCTCTTGGTAGAAAATCCATTTTATGGTTGCAAAGGGTATCTTGTTGAGGCACATCATCTCCAAAAAAGGGAATGGAGGTTGACCCTTACAAGGTGGATGTGAGCAAGAAACTTGATCCGCCAATTAATGTAAAGTCAGTGAGTTCATTTTTAAGGCATGTTGGATTTTATAGAAGATTCATTTAGGATTTCAAAGATTCCCTGCCCACTTACCAAGCTCATAGGAAAAGGCACTGAGTTCATTGTGGATAACAAGTGTATTGAGTCCTTTGAGTTCTTAAAGAGAAATATTTATGACTCGTCGATCTTATAAGCTCTTGACTAATCTCTTCCTTTTGAGATCATAACTAATGTATCATATCTTGTCATAGGAGCTATGTTAGGTCAAAGGTGGGAAGGGATTCCTTTTACCATCCACTACATGAGTAAAGTTTTGGACACAGTATAGAAAAATTACACCGTGACTGAAAAGGAAATGCTCTCAGTAGTTTGGGCCCATGAGAAGTTTAGGCTTTATGTTTTGGGCTCTAAGGTGACAATCTTCACTGATTACACAATAATACAATACTTAATGGAAAAGAAGGATGTGAATGTGCATCTTCTTTGGTGTATTTTGCTAATGCAAGAGTTTGATTTAAAAATTAAGGATAAACCTAGAGTGAAGAATGTTGTGGCTAATTACCTTTCCTAACTTGAATTGAAGGATTCTCCTGACACTGAGAAAATTAGAGAAACCTTTCCAGAAGAGTCAATTTACATCATTGGCTCACTCCCATGGTATGCCAACATGGTGAACTACCTTGTCTCCAAGCAAGTTCACCAAGGTTGGACTAGAAGGAGTATTAACGGACTTAAGTCAGATTCGAGGAGATACCACTAGGAGGATCTGTTCCTTTTCTTTGTAGGAGTTGATTATGTCTAGAGAAGGTTTATTCTTCAGGAGGAATACCAGAGTGTCCTTACGTATTGTCATTTGTTTGAGACTGGAGGACACTATTCAAGGATGAGAACCATGCGCAAGGTACTCCAATGTGAATTGTATTGGTCGACCTATTTAGACATGCCATTGATTATGTACGGTCGTACCCGATCTATCAGAGGATGGGAGGGATAGTTAGTTACAAAGATGAGATGTCCATGCAAGTGATGATTTTTTGAGTTGTTTTTGGCGCATTGGGCATAGATTTCATAGGTCACTTTCTCGACAACTAAGGACATGAGTACATATTGTTGGTGGTTGATTACTTGTCTAGGTGGGTGGAGGCTATCCCAATCTGAACTGTAGACAACAAGACTATCTGTAAATTTTTGAAGGACCATATCATTCTTAGGTTCAATATCCCAAAAGTCTTGATTTCTGACGGGGTTAGCCATTTTAAAGACTTAGATGTTAGATCACTAGCTAAGGATTATGGATTTGAGCAAAGAGTTACTAGTCCTTACCACCCACAACCGAACTGCATGGTATAGGTTTCAAATAGAGGAATGACAAGCATTCTTCAAAAGTTGGTTCTTCATAATAGGAAGAACTGGTCCCAGCTATTGGAACAGGTTCTGTGGGCTTACGGGATGACCTATAAGACTCTACTCAGTACTTCTCCTTTTAGGATGATTTATGGCAAGCCATACCATTTTCCCGTGGAGTTAATTAACAAATCAGAATGGGAAATAAAATAAGTGAATTGGAGTTTTTACCTAGGGAAGTTTTATTTTGACCTGAACTTAAATGAGCTCGTGGAAATCAGAAATCAGTGTATGATAATAGTTTGATTTATAAGGACAAGGTTAATAAGTGGCATGATCATCACATTAGGTATAAGAACTTTTTTAAGGATATGGTGAGATCCTTAAACGTATCACGGAAGCGTGAGGATCGCATACGACTAGTCGCACTAGTTGCTCGATGCAGCAGAAATTAAATATATTTTTTCATGTGACGAAACCACATGATCCAAGAAAGCTTCTCAGATCATTTCATCTAAACCACAAACAAGTAATAGGATTACCTCTTTAAGTGTGGTTGTGATCGAGTCTCTAAACGAAGAAACCTCCTGTCTCAAGTCCGATCCGACGGAGGAGATGCTTGCGAGCGCGTGGATGAGACGCGTGCTTCTCGCAATCCATGTTCATAATCCAAGCCACAGATCTCCTGATCTCGACAAACGAGATACGACATCTTCTTCACGAGCAAGGCACGCCGAAGTAGACGGAGATCCACAAGCAACCGATCAGGCAGCATAACGACGACGCTGTGGCGATGGAAAATCTCTCTAGTGCATCCATGGCGGACGACCACATGAGAGAGAGTGTGAGTGGGCGTGTAGAGAAAGAGACTTATGTTCTCATTGTGTTGTTGTAACCAAGAAGAGGAAGGGGTGCCTCTTCTTTTATAATATTTTTGGATCCATGAATCTCAATCCATGGGACAATACAAATCCAGTGGCTTACATTGATTTGTGTTTCTTTTAATGACCAATATTTTGTTGATAAAAAACCAACAACAATTAATTTAATTTAGATTAAATATATATATTGATAAATCCATATGATTTATTCTCAAATTAAATCAATCAAGTATGGAGATTTATGGAATGAATATTGCCTCCTTCCATAATATGGGATTTGGTGGCAATCTCATGGAATCTTATGAGATCTCATGAGATTACATTATTCCATGGAAATCTCCAAGATTTACAACAACACTTGTTGTAAAATATTCAACAAAAATAATTCATAATTATTTTGTGAATATTGCAATCTTGCCAATGGAAAATTGTGAATTACATTCACAACCTAAAATAAAATGCGAATTACATTTTCAATTAATTGTTCAATGTGAATCCAATTCACATCAACATTTAATTAACAAATGTAAATTACAAATAGCTCTCTCTTATATATTATAAATCACATTTATAATATATATGACTAATATGGATATTGCTATACACATTTATCATATCCATGATAATTAAATCACATTTAATCATCTTGGATCTCTATTCTCATGTGCCCAAATAATAAGAATCACATTTACATTATTCACATCTTTGATAATTAAATCACATTTAATTATCCAAGATAACTCTCCTTATAATATGAATCAAATTCATGTTATTCATGATAATTAAATCACATTTAATTATCCATTTTCTAAGTGCTCATATACTTATATCAACAATGAAATTATCCTGAACTCTTTCAAGGATAATGTGCTTTCTCTGCGGATACTTGGAAATAAGGATAGGGAGATTGTATTGTTCCGCGTATAGGGACTTGGATATTGAGATCACATCTCAAATCCAGATCTCGGGCCTCCCATAGATGCTTGATTAAATTAAGACTGTAAATCTAATCTTCTCATTGCATCTGAATCACATTCAAATCAATGTCCAAAATTTGGACCTAGATCAGATTACTTCTCTACTGAGAGGAGTCACTAAAATCCAGACCCGTTTCATTACTCCCTAGGAATGGAAGCATCATGGTTATACAATCGTTTATGATCACATCACCCTCAAGTATTCCCAATACATGTACATCCTACATACTGGAAGACTCAGAATAAACCCAAAGTATTAGATCAACTTTATACTGTCTACTTCAGGGTTTTATCAGTAAGTTTCTAATTCAATCATTGGGAGTCGGTATCGATCATACACTTTCCAAAAGCATATATCATACCTAGCTCTTGACCATATACTTTCCAAAAGTATATATCAAACCTACAAATTCAGTCAAGCTTCCAAAGCAAGATGATTATGTACGGAATTTGATTCTTCCCAATATCTCATGAGTGAGCTCATATCGTCCGGTTCAGTAACTGAACCTGTATGATCCCTTTGAGAGATTGTATTACTCATATGCCCTTACATGCACACCAGCGCACCGGTGTATAGACCTTGATTAGGTCATCAACCTATTGGTCTGCCAAATGTACATACTCAGACATATAATAACACATCTGTCTGTGGTCAGAGGATGCGTGCCTGTATTGTGACATCATATGATATAGGACTTTGGTTATCTCGATCTCGTTAAGTCAACTCTTTGACCTAACTAATATGACACCTCCGAATCTCTATTCCTATGCAGAGGACCTACATCAAGAGGTCGGTTAGATATCATCCTAACCGAGAAAGGATTGCCATCTCCTACTCAGGTTGGAGATCATCTCTTAACAATCATTTGACGGTGTTTGATGAGTCCTCAATCTAACCCTATAGATATTTATCCAAGCACCAGCCTCTATGATTCAACAGTTGAATCGATAGATGTATGATTATTAAGATGGCCATGTTACATAACCCTAATTGTACTAAGGGACCTATTATGAAAATTATTTTCTTCATTTTAGATCAGGGAATGATATTCGCAATAATATTTATTGCATAATGGCTCGTCGTGGGCTCGCATGTCCAACAATCTCCCACTAGTAGAGCCATTAATGGGATAATCATTGAAACCCGCACTCATGTGACAATCATAGGCTATTTAAAAATAGCTAGGTAAGCTGATCAATCACTCTGTTCCCAGAGACTATGCCAAGTCCTTCTATGGAACTTACATATCTCCTAGTAACAGTGTTGCATCCAATGAGAATGTTGCGTCTTATGCAACCAATACTCAATCTTGTTAAAGCTATTATAGTGTCCTTGACACTATAGCTTAATAATTATTATAACAAGTGTTTCTATAATTCTTATCGGAATACCCTTATTTCTTGAGATCTCTATCTCCAAAGGTATCCAAAGTTAAGACCTTTTAGATCACTATCCATAAAGTCCTAATTTCTTGAGGATAAGACTTAGAGATCACTATCTTGAAAGTCTTGTCATCTTTGAAGATATAATTATTACTGCAATCAAATATTTTTTTCTCCATAGTAGGATTAGCAACACTTTACTACTCCCACTGTATGGCAGATATCTAGTTTTTGTATGCATCTAGCATACGTTCAGCTTCTTGTAACCGATGCACAAGGGCAAGCAGTTCTAGCATCCACTTCCTCAACTCTTTGAGGTGCTATACCTTTAGATAGGTCAGTACCATATCTTAAGGGATGGAAGCCTTTCTTGGAATTTTCCATAAAATGGAATATGTCCAAGGTGTACTACTAATGTCACAGTCCCAATACCCTCTTATCTATGCTTCTGAACACCTCAGAACTAAGATCCAAGAGGCATATTTGAGATCATATCTCAAGGTGTGGAATAGCCGGATTATAAAACACTCATTATTGTCCTTATATCATTCCTAATGATTAGGACTACATTTAGCATGATGAACACAAATGGCACTCCCACTAAGCTTCATATGGTTCATCAAGATTCTATCTGAAATCATAACATTCATAATTTCACCAAATCTGATGTTTCAGATACAAGAAGATTATTTGAGTCCATAGATGGAATTCTTTTGCTTTCCTCAACCATGAAGCACTGGGGCTACTTCATGTGAATATATTCGAGAGGTATTCATAGAGAAATGCAATATTGACTTTCATTTTGAAGATGTAGAAGTCAAGTTGTGTAGCTTTAGTTAGCAATATTCTGATGGTTTTAAGCATGGTCACCAAAGAGAAAGTCTCATCGCAAGCAATGTCTTCTCTTCTGGTGTGTAGCTCATGGCTACGAACCGTACTTTGAAGGTCTCTACCTTCTCATCAGGTTCCCTTTCTCTTGAACATCCATTTACACCTTAATGGGCCTTATCCATATAGGTGGATCCTCGAGGGTCCATATACAACACTTGTATATGAAGTCTACTTTAGACATTCATTGCTAAAATTCATCTTTCCATGTTATGATCCTCAGGAGTTTCATCACATGAAATCCGATCATTGTCAGACTTAACTGACACATGGAATACATCCTCAAACTCATTTGAAGAGGTATTAGTGTTTCATCTTTAATTGTCCTTTTAGTTTTCGATTTCAGGAGCCTCATTATCATCTCAAGATTAAATGAGTTCCTTTACTTCATTTCATCTTGATTCTCAAGAGTGTCATCCTTTAAGAATCATATTATTAGCGATGAGATCTTTTAAGAATCTCAAGGTCATAAAGTAGGTATCCAATACCGTCCTTTATTTTCCTAATGAAGTAGCACTCTCTAGTGCTAGATTCCAGCTTGCATGCATGGAACCATATTAAGGATACATATTGTAGTCTCTACTACGTATATACCTGGAAACTAAGAGGTAATTATGCTAAAATTCATCATTGATAAGATCATGTCACACATTATCCAATTGTATCTCCCTATAACTCTATTGAGTTAAGGTGTGTTAGGAGGATTGAGATAGAAATGATATTCATATCTCCATAAGGTATTCTTTGAATTCATCTAACATGTACATGCTACCAAGATTAGATCAAATTCATTTTATCTTCCTTCAAACTTTGGTTCTAAATCAAAATTATGAAATCTTCGAACATTTCAAAGGTTTTTAAGGTGAAGAGAAGAAACCTCATATCATACATAATCATCAATAGATATCACATATCCATAATGTTTACTATGATATAGATGATCTGCATACATCAATATGTGTGAGATCCTGAATACCTTGACATCTTACACCTTTCCGAAGGAGGGGAGTATTGGACATATTTTACTTTTGAATAAAATATTCATAAGTATGTAAGTTTTTGAAATTTTAGACATTCTAAAGTTTCATTCTTACTTGTTTATTGATCAAATCAATGGGCAAACCTCCAAAGCTTGATACCAGATCATTGTCAAATGATCTATATCCTCATATTGATCTTTAAAGGTTTAATTTCATTATTAGAAATGTTAATGAACCATTCATTAATCTTCTAATTCAGTAGAGTCTTTTGGATGTTAGATTACTTTCTGAAATATATCCATCATAACTCTTTATGATAGGTCCATTCTAGAATTAATGTTTATTTCCAACATTTAGAAACAAACAATGAGTGTATTCTAATGTCTAGGTCATAGAGACATTCTCTAAGACCAAGGGCTCTGCCACTGAAATTATGAAGTCTATTGATCCAATGGAAATTGTTGCAACAATTGCATCAATTCCAACATGGATGACCATTAAACCCTAAGATCAAATTTCTAATCTTCTAATATATATGCAACCAATTGCAAGTGTCATTAGAAGATTGAGATATAATTACTGGACTTTATCTCATCAAATAAGCAAGTCAATATCAATGATTATATGTAGATTATTCCAATGCTCTATCTGAGTCCTTCACTAAGGATTCTAGACAAATTTGATAGTCATACCATCAACACATCAACTTATCGCGGTATTAGCATTCATCCAACACTTTGGATGTCATATGGAAGTCATAGAATACAATCAACTCTTTGACTATCCTTCTCATCTTGGGTCTAACCCATGCTTCCACTGCGCTCCCTTTATCTATAAGCAACCCATTTCTCAAGACAAAGAATCTCTTATGTTAAATTCAAAAGAATTCAATGCAAGAGTATTTAAACATTTATACATGCTTCATTCAATTCATACAATATGATTATTATGAAGCTTCATGAATGACTAGAGTATAGACAGTATAATGATGACACTCGTCATGTCTACATTCATCTAGACTCTTAAAACATTGGTTCAGGTAGGTATTCAAACATTTTGAATACATCATCTCTTATAGAGCCACCATTCTGCATGGTGCAGAGAACCATGTCATTCATGATTAAATGTTGAGAGCACATATGTATGACAGAACATTTTCTTAAGTATTTATAAGGATTATTTGGCAATTGCAATCATTATTGACATGTCACTTCCAAAGTACATTCGATGAGAGATCAAGATTATAGAGACATACAAACCCTAGGGTTGTAGTCCTATTATATATTTAATTGTCATCCCTCATTATTATGAGGAGACTTGCACATTGCAACCATATACATTATGTGTCCAACTGCAAGTACAATATCTGGATCATGAGTCCAATCCATGATATTTTACTGCTTATTATTGAGTATAGAATTGAGTGGGTTTAATGAAGGATTATCTGAAATAAGAAATTTGCATAAGTGTATATATATACATATTTTACTTTGATTTAGGAGTTTTTATATCAAAGTTGTCTTGCCTTGTCAACAATGAAAGTTCATTCCCTTAATCACTTTCAATGTAAGAGATATACTTACCATTATATCTCAGCAAGATCTGGGATCTCCTTCCTTATCTTTGTCACATCCCAATAATATGAGAACATGTGACTCCGATAAAAAGAAGCGGGAACACATTCTGCCTTGCAAGTCCAACTTGCATCTCCCAATTCAGTCTTTAACACCCGGGCCTACCACCCCTAAGGCGATGTTGACCAATCATTAATTGAACCAACTGTCAACAGGAATACAACTTGCTATGCGCAATCCAATATCGCCCCAATAATATGAGGATCCGATATTGGGGTCACTACGCATACGTCCTTACTCTTTCGAGAAGTGAAGAGCCCGATCCAAATGGATTGTATGCAGGAGCTGTCACTTCGGACAGGCATCTCTGACATACAATATCTGGCGATGGAACCCTCCGCCTTGACGGGAGACCAACGCTCCCCGACTAGACACCATATCCACCTCAGGAAAGGATAACACAAAATAGATCACTTTGTACTTGAGATGATCATCAGTTCGTCAACCGAAATTATACCATATTATAATAGTCAAAACAATTTTTATTACCATTATAATGATGTTTGCTAAACAAATCCCAAATCCTATTCAAGCAACATGTTTGTTTGAATGTAGATCATGTAACCAATTAGTGATCTAGATCACATCTAATCAAATATTGGTTAAGGCAATGTCATTTAAGGAAATAATTATCATTAAATATTTCACAAATATTTATGCACAATTATTCCAGGAAATTAAACAATTTAATTTCACTAGTTGATTAAATGACAATGACTAGGTTCTTGATTAGGAAAGTATTTCCAGCAGTGACCCTCACTTACTAAAAATGGCATATCTCAATCAATTTAAATCCAAATTAAGCAAAATAAGTTCTCATAGTTTGCTAATTTGATTTACAATATAATCTAAGTTATTTGCATGCATTTCAAAGTGTTTCAAATCCGCAATTAACTCTTTAATTACGTTAAGATTCGCAGGATACATGTTCACTAAAATGATCATATCTCGAGCATAAGTAATCCAAATTACATAAACTTAGATCCTACGATTTCCTTATTTAATGGGGAACAAAATCATATTATTATTTTCATGTTTAAAAAATTTAAACAGGGCTGAAAATAATCTCAAAATGGAGATGCGAAAATAAAATGCAAGAAAACATTCACAAACCCGAACGAACCCAAGTCATCTTTGGTTTATGGATCGCATCCAAAACCATCGATCTAAGGCTCTAATACTACTTTAAGGATATGATGAGATCCTTAAGTGCATCACGGAAGCGTGAGGATCGCATTGTATGCGATCGGGAGTGACTAGTCGCACTAGTTGCTCGATGCAACGGAAATTAAAATTTTATTCATGTGAGGAAACCACATGATTCCAGAACGCTTCTCGAATCATTTCGTCTAAACCACAAACAAGTAATAGGATTACCTCTTGAAGTGTGGTTGTGATCGAGTCTCTAAATGAAGAGACCTCCTGTCTCAAGTCTGATTCGACGGAGGAGATGCTTGCGAGCGCGTGGATGAAATGTGTGCTTCTCGCAATCCATGTTGATAATCCAAGCTACGGATCTCCTGATTTCAACAAACGAGATACGACATCTTCTTCACAAGTAAGGCACGCCGAAGTAGATGAAGATCCACGAGCAACCGATCAGGTAGCATAACGACGACGCTGCAGCGATGGAGAATCTCTCTAGTACATCCATGGTGGACGGCCACATAAGAGAGAGAGAGAGAGAGTGGGCGTGTAGATAATGGGAGGAAGAGACTTATATTCTCATTGTGTTGTTGTAACCAAGAAGATCAAGGGGGTGCCTCTCCGTTTATAATATTTTTGAATCCATGAATCTCAATCCGTGGGACAAGACAAATCCAGTGGCTTACATTGATTTGTGTTTCTTTTAATATCCAAGATTTTGTTGGTAAAAAATCAACAACAATTAATTTAATTTAGATTAAATATATGTTGATAAATCAATATGATTTATTCTCAAATTAAATCAATCAAGCATGGAGATTTATGGAATGAAGATTGCCTCCTTCCATAATATGGGATTTGGTGGCAATCTCATGAGATCTCATGAGATTACATTATTCCATGAAAATCTCCAAGATTTACAACAACACTTGTTGTAAATTATTCTACAAAAATAATTCATAAATATTTTGTGAATATTGCAATCTTGCCATTGGAAAATTATGAATCACATTCACAACCCAAAATAAAATGTGAATTACATTTTCAATTAATTGTTCAATGTAAATCCAATTCACATCAACATTTAATTAACAAATGTAATTTACAAATACCTCTCTCTTATATATTATAAATCACATTTCTAATATATATGACTAATATGGATATTGCTATACACATTATTCATATCCATTATAATTAAATCACATTTAATCGTCCTGGATCTCTATTCTCATGTGCCCAAATAATATGAATCACATTCACATTATTCACATCTTTGATAATTAAATCATATTTAATTATTTAAGATATCTCTCCTTATAATATGAATCAAATTCATGTTATTCATGATAATTAAATCACATTTAATTATCCATTTTCTCAATGCTCAGATACTTATATCAACAATGAAATTATCCTGAACTCTTTCAAGGATAATGCGCTTTCTCCGCGGATACTTGGAGATAAGGACATGGCGATTGTATTGTTCCACGTATAGTGACTTGGATATTGAGATCACATCTCAAATCCAGATCTCGGGCCTCCCATAGATGCTTGATTAAATCAAGACCGTAAATCTAATCTTCTCATTGCATCTGAATCACATTCAGATCAATGTCCAAAATTTGGACCTAGATCAGATTAATTCTCTACTGAGAGGAGTCACTAAAATCCAAACCCGTTTCGTCACTCCCTAGGAATGGAAGCGTCATGGTTATACAATCGTTTATGATCACATCACCCTCAAGTATTCCCAATACATGTACATCCTGCATACTGGAAGACTCATAATAAACCCAAAGTATTAGATCAACTTTATATTGTTTACTTCAGAGTTTTATCAGTAAGTTTCTCATTCGATCATTGGGAGTCGGTATCGATCATACACTTTCCAAAAGCATATATCATACCTAGGTCTTGATCCTATACTTTCCAAAAGTATATATCAAACCAACAAACTCAGACAAGCTTCCAAAGCGAGACGACTGTGCACAGAATTTGATTCTTCCCAATATCTCATGAGTGAGCTCATGTCTTCCGGTTCAGTAACTGAACCTGTATGATCCCTTTGACAGATCGTATTACTCATATGCCCTTACATGCACACCAGCGCGCCGGTGTATAGACCTTGATTAGGTCATCAACCTATTGGTCTGCCAAATGTACATACTCAGACATATAGTAACACATCTGTCTCCGGTTAGAGGATGCGTGCTTGTATCGTGACATCATACGATATAGGAATTTGGTTATCTCGATCTCGTTAAGTCAACTCTTTGACCTAACTAATATGACACCTCCGAATCTCTATTCTTATGCAGAGGACCTGCATCAAGAGGATGGTCAGATATCAGCCTAACTAAGAAAGGATTGACGTCTCCTACTCAGGTTGAAGATCATCTCTTAACAATCATTTGACGGTGCTTGATGAGTCCTCAATCTAACCCTTTATATATTCATCCAAGCACCAGCCTCCATGATTCAAGAGTTGAATCAACAGCTGTATGATTATTAAGATGGTCATGGTACATAACCCTAATTGTACTAAGGGACCTATTATGCAAATTATTTATTCTTCATTTCAGATCAAGGAATGATATTTGTAATAACGTTTATTGCATAATGGCTCGTTGTGGGCTCGCATGTCCAACACTTTGTCCTAGGACAAAAGTCCTGGTTTTTTAATGCCAAGTTGAACATTTTCCACATGAAACTTAAGTCTAAATGGATGGGTCCCTACATACTGATGGAAGCGACAACATTGAAAGTGTAGAGATAGTCAATCTCATAGATGGTGCATATTCTTTCTTATTATTGGAAAATTGTTGAAGCATTTCATCGAATCAAAATAATGGTTAGTCCAAGTTAAGGTGATTGACTTCATGTAGAGTGAGTACATTGCAGATATGTTAGACCAATCTTCATGAAGATATAGCACATAAATTAACATTCCAGTAGATTCATTTATCTTTCTTACTCACACTAACTCCACACTTGATTTATTCATTCTTTTAGAGTTTAGGGTCCTCTTCTATAGATACTCACTCCATACTTAGGCCATTTAAAGCCTAGATATAGGTGGAACCTCGACTCTTGTCTGCATAATCTTTCGATCTATTGAGTCATTCCTTCGATCCCTTATCTTCATTCCATATATCTTTACATAAGATCTTCTCAGCCAAAGTATAGGGGGGCCCATGCTCTGTACACTTCAATTCTTTACTCATTGATCCCTCTTCTTTGTTTTCTTCTTATACTTAGGTTATTTATAATCTAAGTATAGGGGGGAATTAGTAGAGATTCGACCGCCTCCCTACTCGATTTCTTCCCCATTCAATTCCCCATCATCTGCTTCATATGTTCCCCTTTGTGATCAACCCAAACAATTCAAGATTTGGTGAACTGAGCCTTGCTCCGCCACCCTTCATTGGAGGCTTGCCATTTCCACCATCTCTTTGTTGTGAAGCTTCGCCTAATTGTCGAGGTAGTAGCCATCGAGCGAAGGAAATGTTTGTTGCAGGTCTAATACTCCAAAGAGCGATCTGGAACCACATTATATCCCTTGAGTAGATCCAGGAGAGCAGTCTAAGCCCCCAGAACTTCATCAAGATCATTAGAGTGGCCCTACTTGTGGGGAAGGTCCCCTATAGTTCATAACCGCCATTAGATCGAAGATCCATCACCAGAGGAAGGAGAACGAAGAGATCCAAACAATCCTATCTAGAGTTCTTCAGCAGTTCATCTAGATGGATTGACGAATGTAGGATTAAGAACACTGCCCAGATCTAATCTAGGTCATCCAATTTATTCAAATCATTGTCTTCCCTCAACCATCGGATCAAACACATGGCGTGAAGAGAACGACCCGATCACAGACTCTTAAGTGGGATAAATTTCATATACCCCTCCGCACATTTTGTCTTTTGTAAAAGGTCCTATAAATATATTAATTAGGCATAACTTTATGGGAAAATTGCAAAGGACCCCTTGTAACTCTATGATATTACACTTTTGTCCATTGCCAAGACACCTCATGTAGACCCCCACGTGAGTGGACATCTTGTGTTGGTTCCCTCTATTGAGCAAGAAAATATGAAGTTCTAATTTAGGAGGATTAATGCAATGTTGTTCAACCCAAAAAATCCCACGATAAAATTTATTGATTAATTCTCAAGCTAAAAAGAATAAAGAAATGTCAGGAAGACAATTTTGCCAATTAATTTACTTGTAAGAGAATAATATTGATCTAAGGGAGGTTACAAAATCATGAGGGTTATTTAATTCAATGAAAAAATAAATGAAATAAAAGAAGGAAATCAAGAAGTACACTACTCTTCGTTTTTGCGAATTTTTGTTTTGTTTTTTACCTTATTTATATTTTTCATTTTATATTTTTACAAACTTTTGGATTTTTGCAAATGTTTTTAATTTTTGAAAATAAAAGAAAATAAAAACAAAGAAAAAGAAATAAAGGAAAAGAAAGGAAAGCAACTTCTATATTATTCAAATATATCAAAATGCTGAAGATTCAAATACAATTATTTTTTATTTTTGGTATTTTCCAAATGGTTTGTGATTTTTTAGGAATTTTTTTTAAAAATGGGATTTTAGATAAATTAAAAATAAGAAAAATGAGAAATAGAAAACAATGCAAATGTTTTTGGGTTTTAAAAATCGGAAATAAAATAAAAAATAGATAGAATATGCACTAACAGAAAGATAATTTTTATATTTTCCAAAAAGCAATTTTGTTATTTTTATATTATCATTGATTTTAAATTAATTTTTTAATGTTTTTAGTTTCTTATTTGTTTGGTTTTTATGAAAAATTAGTGAAAGAAATTTGGTCAAAAATGAAACAAAAGAAAATAATCAAACATGAATTTTTTGGAATTTTCAAAGTGTTTTTTCTATTTTTTTATTGATTTTTAATGCAAATAGGAGATATTTGGAGTTTTTTATTTATGAAAAATAATAAATGAATTAAATTGTAAAACAAAAATCATGATGAGAGAACTAATTAGCGGAAGCTAAAATGAATTTTTGTGGTTTTTTTGTAAGGCTTTGTTATTTATTAAATGCAAATAATCACACAAAATTAAAAAAACAGATTCACATGGGTATATATGTAAAGAAAGTTAATTTAAGAGAGTATATTATAACAAAAGTAGAAATGCAGGGAACTATTCAATTTGTCCAAAAACTTATGCTAGCATGGATATTAATGCAATTATTTAATTTTATAGAACTAAAGGATATCATATAAATGCATGACTATTATTGCAAAATACTCAAGAAATCGCATGCAATGCGAGTTCTTTAATTCAAATAGGACTAAAAAGTAAATAAAATAAACGAGGTGAAAAATGCAAATATTCAATTAAGCAACAATCCGACATGTGTCCCAAATGGACTTATTTAAAAATGAGAAACAAGGCAGGACTGGAGTGCAAATTTTCTACCATTCCACGTGGTGCATCGGACGGTAGATATGGATCCAATCTATGATCAATCGACGGAGGATGAAAATGCATGAATGTCTCGGATCTAATATGAAGGGCTTTATCCACAACGCAACTTTGTGGCTTTTTGGACAACCAAGATTCAAATTTGGTGTGGTGTTCTTGATCATACGCATGTTGATGCAGGCTACGACCTCCTCCAAAGACTTTGTGTTGTCCAGAGGGTTCGAGGGCAGCAAGCGATGGCTTAAAGAATATCTGGAGGTAAGAAGGTATTCATCTCCAGGTGGACCTCCAAATATTAATCTCTTACTTCAGTTTTGCTCTGGAACCCTGCAATGATATGCTCATGCTCGAAGGGAACTCTGGCCTGCTTCATTAGGTGACAATGAAGATAAAATGAGAGAGAATGGGGACCTTCGACTAACAATGATGGGATGGTGGTCGAACTCCAGATCTAAAGTGATCTGGAGGTAATCAAGCTGTGGGGGAAGATGAAGAAGGCGAAAGCGATCTTAATGGTGAGGTCGACAATGAACAAAGGTGATCAGAGCACTTTCGATTAGGTGGATCAGAGGAAAAGATGAAGATCTAATTTGAACTAATTATAGAAAATGAAATGCAAAATCAAATGCTAAAATGAAAGCAAACTACCTAATTCTACCAAAGGATGAACAATGGATGTGTATCGCCTCGATCTGATATGTAGAATAGAGAGTCAGAATGTGGCGGTGGAGCTCCATTCACAAGCTGGATCGCACCTCCAAGGATCCCTAATGCACTCCTGATTGAAGGGAACCCTGCCTTATCACAACAACTCTCTCCTAGGCTTGATCTCGGACGAAGAGGGAGGCGGAAAACAAATCAACCATGAATGATGGGGATCTGGAAGGTTTTATAGATGAGAGGTCCGTCCATATTTCAAATTTAAAATGCGAGCAATCAAAGGCGTGAAAGAAGGAGATAATGATTTGGCAATGGAGAGGAATGTTGGGGCCGACAAAATGGAAATCAAGTCAGGCGCAGTTAGTGAATGATGTGTGTGGGAAAGTGAGGATGGTTGTCACGTGAAAGGAGCAGAAAATACGAGAGGATTTGGGAGTTGACCTGGGTCAACAGACTTGGGATCAACCAATTAGCACCCACAGAATAAGACACAAACAGTTAAAGGACAAACTATTAAGAAAAATGAAAAATAAATTAAAATAAAATCGAAAATGAATTCAAAATAACAAATAATGTAAAGATACAATGTTCGCAATTTAATTAGCTTATGTATGGTGATTTTTAATTAAATAAATAAAATATGTACAATGGTAAAAATAAATAAAATATGTTATTTATATGTATATATACCTATATATACGAAACCATGATTTTTAATTTATTTTTTTTAAAATGTACGTGTAATTTAATAAATTTTTAATTTACAACATTTAATGATATTTTTATTTTATTTTTAGGAATTGATTTATTAGTACAAATAAAGGGTAATATTTTCAATATACATAGTAATATGCATACAATGGTTTTACTTTTGTTTATTTTTGATTTTATGATTTATATTTGTATTTTATATAAGTTAAATACAATATTTGCAAATAGTAAAAATACTAATTATACAAAAAATAAGGAAATACATATTTACAAATAATATAAATAGGCATATTATATAATAGTACCCAAAAGGCCACATTTCACATCTAAACTCTGATTTTTATAAAACCACTTCGTTTAAAGATATTGATTAATTTTGAGTTTTGATAGAGAAGATATTGATTTGACAAGTTGAGCTTTGTGGCTTTTTTAGAGTGTTGTTATTTACACAATATACAAGGGCTCTTTTACAAATTATTTTTATTATTTACAACATATTTTTATATACAAGTTTCAAGAAGAAAATAATTGTATTGGAATGAGTTTGGTGAAAAATAAAATATGTAAGTAATGCATATTATATATAGTGATATACAAGTTATTGATGAATTCATGATTCATCGCCTTTATTCTTTCGTTTTTGCTAAAATCCTTGGTAAAATGTATGTAAATACTCACCAATTTCTACTAATTAACATTCTAACCACAAATATTAATAATATATATTTAACACTTATTTTATCCAAAATAAAATAATAAAGAAAAAAAGAAAAATAAAAGAAAAGGAATGATGTATATAATATATACAGACTGATCCTAACCTCAAGACCAAGTCAATATTGACTTGGTCGACAAAACAAATAAGTAGGAAGAGAAGGATTTTAACTTATAAAAATAATAGAAAATCGAGAGCATAAATATACGTTAAATCAATTTTTTTATCTTGTAAATATTTTACCTATTTTATTTATCACTTAGAAAATTTTAATTCAAAACACTTTCTTTACAAAAGTTGTTATAAAAATAAAATATTATGATGAACCAAAAAAGCCATAAAAGTTGACTTCCGAGGTTCATAACTATTTATAAAAGACTCCAAATTTACCAAACTTGATTTTAAACTTTGTTTTATACTTAATCATAATTATTTAAAATATCAAAAAAATATTAGAATAAGATGGTTTAGTTTTGGCATTTGGACCCGTTGTGTATATGTACTTATGTAAAATCTTCATGATTTTCTTATTAATTATCCCTAACTCTAACTAACTTAATTTATTTTTTAAAAAACTTCTCAATAACAGTAGAAAAATATAAAAATATAACTTAAGTCAAAAAGCTATTAAATCTCAAAATCACGAAGTAGTTACCTAAATTTTTCGGACCTCATAACTTAGCCAAATGGACTCTTAATTGGGAAAACTCAATTTTAAAGTTATTTTCATAAAGGTATCTTCCAGATGAACCTTTTTCTAAAATCAGAGTTAATGTGCAAAATATGATTTAGAGATTGTCTGGTATAATTGTACAATGTAACTTAATTAATATTATTTAATATATGTCATTTCTTCTGTTTATATATTTTATTATTATTCTATTATGAAATTAAATAAAATAAAAATTATTTATTTATTTAATTACTTCATTTTTAATTTATTAATTAAGTTATTAATTATTTAATTATTAATTATTATTGAATTATTCACTGAGTTGTTTAATTAATTCATTAATTACATTTAATTAATTATTTAATTATTATTTAGGTAATTAACCATATAATTATCTTTTAAATTAATATAAGTATTAAATTATTTAATTATATAATTTTATTAATTATTTATTTAATTAATATTCTTTTTAAAATTCTCTCTCCTACTTTCTTTTCTGCATCTCGTATCTCCTTCCCTCCGTCATCTTCTTTCCCTGCTCAATGCATGCCTCTGCCTACCACTCCTTCATTCAATCGCCAACTCCCCCAATCATCGCCCGTTAGGCCGGTGGGTCAAGAATCTCACGGTCATCGGAGCCCATCGTTGGTGGGCTTATCTCTTTTCGCGGGCACCAATTTTCCCCACCAATTTATACCTATAGAGCCCTCACCGAGCTGGAGATCCGCCATTTTTGTCTTCCTTCCTCCACTGAGTTCGTGCTGAGAGATAGAGAGGAGTGGGTAATAGACTTCCACTCAGCTCCGATGAGAGAGAGAGAGGAGTCCGGTGCCATCCACCGCCAGTGTTGAAGCTCCGCATCGCTGCGCGTCGTGCCTCCCGTCTCCATCGCGATCGATGCGAGGACCCTCTGGAGTATATGCTCCAACATCCCCAGGCAAATACATTCATCCTCCATTATCTGCATTCTGGGTTAGTCCCTTGATTCCTTCTCATCCGTTCTCTTCCACCTTTTCTCTTTGATCCATCCATTTCTATTTGTTTTTCCGTCGATTCAAATCTGATCATCTTCATTCTTGATTACATCATTCACCCTTTCTATGTAATTTTCGACCAAGGTTTGTCTCAAGTCCGTCCATATCATTCCAGGTCACAAATTGAAGCAGCTAGAAGTAATCGAGGTATATCTGGATGGAGGATATGGTAAGATCCTTAAGCGCATCACGGAAGCATGAGGATCACATCATATGCGATCGAGAGAGACTAGTCATTCAAAGCAGCGGAATTTAAAATTTTTGATCCGATGAAACCACGTGATCCAAGAATGCTTCTCACATCATTTCATCTAAACCATAAACAAGTATTAGGGTTAACTCTTGAAGCGTGATTGCGATCAAGTCTCTAATAGAATAGACCTCCTATCTCAAGTCCAATCCGACGGAGGAGACGATTGCGAGAACGTTGACGAAATGCATACATCTCGCAATCTATGTTGATGGTCCAAGTGGTGAATCGACCGATCTCATCACACGAGATCCAACATCTTCTTCGTGAGGGAGGCGTATCAAAGGAGACAGAGATCCGCGAGAAAATAACCTCGCAGCATAACGACGATGCTGCAGCGATGGCGACTCTCTCTAGAGATCCATGGTGGACGGCCACAATGAGAGGGAGAGAGAGAGAGCGTTGGTATGTGGAGAATGAGAGAGAGAGCATATGTTGTTGTTATTTCTTGAAGAGCAAGGGGTGCCCTCCTATTTACAATATTTTGGGAGTCCATGGTCTCAATCCATGGATAATGCAAAATCAATGGATAAGATTGATTTGTGTTTCTTTAAATGGACATGATTTTGTTGTAAAAACAAAACAGAAATTAATTAAATTAAAGTAAATGTATATTGAATAAATCATCAATAAATAAATTAATCAAATTAACATAGGAGAATTAGAAGGAGGCAAGCCTATCTTCCATTGGGGGGGGGGAGGGGAGGGACATCACACCTTGAATTCCAATTCAAGGTGGCCTTCCATCCTCCTTAAAAAGAAGGAGACACTACTCTACCTTTTTCATGAGATCTCTTATCCCACAAAAATTTCCATAGTTTACAACAACTATTGTTGTAAATTTATTCACACAAATAATTCATAATTATTTTGTAAACATCATGCTATTAGAATCTTGTGAATCATATTCACACCTAAAATAAAATGTAAATTACATTTTCAATTTAATTTCCAATGTGAATCCAAATCGCATCAACATTTAAATTGTAAATGTTATTTACCGATAGCTCTCTCTTATAAGTCACATTTATAATATATATGATTAATATAGATAGTGTTATCCACATTATTCATATTTACGATAATTAAATCACATTTAATCATCTTGGATCTCTATTATCATGTGCCCAAATATTATGGATCACATTCGTATTTTTCACATCTTTGATAATTAAATCACATTTAATATCTAAGTTAACTATCCTTATAATATAAATCAAATTCATATTATTAATGATAATTAAATCACATTTAATTATAAATTTCTCAATGCACGAATACATATATCAACAATGAAATTATCCTTGAATCCTTTCAAGGATAATGCACTTTCTCCCCAAATACTTGGAGATAAGGACATGGTGATTGTATAGTTCCACATATAGGGACTTGTATAATGATATCACATCTCAAATCCAGATCTTGCGAACCTCCCAAAGATGCTTCATTAAATCAAGGTCGTAAATCTAATCTTCTCATTGCATCTGAATTACATTCAAATCATTGTCCAACATTTGAACCAAGATCAAATACTTCTCCACTGAGAGGAGTCACTAAAATCCAGATGCGGAATTTGATTCTTCCCAATATCTCATGAGTGAGCTCATATCTTTCGATTCAGTAATGAACCTGTATGATCCCTTTGAGAAATCATATTACTCGTATGCCCTTGCATGAACATCAGCGCGCCGGTGTATAGACCATGGTTTGGTCATCAACCTATTGGTCTACCACGTCTACATACTCACATATAGAAACTGAAGGATATTGGGAATTCTTAAGCGCATCACGGAAGCGTGTCGATCGCATCGTATGCAATCGGAGCAACTACTCGAACTAGATGCTAGATGCAGCGGAAATTAAAATTTTTAAAACTAAAGATGAAACCACATGATCACGAGAACACTTATCGGATCGTTTCATCAAACCACAAAGTATAAGGAATACCTCTTGAAGCGTGGTTGTGATCGCAAGATCCCAAAGTAGAGATCCTCCTATCTTAAGTCCGATCCACAAAGAACGCACTTGCGGGCGCGATGATGAGTCACGTTCCTTCCCGCAATCCTCGATGAAGATCCAAGCGATGGTTCCCCCGATTTCGTCAAATGAAATCCGTTGTCTTCCTTTAGAGTAAGCAACTCCAAAGAAGATGGAGATCCACGAGTCGTCGAAGGCGAAGCCGAGAAGGTCTCTCCTTTCTCAACACAAGATGGACGACCATCTTATGGAGGAGAGAAAGAGAGAGGGCGAGAATATGAGAGAGAGAGAGAGAGAGAGAGTTGTAACCTTGCACAACTCTTAATCATGTTACTTGGATGGCTACCCTAGCCCTCCTTTTATATTAGTTTAGGATCCATTGGATCTCAATCCATGGACTCATAGATCCAACGGCTAGGCTTGGTCTATGTAAGATCAACGGCTATGAATGTTGTTGGTTAAAACCAACAACTTTTATTTATAATTAAAATTAAATATATGTTGCAACATTATCAACATAATTTAATTTAACATAAATAAATTCATCAAGAGATAATGTGATAATAAAAAAGGGAGTCAAATAACCACCCTATTTTTAAGGGTGCGTCACCTATGAATAATTTATAGGTGACGCCACCTTTATTATAGGTGGTTGTTTTGCCTCCTTTTTATTTTATCTTATTATTTCTTAATTAATTTTGTAATAACAAGTATCACAAAATTATTCACAAAATTAATTCCAAATTAATTTGTGAATACTTCAATCATGCCATTGAAAAATATGTGAATCATATTCACATCCTAAACTAATTTGTAAATTACATTTCCAATTAATTAATCAATGTGAATCCAATCCACATTATTAATTAACAAATGTTATTTACATAAATTTCTCTCTCTTGAATATATGTATATTATAAATCACATTTACAATACACAAATATTATGGATAATAATATCCACATTCTCCAATCCTTGATAATTAAATCCCATTTAATTATCTTGGATAATAATTCTCATAATATGAATCACACTCATATTATGCTTGATAATTAAATCTCATTTAATCATCAAGTTCTTCTTGCTTGGATATGAAGTTCATCAAATAAATTATTCTTGAACCCCTTCAAGAATAATGTGCTTTCTCCACAGATACTTGGAGATAAGGACAGGGCGATTGTATTGTTCCATGTATAGTGACTTGGATATTGAGATCTTATCTCAAATCCAGATCTTACAAACCTCCCACAGATGCTTGATTAAATCAAGACCGCAAATTTGATCTTCTCATTGAATCTGAATCTCATTCAGACCAATGTCCAACACTTGGACTAAGATCAGATTGCTTCTCTACTGGAAGGAGTCACTAAAATCCAGACCTGTTTCATCACTCCCTTGGAATGGAAGCGTCATGGATATACAATCGTTTATGATCACATCACCCTCAGGTATTCCCAATACCTGTACATCCTGCATACTGAAAGACCCATGATCAACCCGAAGATCAAGATCAATTTTACACTGTCTTCTTCAGGGTTTGATCACTAAGTTTCTCATTTGATCATTGGGATTTGGTATCGATCATATACTTTCCAAAAGCATATATCATACCTAGGTCTTGATCACATACTTTCCAAAAGTATATATCAAACCTACAAATTCAGTCAAGCTTCCAAAGCAAGCTTCCAAAACCTACACACTCTGACATATAGTAACACATCTGTCTCCGGTCAGAGGATGCGTGCCTATGCTGTGACAGCATTCAACATAGGACTTAGGTTATCTCGATCTCGTTAAGTCAACCCATTGACCTAACTAATTTGACACCTCCGAATCTCTATTCCTATGCATAGGACATGCATCAAGAGGTCGGTCAGATATCAGCCTATGTGAGAAAGGATTGCCATCTCCTACTCAAGCTGGAGATCACATCTTAACAATCATTTGACGGTGCTTGATGAGTCCTCAATCTACCCTTTAGATATTCATCCAAGCACCAGCCTCTATGATTCAATTTATTCAATCAACAACTGTATGATCATCAAGATGGCCATGGTACATAACCCTAATTGTACAGAGGGACCTATTATGCAAATTATTTATTCTTCATTTCAGATCAGGGAATGATATTTGCAATAACATTTATAGCATAATGGCTCGCCGTGGGCTCACATGTCCAACAATCTCCCACTAGCCCAAAGAGCCATTAATGGGCTAATCATTTAAACCCACACTCATGTGACAATCATAGGCTATTTAGAAAATAGCTAGGTAAGTTGATCAATCACTCTGTTCCCGCGAGACTATGCCAAGTCCTTTTACGGCACTTGCATATCCCCAGTAACAGTTCTCGCATCCAATGCGAATGTTGCATCTTATGTAACCAGTACTCAATCCAGTCAAAGCAGTTATAGTGTCCTTGACACTATTGCTCAATTATTATAACCAGTATTTCCATAATCCTTATCAGAATACTCTTATTCCGGGAGATCACTATCTCTCAAGGTATCCACAGTTAAGACCTTTTTAGATCTCTATCTATAAAGTATTAAGCTCTTGAAGATAAGACTTAGATATCACCATCTCTAAAGCCATGTCATCTTTGAAGATATCGTTATTACTGCAATCAAGTGTTTTCTTTCCATAGTAGGATTAGCAACACTTTGCTACTCCCACTGTATGGAAGATGTCTGGATTTTGTACACATCTAGCATACACTTAGCTTTCCGTAACTGATGCACAAGTGCAAGCAGTTCTAGCATTCACTTCCTCAACTCTCTGAGGTGCTATCCCTTTAGATAGGGCAGTACCAAATCTTAAGGGAAGGAAGCCTTTCTTGGAATTTCCAAGAATGGAATATGTCCAAGGTGTACTATAAATGTGATAGTCCCAATACCCTCTTTTCTTTGATTCTGAACACCTTCAGAATTAAGATCTAAGAGGTATTCTTGAGATCATATCTCAAGGTATGGAATATCCAGTCTATAAAACACTTATTATCATCCTTATATCATTCCAAATGATTAGGATATTATCTACATTTAGCACGATGAACACAATGACACTCCCACTAAGCTTCACATGGTTCATCAAGAATCTATTTGAAATCATAACATTTATAATTTCATCAAATCTTATGTTCCAACAACAAGAAGCTTATTTGAGTTCATAGATGGATTTCTTTAGCTTTCACACCTTACTTTCCCCAAACATGAAGCCCTGGGGCTACTTCATGTGAATATCCTCAGAGAGGTATTCTTCAGAGGAATGCAATCTTGAATTACATCCTGAAGATGCAATAGTCAAGTTGTGTAGCTAAGGTTAGCAATATTCTGATGATTTTAAGCATGGTTACCGAAGAGCAAGTCCCATCGCAAGGAATGTCTTCTCTTCCGATGTGTAGCTTATGGCTACGAACCGAGCTTTGAAGGTTTCTACCTTCTCATCAGGTTCCCTTTCTCTTGAAGATTCATTTACACCTTTAGGGGTCTTACCCTTATAGGTGGATCCTCGAGGGTTCATATACAACACTTGTATATAAAGTCTACTTTAGACTTTATTGCTAATATCCATCTTTCCATGTCATGATCCTTAGGAGCTTCATAACATGAAGTCCGATCATTGTCAGACTTAACTGACACATGGAATACATCCTCAAACTCATTTGAAGAGGTATTAATGTTTCATCTTTAATTATCCTTTTAGTTTCCGATTTCAGGAGCCTCATTACCATCTCAAGATTAAATGAGTTCCTACACTTCATTTTCATCTTGATTCTCAAGAGAGTCATCCTCTAAGAATCACATTCTTAGAGATGAGATCTTTTAAGAAACTCAAGGTCATAAAGTAGGTATCCCATACCATCCTTTATTTTCCTAATGAAGTAGCACTCTCTAGTGCTTAATTCCAGCTTACTTGCATGGAATCTTATTAAGGATATATATTGTAGTCTCTACTACACATATATATCTGGAAACTAAGAGGAAATTATGCTAAAATTCATCATTGACCAAATCATGTCACACATGATCCAATTATACATCCCTACAACTCCATTGAATTTAGGTGTGTTAGGAGGATTGAGATAGAAATGATATTCATATCTCCATAAGGTAGTCTATGAATTTTATCTAATAGGTACTTGCTACCTTGGTTAGATCAAATTCATTTAATCTTCTTTCAAACTTTGGTTCTAAACCAAAATTATGAAATCTTTGAACATTTCAAAGGTTTCTCAGGTGAAGAGAAGAAATCTCATATCATACATGATCATCAATAGATATCACATATCCATAATGTTCACTATGATATAGATGATCCACATACATCAATATGTATGAGATACCGAATACCTTGACATCTTACACCTTTCCTAGAAGAAGGGTGTATTGGACATTTTTCTTTGAATACTATATTCACAGGTATGTAAGATTTGAAATTTTAGACATTCTAAAATTCCATATATTACTAGTCTATTGATCAAATCAACAGACAAATGTCCAAGGCTTGATGCCAGATCATTGTCAAATGATCTTCATCCTCCTATTGATCTTATGAGGTTTGATTTTCAGTATTAGAAATCTTAATGAACTATTCATTAATTTTCTAATTTTGTGGAGTCCACTAGATGTTAGATTACTATCTGAAATATTTCCATCATAACTCTTTATGATAGTTCTATCTCAGAATTCATGTTTATTTCCAACATTTAGAAACAAACAATGAGTGTATTCTAATATCCAGGTCATAGAGACATTCTCCAAGACTAAGGGCTCTCCCACTGAGAATATGAAGTCTATCTATACAACAGAGATTGTTGCAACAATTACAACAATATCCCTGTAGATGACTACTAAACCTCAAGATCAAATTTCTAATCTTCTAATATATATATATATATATATATATGCAACTAATTGCAAATGTCACTAGAAGATTGGGATAAAATTGTCAGACTTTTATCTTATGAAATAAGAAAGTCAGAGTCGGTGATTATATGTAGATTATTCTGATGCTCTATCTGAGTCCTTCACTAAGGATTTTAGACAGACTTGATAGTCATACTATCAACACATCAACTTATTGCAGCATTGTCATTCATCCAACTCTTTGGATGTGATATGGAAGTCACAGAAGTTGGTCAACTCTTTGACTTTCCTTCTTACTCGGGTCCGACCCATGCTTCCACTGCGCTCTCTTCATCTATAAACAACCATTGTTCAAGACAAAGAATCTCTTATGTTAAATTCAAAAGGAATTCAATGTAAGAGCATTTCAACATTTATACATGCTTCATTAAATTCATTCAAAATGATCATTATGAAGCTTCATGAATGACTTGAGTATAGATAGTAGAATGATGACACTCATCATATCTACATACATCTTAACTCTTAGAGACTTAGGTTCAGGTAGGTATTCAAACATTTTGAATACATCATCTCTCTCGAGCTACCATTTTGCATAATGCGGAGAACCATGTCATTCATAATTAAATGTCTAGAGCACATATGTATGCCAAAAAGCTTCTTTTATTTTATAAGGATTATCCGACAATTACGATCACCATCGACATGTCACTTCCAAAGTACACTCTATGAAAGATCAAGACTATCGAGACATACAAACCCTAAGGTGATGTCTTATTGTCTTATTTAATTGTCCTTCCTCATTATGTTGAGGGAACTTGCACACTGCAACCACATACATTATGTGTCCAATTGCAAGTACAATATCTGGATCATGAGTCCAATCCAAGATATTTTACTGGTTATTATTGAGTATAACATTGAGTGGGTTTAATGAAGGATTATCTCAAATAAGAAATTTGCATAAGTGTATATTATATATACATGTTTTACTTTGATTTAGGAATTTTTATATCAAAGTTGTCTTGCCTTGTCAACAATGAAAGTTCATTCCCTTAATCACTTTCAATGTAAGAGATATTCTTACCATTATATCTCAAGCAAGATCTGGGATCTCCTTCCTTATCTTTGTTGCATCCCAATAATATGAGAACCTACAACTCGGATAAAAAGAAGCGGGAACACATTCCGCCTTGCAAGTCCAACTTGCATTCCCAATTCGGTCTTTAACACCCGGGCCCACCACCCCTAAGATGAAGATGACCCGTCATTAATTGAACCAACCGTCAACAGGCTTAATACTCGCTATACGCAATCCAATATCGCCCCAATAATATGAGAAATCGATATTGGGGTCACTACGTATACGGCCTTACTCTTTCGAGAAGCAAAGAACCCGATCCAATTAAATCATATATAGGATCTGTCACTTCGGACAGGCGTCTCCTATACACAACAAATGGCGACGGAATCCTTTTCCTTGACGGGAGACCATGGATGTCACTTATGTGATCCTCCACCTCATATTCAAATTGTAATTAATTATCGTGAATCATATTCACATAATTAATTCTTCCAAGGGAAATACACATCTATTCATAATAGAGTGTTTATTGGATATAATTAATTAAATCACATTAAATTAATCATCAATCCGATCATCAATCAACAAACATGTCTTTTACTTGAATAATAGGTATATTCTCAAAGTATGTATTATTCGAATTTTAATAATTAGAAAAATACACATTGACTTTCTCTGGCATTATACAGTCCCTACCCGTTGTCATGGCCAGTACCGACGAGAGTGGGACGGACCACATACGTTGCAACCCGCGACCCCAATGCTCTCCGACTAGGCACCATATCCGCCTCGGGAAAGGATAATACCAGATAGATCATCATGTACTTTGAGATGCTCATCGGTTTTTCAACCGAATTTATACTATATAATATACATCAAAACAATTTTGATTATATTATAAGGAGATTTGCTAAACAAATCCCCAATCCTATTCAAGCAAGAGGGGTTTTCATGTAAAAGTTGTCCTACAACTATTGTAGGATAAACTATGGTTTTCATGAAATCAATGTTTGTTGATGAACCAATGATCAAGATATATTATCTCATCATTGTAGTTTAGGAAAATATCATTCAATCAAATAATTATCTCTTTAAATATTTCACAAATATTTATCACTAATTATTCAGAAAATTAACAATTAATTTTCATCATGATAATTAAATGACTTATCACAAGGTTCATGATCCAAGATGTCAATTTCCAGCAGTGACCCCCAATCACTAAAATTAACTTATCTTGATCAATTTAAATCCAAACAAAATGCAAACTCAGTTTCTAAAGATTGCCTATTTGATTTATTAAAGAATCCAAGTGATAATACATGCATTTCGAGGCGGATTAAAATCGTAATTATCTCATTAATCACGTTTAAATCCGCAGTTCCCGCAACAGTGAATATAGTCATATTCAAAAAGCCATATCTTGAGCAAATGAAGTCCAAATTTAGTAAACTCGAGTCCTATGGTTTCCTTAATTAATGGGGAACAAAATCCAATTGAAAAATTCGTGTTTAAACATTTTAAGCAGTACATAAAAATTCAATTAGACAGAGGTGCGAAAAATGAAATGCAGTAAAAATTTCGCAACCCTTTCAAGAACCAAATCGTCTAAGGTCTATGGATCATATCCAAAACCTCATTCAACTTGTCTCTGATACCACTTGAAGGATATTGGGAATCCTTAAGCACATCACGGAAGCGTGTCGATCGCATCGTATGCAATCGGAGCAACTAGTCGAACTAGATGCTAGATGCAGCGGAAATTAAAATTTTTAAAACTAAAGATGAAACCACATGATCACGAGAATACTTCTCGGATCGTTTCATCAAACCACAAAGCATAAGGAATACCTCTTGAAGCGTGGTTGTGATCGCGAGATCCCAAAGTAGAGATCCTCCTATCTTAAGTCCGATCCACGAAGAACGCACTTGCGGGCGCGATGATGAGTCACGTTCCTTCCCGCAATCCTCGATGAAGATCCAAGCGATGGTTCCCCCGATTTCGTCAAATTAAATCCGTCGTCTTCCTTTAGAGTAAGCAACTCCAAAGAAGATGGAGATCCACGAGTCGTCGAAGGCGAAGCCGAGAAGGTCTCTCCTTTCTCAACACAAGATGGACGACCATCTTATGGAGGAGAGAAAGAGAGAGGGCGAGAATATGAGAGAGAGAGAGTTGTAACCTTGCACAACTCTTAATCATGTTACTTTGATGGCTACCCTAGCCCTCCTTTTATATTAGTTTAGGATCCATTGGATCTCAATCCATGGACTCATAGATCCAACGACTAGGCTTGGTCTATGTAAGATCAATGGCTATGATTGTTGTTGGTTAAAACCAACAATATTTATTTATAATTAAAATTAAATATATGTTGCAACATTATCAATATAATTTAATTTAACATAAATAAATTCATCAAGAGATAATGTGATAATAAAAAAGGGAGTCAAATAACCACCCTATTTTTAAGGGTGCGGCACCTATGAATAATTCATAGGTGACGCCACCTTTATTATAGGTGGTTGTTTTGCCTACTTTTTATTTTATCTTATTATTTATTAATTAATTTTGTAATAACAATTATCACAAAATTATTCACAAAATTAATTCCAAATTAATTTGTGAATACTTCAATCATGCCATTGAAAAATATGTGAATCATATTCACATCCCAAACTAATTTGTAAATTACATTTCCAATTAATTAATCAATGTGAATCCAATCCACATTATTAATTAACAAATGTTTTTTACATAAATTTCTCTCTCTTGAATATATGTATATTATAAATCACGTTTACAATACACAAATATTATGGATAATAATATCCACATTCTCCAATCCTTGACAATTAAATCCCATTTAATTATCTTGGATAATAATTCTCACAATATGAATCACATTCATATTATGCTTGATAATTAAATCTCATTTAATCATCAAGTTCTTCTTGCTTGGATATGAAGTTCATCAAATGAATTATTCTTGAACCCCTTCAAGAATAATGTGCTTTCTCCGCAGATACTTGGAGATAAGGACAGGGCGATTGTATTGTTCCATGTATAGTGACTTGGATATTGAGATCTTATCTCAAATCCAGATCTTACAAACCTCCCACAGATGCTTGATTAAATCAAGACCGCAAATTTGATCTTCTCATTGAATCTGAATCTCATTCAGACCAATGTCCAACACTTGGACTAAGATCAGATTGCTTCTCTACTGGAAGGAGTCACTAAAATCCAGACTTGTTTCATCACTCCCTCGGAATGGAAGCATCATGGATATACAATCGTTTATGATCACATCACCCTCAGGTATTCCCAATACCTGTACATCCTGCATACTGGAAGACCCATGATCAACCCGAAGATCAAGATCAATTTTACACTGTCTTCTTCAGGGTTTGATCACTAAGTTTCTCATTTGATCATTGGGATTTGGTATCGATCATATACTTTCCAAAAGAATATATCATACCTAGGTCTTGATCATATACTTTCCAAAAGTATATATCAAACCTACAAATTCAGTCAAGCTTCCAAAGCGAGACGATCGTGCACGGAATTTGATTCTTCCCAATATCTCATGAGTGAGCTCATGTCTTCCGGTTCAGTAGTGAACCTGTATGATCCCTTTGAGAGATCGTATTACTCATATGCCCTTACATGCACACCAGCACGCCGGTGTATAGTCCTTGGTTAGGTCATCAACCTATTGGTCTGCCAAATGTACACACTCAGACATATAGTAACACATCTGTCTCCGGTCAGAGGATGCGTGCCTATGCTGTGACAGCATTCAACATAGGACTTAGGTTATCTCGATCTCGTTAAGTCAACCCATTGACCTAACTAATTTGACACCTCCGAATCTCTATTCCTATGCAGAGGACATGCATCAAGAGGTCGGTCAGATATCATCCTATGTGAGAAAGGATTGCCATCTCCTACTCAAGCTGGAGATCACATCTTAACAATCATTTGACGGTGCTTGATGAGTCCTCAATCTACCCTTTAGATATTCATCCAAGCACCAGCCTCTATGATTCAATTTATTGAATCAAAAATTGTATGATCATCAAGATGGCCATGGTACATAACCCTAATTGTACAGAGGGACCTATTATGCAAATTATTTATTCTTCATTTCAGATCAGGGAATGATATTTGCAATAACTTTTATTGCATAATGGCTTGCCGTGAGCTCACATGTCCAACAGTAACACATCTATCTCCGGATAGAGGATCACCATTCGTTATCTCGATCTCGTTAAGTCAATTCTTTGACCTAACTAATCTGACACCTCCGAATCTATATTCCATGTAGAGGTTCTGCAACAAGCGGTCGGTCAGATATTAGCCTTAAGAGAAAGGATCGCCATCTCCTTCTCAAGCTGGAGATACTCTCTTAATAAGCATTTGACGATGCTTGAAGAGTCCTCAATCTAACTCTTTAGATATTCATCCAAGCAACAACCTCTTTGATTCAATAATTGATTGAACAATTTATGATCATTAAGATGGACATGGTACATGACCCTAATTGTACTAAGGGAACTATTATGCAAATTAGTTAATCTTCATTCCAGATCAGGGTATGATAATTGCAATAACATTTATTACATAATGGCTCTCTGTGGGCTTGCATGTCCAATAATCTCCCACTAGCCCAAACAGCCATTAATTGTCTAATTGTTAAACCCTCACTCATGTGACAATCATATGATATTTAGAAAAATAGCTAGGTAAGATGATTAGTCACTCTAATCTCGAGAGACTACACCAAGTCCTTTTACGGCACTTGCATATCCCTCAATAACAGTCTTCGCATCCAATGCAAATGTTTCATCTTATGCAACCAATACTCAATTTTATCACTTATAGGGTCCTTGATACTATAGCTCAATTATTACTATAACCAGTATGTGATTTATATAATCCTTATTAGAATACCTTTATTCCTCGAGACGTCTATCTCCTAAGGTATCTGCAGTAAAAATCTTAGATATCTATATATAAAGTCTTAATTTCTTGAAGATAAGACTTTGAGATCATTATCTATAAGTCTTGTCATCTTTTAAGATATTGTTATTACTGCAATCAAGTGTTTTATTTCCGTAGCAGGATCGGTAACAATTTACTACTCCCACTGCATGGAAAACAATTAGCTTTTGTACACATATAGTATGCACAGAGCTTCCCGTAGCTAATGCACTAGGGCATTTAGCTTTGATATTCACATCCTCAACTCTTTGAGTTTCTATCCATTTAGATAGGTCAGTAACATATATTTGAAGGAAAGAAACCTTTCTTGGAATTTTCCGTAAAATGGAAATGTCCAAGGTGTGCCACTAATGTGACAATCCCAATACCTTCTTCGCTATTCTTCTGAACACCTTTAGAACTGAGATCTAAGAGGTATCCTTGAGATCGTATCTCAAGGTATGGAACAACCAGATCATAAAACACTTATTATTCTCATTATATCATTCCAAATGATTAGGATATTATCTACATTTAGCACGATAAACACAATGGTACTCTAACTAAGCTTCACGTGGTTCATCAATATTCTATCTGAAATCATAACTTCATAATTTAATCAAATCTGATGTTCCAACTACAAGAAGCTTATTTGAGTCCATAGATGGAGTTCTTTAGCTTACACACCTTTCTTTCCTCAAATATGAAGTCATGGGGCTACTTCATATGAATATCCTCAGAGAGGTATTCATAGAGGAATGCAATATTGACTTCCATCTTGTAGATGTCAAAGGCAAGTTGTGTAGCTATAGTTAGCAATATTATGATGGAGTTAAGCATGATCAGTGAAGGGCAAGTCTCATCGCAAGCAATGTCTTCTCTTAGGTGTGTAGAACATAGCTACGAGTCATACTTTGAAGGTCTCTACTTTCTCATCAGGTTCCCTCTTTCACTTGAATATCCATTTACACCTAACATGTCTTACCTTATAGGTTGATCCTCGAGGGTCCATATACAACACTTGTATATGAGGTCTACTTTATTGCTAACTTCCATCATTCCATGTCATGATCCTTAGAAGCTTCAACTCATGAAGCTAGATCATTGTCAGATTTAACTGACACTTGGAATCCATCATCAAACTTATTTGAAGAGGCATGAGTGTTTCATATTTAATTGTCCTTTTAATTTCTAATTTTAGGAGCCTCATCATCTTCTCAATATAAATGAGTTGCTTTAATTCATTTTCATATTGATTCTTAAGAGTCTCATCCTCTAAGAATCATATCCTTAGAGATGAAATTTTTAAGAATCTCAATGTCATAAACTAGGTATCCAATACCATCCTTTATTTTTCTATTGAAGCAGCCCTCTCTAGTGCAAGATTCTAGTTTACTTGCATCCATGACAAAGTTATGGACCGAGTAACCCTAAATTCTCAAGAGTCCAACACTATGCTAGGTTCCAAACCATAGCTTATGAGGGTTTCCGAGTTTAGATCCGCATGGAATCTTATTAATGATATATAATGTAGTCCCCACTATATATATATATATCTAGAAACTAAGAGGTAATTAATCATTGATCAAATCATGTCACACATAATCCAATTGTATCTCCTTACAACTCTATCGAGTTTAGGTGTATCGGGAGGAGTGATATAGGAATGATATTCATATCTCCATAAGGTATTCCTTGAATTCATCTATTAGGTACTAACTATTTAGATTAGATCAAATTCATTTCATCTTCCTTCAAACTTTAAGGGAAGAAATCTCATAGAACAAATAATCAGCGTATGATATCACATATCGTCAATGTGTATTATGATATAGATGATCCACATACATCAATATGTATGAGATCTTGAATACCTTGACATATTACACCATTCCCAGAGAAGGGTGCATTGGACATTTTTCCTAGAATACAATATTCACTAGTATGTAAGATTTGAAATTTTAGACAGCCTAAAACTGCATGTCTTACTAGTGATCTCATTAACAAACATATATCCAAGGCTTGATGTCAGATCATTGTCTAATGATCTTTATCCTCTTATTGATCTTATAAGGTTTAGTTTTCATTATTAGAAATGTTAATGGACCATTAGTTAATTTTCTAATTTAGTAGGGTACCCTAGATATCATATTACTATCTGAAATATATCCATCATACCTCTTTATGATAGGTCTATCCCAGAATACATGTTCATTTCCAGCATATAGAAATAAACAGTGAGTGTATTCTAATATCTAGGTCATATAGACATTCTCTAAGACTAAGGATTCTCCCATTGAAGTTATAAAGACTATCTATCTAATAGATATTTGTGCAACAATTGCATCAATATCCATGGATGACTATTTACGGACTTTGGTTTAGGTACTCAAATATTTTGAGTACATCATCTCTTATTGAGCCGCTATTCTTGTATAATGCAGTGAACCATGTCATTCATGATTAAATGTTGAGAGCACATATGTATGCCAGAAGCATCTTCTTATATTTTATAAGAATTGTTTGACAATTATGATCATCATCAACTTGTCACTTCCAAAGTACATTCAATGAGAGATCAAGACTATAGAGACATACAAACCTTAAGTTGTTGTCCTATTATCTATTTAATTGTTATTACTCATTCTTATGAGGAGGCTTGCACATTGCAACCACATACATTATGTGTCCAACTGCAAGTACAATATATTTATCTTGGATCCAATCTATGATATTTTACTGTTATTATTGAGTATACTATTGAGTGGGTTTAATGAAGGATTATCTGAAATAAGATAATTTGCATAAATATATATTACTTTGATTTAGGATTTTTTTATATCAAAGTTGTCTCGCCTTGTCAACACTGAAAGTTCATTCCCTTAATCACTTTCAATGTAAGAGATATACTTACCATTATATCTCAGCAAGATCTGGGATTCCTTCCTTATCTTTGTCACATCCCAATAATATGAGAACCTGTAACTCGGATAAAAAGAAGCGGGAATACATTCCTCCTTGCAAGTCCAATTGTTCCCAATTCGATCTTTAACACCCCAACCCACCACCCCTAAGGTGATGTTGACTCGTCGTTAATTGAACCAACTGTCAACAAGAATAGTATTCACTATATGCAATCCAATATCACCCCAATAATATGAGGACCCGATATTATGGTCACTACGCATATGATCTTACTCTTTCGAGAAGCAAAGAGCTCAATCCATATGTGCTTGGATGCAGGAGTTGTCACTTCGGATAGACGTCTCCTACATACATTCTCTGGCGATGGAACCCTTCGCCTTGATGGGAGATCATGGATGTCACTTACGTGATCCTCCATATCATGTTCAAATTCTAATTAATTATCATGAATCCTATTCATATAATTAATTCTTCTAAGGGAAGTAACAACTCTATTCATAATAGAGTGTTTTAATTGGATATGATTCATTTAATCACATTAAATCAATTATCAATCCAATTCAATCAACAAACATGATTGTTACTTGAAATGATGGTATTATCTCAAAGTAAGTATTATTCAAATTTTATAAATTAGAAAAATATATCATGATCTCTCATGCATTATCCCTTTCCTACCTGCTGTCATGGCTAGTATTGACGTGAGTGGGACAGACCGCTAATGGAGTAACCTGCTACCCCAACTCTTCCCGACTAGACACCATATCCACCTCAGGTTAGGATAATACCGATTGATCACTATGTACTTGAGATGATAATCAGTTTTTCAACCAAAGTTATACCATATAATAATAATAATAACCTTTTTGATTTATATTATAAGGAAATTTGCTAAACAAATTCCTAATCCTATTCAAGCAACTTTGTTTGTTGGAAAGATCATGTAATCAATTTGTGATCTAGATCATATCTAATCAATTATTGGTTAAGACAATGTCATTTAAGGAAATAATTATCAATCAAATATTTCTCAAATATTTATCCATAATTATTTAAGGAAATTAACAATTAATTTCACTAATTAATTAAATGACAATCATAAGTTTCTTGATTAGGAATATAATTTCCAGCAGTGGCCCTCACTTACTAAATTAGCATATCTCAATCAATTTAAATTCAAATCATGCAAAATAACTTTCTAAAGTTTGCTAATTTGATTTGAAACAGAATCCAAATGATTTTCACAAGTTTATATCCATTTTAAAATCGTAATTAACTCTTTAATTACATCAAGATTCGTTATCCTCAAAATAGTGGATACATGTTCACTAAAATGGTCATAACTTGATCAAGCAAATCACGCAAACTCAAGTCCCATTTCCTTGTTTAATGGGTAACATAATCCAAGCGATAATTTCATATTTAAACAATTTATACTGTGCCTAAAATATTCACAAAATAGGACTAAGTCAATGAAATGCGAAAAAAAATTCACAAACGCTAATGAACCCAAGTCTTCCTAGGTTTATAGATCACACCGAAACCTTGACCTAAGGCACTGATACCATTTTATGGATAAGGTAAGATCTTTAAGCGCATCACGAAAGTGTGAGGATAACATTGTATGCGATCGGGATCGACTAATCACACTAGTCGCTCGAAGCAGCGGAGTTTAAAATTTTTAATCCAATGAAACCATATGATCCAAGAATGCTTATCGGATTGTTTCATCTAAACCACAAACAAGATTAAACTTACCTATTGAAGTGTGGTTGCGATCAAGTCTCTAAACGAAGAGACCTCCTGTCTCAAGTCCGATCCGACGGAAGATACGCTTACGAGCTCGTTGATGAAACACAGGCATCTCGCAATACCATGTTGATGATCCAAGCGGTGAATCTCTTGATCTCGTCACACGAGATACAACATCTTATTCACGAGCGATGTGCACCAAAGGAGATGGAGATCCACAAGCAAATAATCTGGCAGCATAACGACGATGTTGCAGTGATGGCAACTCTCTCTAGGGCTCTATGGTGGGCATCCACAATGAGAGGGGGGGGGGGGGGGGAGTTTGCATGTGGATAATGAGAGAGAGAGATAGCATATGTTGTTGTTATTTCTTGAAGATAAAAGGGTGCCCTTCTATTTATAATATTTTGGGATTCCATGGATCTCAATCCATGGACAACACAAAATCAATGGAGGAGATTGATTTGTGTTTCTTTCAATGGTCATGATTCTGTTGTAAAACACAACGACAATTAATTTAATTTAATATATTATATATTAAATAAATAATCAATATATAAAACAATCAAATTAACATAAGATAATTATAAAGGAGGCAAGCCTCCCTTCCATTAAAGGGGTGATACACCTTGAGTTCCAATTCAAGGTGGTTGCCCATCCTCCTTAAAAGGAAGGTGGCATTTCTCTTCCTTTTCATGAGATCTCTTATCCCATGAAAATCTCAATAATTTACAACTATTGTTGTAAATTTTATTCACACAAATAATTCATAATTATTTTGTTAACATTGCAATCATGATATTGGAAACTTGTAAATCACAATCACAATCCAAAATAAAATGTAAATTACATTTTCAATTTAATGTCCAATGTGAATCCAATTCACAACATTTAAACTGTAAATGTTATTTACCAATATCTCTCTCTCTCTTATATATTATAAATGAAATTTATAATATATATGATTAATATGGATAGTGTTATCCATATTATTCATATACATGATAATTAAATCACATTTAATCATCTTAGACCTCTATTATCATGTGCCCAAATAAGATGGATCACATTCATATTATTCACATCTTTGATAATTAAATCACATTTAATATCTAAGATAACTCTCCTTATAATATGAATCAAATTCATAATATTCATGATAATTAAATCACATTTAATTATCAATTTTGTCAATGCTCGGATACATATATCAACAATGAAATTGTCCTTGAACTCTTTCAAGGATAATGTACTTTCTCTGCGGATATCTGGAGATAAGGACAAGGTGATTGTATTGTTCCACATATAGTGACTTGGATATTGAGATCACATCTCAAATCCAGATCTTGAGGACCTCCCAAAGATGCGTGATTAAATCAAGGCCGTAAATCTAATCTTCTCATTGCATCTGAATCACATTCAGATCACTATCCAATATTTGGACCAAGATACGATTACTTCTCCACTGAGAGGAGTCATTAAAATCTAGACTTATTTAATCTCTCTTAAGAATGGAAGCGTCATGATTATACATTCGTTTATGATCACATCACCCTCGAGTGTTCCTAATACTTGTATATCCTGCATACTGGAAGACCGAGAATAAACCTGAAGTATTAGATCAATTTTACAATTCTACTTCATGGTTTTATCATCAAGTTTCTCATTTTATCATTGGGAGCTGGTATAGATCATATACTTTCCAAAAGCATATATCATACCCATATATTGATCATATACTTTTCAAAATCATATATCAAACCCTCAAATTCAATCAAGCTTCCAAAGCGAGACAACCGTGTACGAATTTGATTCTTCTCAATATCTCATGAGTGAGCTCATGTCTTCCGGTTTAGTAATTAACATGTATGGTCCCTTTGAGCGATCGTATTACTCATATGCCCTTGCATGCACACCACCGCACCGGTGTATAGACCTTGGTTAGGTCATCAACCTATTGGTATGCCAAATGTACATACTCAGACATATAGTAACACATTTATCTTCACTCAAAGGATGAGTACCTATATCGTGACATCATGCGACATAGGTCTTTAGTTATCTCGATGTCATTAAGTCAATTCTTTGACCTAACTAATCTGACACCTCCGAATCTCTATTCCTATACAGAGGACCTGCATCAAGAGATCAGTCGGATATCATGCTTTAGAGAAAGGATTGCCATCTCCTTCTCAGGTTGAGATCCTCTCTTAATAACCACTTGACGGTGCTAGATGAGTCCTCAATCTAACTCTTTAGATATTCATACAAGCACCAACCTCTATGATTCAATAATTGAATCAACAATTGTATGATCATTACGATGGCCATGGTACATAATCCTAATTGTACTAAGGGACCTAATGAAGATATGGTTAGATCCTCAAGCGCATCACGGAAGCGTGAGCATCGTATCGAATACGACGAAGAATGACTAGTCGGAATAGTTGTTCTAAGCAGCGGAATTTAAAATTTTTTTCATGCGACGAAACCACATAATCCAAGAACACTTCTCGGATCGTTTCGTCTAAACCACAAACAAGTAATAGGATTACCTCTTAAAGCGTGGTTGCGATCGAGTCTCTAAACGAAGAGACCTCCTGTCTCAAGTCCGATCCAACGGAGGAGACGCTTGGGAGCGCGGGGATGAATCACGTACTTCTCGCAATCCATGTTGATGATCCAAGTGGTGGATCTCCTGATCTCGACGCATGAGATACGCGTCTTCTTCACGAGCGAGACGTACCGAAGGAGACGGAGATCCACGAGCAAATGGTTGGGCAGCATAATGACGACGCTGCGGCGATGGAGGACTCTCTCTAGGGCATCCATGGTGGACGGCCATGGGAGAGGAAGAGAGGGCTGGCGTGTAGAGAGAAAGAGAGAGAGAGACTAATGTTCTCTTATGTGTGTATGTAAAGAAGAGCAAATGGTGCCCTTCTATTTATAATATTTTGGGATCCATGGATCTCAATCCATGGGCAACACAAATCCAATGGTTCTCATCTATGTGTTTCTTTTAATGGCTAAGATTTATGTTGGTAAAAACCAACAACAATTAATTTAATTTAGATTAAACATATATTGATAAATCAATATAAATCAAATCCAAAACTAAATCAACAACATATAGAGAAGATGGAAAGGAGAGTGCCTCCTTCCATATACATGGAGTGGACGGCAACCCTTTCCTAATAGGAATAGGTGGCCGTCCCTCCTATTAATATGGAAGGAGCATCTCAATGTAATCTCCCTTGATTACATTATTCCATGTATCTCCAATTTATTACAACAACAATTGGTTGTAAATATATCTACAAAAATAATTCATAATTATTTTGTGAATATTGCAATGTTGCCAATTGGAAAATTGTGAATCACATTCACAACCTAAAATAAAATGTGAATTACACTTTCAATTTAATGTCCAATGTGAATTCCAATTCACATCAACATTTAATTAACAAATGTAAATTACAAATAGCTCTCTCTTATATATTATAAATCGTATTATAATATATATGACTAATATGGATATGCTATCCACATTATTCGTATCCATGATAATTTATCACATTTAATCATCTTGGATCTCTATTCTCATGTGCCCAAATAATATGAATCACATCCACATTATTTATATCTTTGATAATCAAATCACATTTAATTATATAAGATAACTCTCTCTACAATATGAATCAAATTCATATTATTTATGATAATTAATCACATTTAATTATCCTTTTTCCTCGATGCTCGGATACATATATTAACAATAGAATTATCCATGAACTCCTTCAAGGATTACGCTTTCTCCGCGAATACTTGGAGATAAGTACATGGCGATTGTATTGTTCCACGTATAGTGACTTAGATATTGAGATCATATCTCAAATCCAGATCGCGGGCCTCCCATATATGTTTGATTAAATCAAGACCGCAAATCTAATCTTCTCATTGCATCTGAATCACATTCATATCAATGTCCAATATTTGGACAAAGATAGATCACTTATCTGCTGAGAAGAGTCACTAAAATCCAGACCCGTTTCATCACTCCCTAGGAATGGAAGCGTCATGGTTATACAATCATTTATGATCACATCACCCTCAAGTATTCCCAATACCTGTACATCCTGCATACTGGAAGACTCAAAATAACCCGAAGTATTGGATCAACTTTATACTATCTACTTCATGATTTTATCAGTAAGTTTCTCCTTCGATCATTTGGAGTCGGTATCGATCATATACTTTCCAAAAGCATATATCATACCTAGCTTTATCATATACTCTTATACTTTCAAAGTATATATCAAACTACAAATTCAGTCAAGCTGTCAAAGAGAGACGACCGTCACAGAATTTGATTCTTCCCAATATCTCATGAGTGAGGCTCATGCCTTCCGTGTCCGTAAATGAACCAGTATGATCCCTTTGAGAGATCGTATTACTCATATGCCCTTATATGCACACCAGCGCGTCGTTGTATAGACCTGGTTAGGTCATCAACCTATTGGTCTGCCAAATGGTACATACTCAGACCATATAGTAACCACATCTGTCTCCGGTCAGAGGATGCAGCCTGCGTATTGTGTCAACTCTTTGACCTAACTAATCTGACACCTACGAATCTCTATTCCTATGCAGAGGACATGCATCAAGAGGTCGGTCAGATATCAACCTATCTGAGAAAGGATTGCCATCTCCTACTCAGGCTGGAGATCATCTCTTAACAATCATTTGATGGTGCTTGATGAGTCATCAATCTAACCCTTTAGATATTCATCCAAGCACCAGCCTCTATGATTCAATAGTTGAATCAATAGCTGTATGATCATCAAGATGGCCATGATACATAACCCTAATTGTACTAAGGATCTATTATGCAAATTATTTTATTCTTCATTTCAGATCACCGAATGATATTCGCAATAAACATTTACTGCATAATGGCTTGCCGTGGGCTCACTTGTCCAACACCTATTTTGCAAAATAATTAATCATCATTTAAAATCATGGAATGATATTTGCAATTGCATTTATTGCATAATGGCTCACCATAGACTTGCATGTCCAACACTGGAGACGACTAGATCATCCATATATGAGCACCATCGAACATATCGAGAAAACAACACACACCTACAACACCTTAACGACCTTGAGATCCATCAAGACTTATCTGGAGGACCATATCGGAGGATGCAACACCAATCAAGATGCACTTTTTAAAGATGAATCACCACCACTATCGAGGGAGTTGGAACCATCAGGAATCCTCTTCGATCTGGAAGCAATGATCATCTGCAATCCAACTTTGCTCCCTCGATCAAAATTGCCACTGCTTGGAAATTGAGAACTGCCTGAAGCAAGTTCTCAAGATCCAATATTACATAGAATCAGAGATCAGGGCCTGGGGATCAAGAAGCAACCATAGGATCGAAGGAAGTCGCTGCTTGGGAGCTCAAATTTATCTCTGCTCAAAGCAATTAGGAAAGAAAAACTTGAAGAGCGTCTCGGCATCCACCCTCTTCAATTGAGGACCACCGTCATATAGAATCGTTGCAAACTTAATAAGGAGTTGGAGGTAAGATACTATCAGGGACCTGCAGATCTGTAGCCATTGAGAAAGCCTGCATATCATCTGAGCATCATCAAGATCGAGTCGTAGTACAAGCCTTCATTGTGCAGCAGCACAACACTTGCAAATTCATAGATCGTTACCTTCACCGATGCTTGATCGCTCAAAAGAGGTAAGAACAAAGTAGAAGTCGAGATCGCCCAGAATCAATAGGGTTCGTCGTCAATTTTGATCGCACGGCTATATTCGAGCCACGTGTTAGCAACAGAACAGCTCCACAGCTTAACTCCTTAAGTGATGCAGCATGTGTTCGTGCATGCATGGGTATAAAAATCTAGGTAATTTGCATATTAACCTTGAAACATCTCCCTTATTTCATACATGTCCAAGATCTGAAATCTGCACGTGAAGAGGCGGAGTGACATTGGGACTATTTGCTACGAGCTCTGCCTCAACTTTCTGTCAACTACACAAGCACCCCCAGAGTCTCTGATATTGACGTACATATCCAAGCATGCCTAGCATGTGCAGGTACACGTGGATCAACTAGATTATTATTATTATTTTTGCGAGGATGGCCTCAACTTCTGAGAGTTTACACAAATACCCACCCAGTTTCTAGAATAATCACATCCATAAACCTATACTGTATATAAACCCTATACATCATATAATACATGATAAATAAACTACAAAATAAAAAATATAATATAAAAATACATAAAAATACATATTACTATAATATATAGTGATATAAAATAGTTTTGAAAAAATTAAAAAGAATTTCCTATTTTTAATAAATCATTTAAAAATACCAAAAAATATAACAAACTCTCAAACACATGAAAATATAAAAACACCTTTAAAATCCTATAAAATTAGCCTTAGCATATTTTACCATATTTTACACAAAAAAACAAAAAATAGAATAAAAATTGAATACTAAAACCAATAAAAATTACAAAATACATAAAACTTCTAAAAATCGTAACTAATTCACAAAGATACACACAATGTGTCATTTTAAAGATAATTGCACCTACTTTTTAGTAAAATAAAATAAAATTCTTTTCACATGTTATTTTATAATAATAATAGATCAAAAATAAAAATATGTTTTCAGTAATAATATTGTTCAACTTAAAAATAATTTAAAAATCCATAAAACCAGAAAATAAATTAAAAACATAAAAATAATAAAATAATATAATCACATTACAAAATGCTTTCTGAAATAAAAAAATTACAATACTTAAAATCACAAAAATAATATAAAATTTACAAAAATTAAATAAAAATTCAGGAAAAAATCCCCTAAAAATAAACAAAATTAGAAAACTCATTAAACCTTACTTTTCTATTGTTTTCCCCTAGTTTCTAAACATTTTGCTCCTGAGTTCAACACTCTCATACTTTCACTATACATCAACGTTTAGGAGTATAAATAATAAAACAATTTTTCTGCTAAAATTAACCTGGTTGGTACAATGACTCTTTACCCTTTAGATCATGCGTGTTTTCAGTGATGAACGTACACAAGTGGGAAATTGATTTTCTTGATTTCCTGGTTATTAGGCCATATCCCCCCTACTTTATTCCTTGTACATTAGGTCATATCTTTAGCTAATCTAGGGGTCAGAGTCATCTTGTGTCTATTACATATATACAGTTTTTAATTTTCTTTATTTTTCCTTTGTTTCTTTTTTAGTTATTTTAGGTTAAAATAGTGATAAATATACAATATATGTACAAGAATTTAGGGTTATTAAAAGAAGAGATTTATTGATATTTACATGTGTTTTATAAGGGATTGTAAGCAAAAGTAAATGAATAAGATGATGAAATGCAGATGCTTTACCTTTCCTAGTCCCTTAGCAAACATTTATTTGAAGAATAAGTAGCTAAAAGAAAAAATAAAAAGAATAAAGGAAAAATAATGAACTTAGAACAAGATTGTAGTATTAAACGTATCTTAATAAAATCAAAGTATAGAGCTTGATCAAACCTTTGGATTAGTTAGTTTGGTGGACCTTATTGGGAATAGGATTTAAGACTCAACAGCCCTCAAGTTCCACAATTCTATGTTCAGATTACCCTAATAGTCAGGTCACAATAAGTCTACATAAGCAAACTCTTACGTTATGATTCTATACTTTACCGTGTAAGTGAAATATGGCTCCCCAGCTCATAAGTGACAAAGAAATCGTCCTATAACAAGGTAACCCTAATTCCAGTTTAGCTACTCTTTCTCGAGGAGGTGGGTATTCCTTTCTAAGTTCAAGTACAACCAGCTCAAGAAGAGGGGGTAGAGAAGAGAATGTATTGTGGCAGGTGTAACCAATATCCTTGAAACTTGACCAGTGTAGCCAAGTCTCCTACTACATGCTTCCTTGATATGAAACTTTGAGGCATATGCCTTGCTTATGATGCGAGAGATTTTTTATCTTTTTTTTAATATATAAACAAAGGTGCATCATGCAAATAAGGAGTTTTTCTCTTGAGCAGTAGACATACCTCTTTAAAGATTTATTGCAACCCACAGCATCCTATCTTTAGATGTCAGTGCCACTAACTAGGTTGAGACACACTGGCCACTTATTACGACTATGACTGTTTCACTCGCATATTTCCCCAAGCTAAAGGATTCTGCCACCTCACCACCTCATCCAGTTAAGCTATATGTAGAGTGCTTGTCCAAGTTAAGTAAGTTGTCTAAAAGGGTCATCCGTGTTGAGCTATGTGTAGAGTTCTTCAGTAATTGTCTGTTCACAATAAATGGTTGTGCATCTGATTACAATCTAGATATGACAATACTACCATGTCGTACACAACTCTCACAATAAATGGTCCTAACCATTTGCTTTTTAGTTTGTGGGGAAACAACTTCAGTTTGCATCAAACAACCATACTTTCTGTTTAGGAGAGAAAGTCTTCCTTCTAATGTATCTATCATACAATGCTTGACTTCCTCCTTATACATAAGTGAGTGCCATAGGCGAAATCTTGAAATTCTAGCAATCTATTCAGATTCAAGTTCATACTTTGCCCTACTTCTTCATAATCCAATTGCATACACGAAGTGCCCATAAAGGATTTGTGTATCAGCTCAACTAGCAAGTGGCAAGAATTCCATAAATTGATAGGGAGACATGCCCAATGGGGACTTGTACAATGTCCGATCAAGCATCTAAGAGTATTCTTCTATCTTTACGTAAAGTTCTGAAGTATCAACTAATCTCTATATTTGAAATCTCAGCCAAGCCATTAGTCTATGGGTGGTAAGAGACACAACTCTATGCTCAGTGGCATATTCTTTCGAAAGCTTCTTGACCTCTCATTAATGAAATGGCTTACCCCATATGAAATGAGTATCTTGGGAATCCCAAACTGCGCAATAATGTTGTCCTTAAGAAAGGAACAAACTATACGCCATCAACGGCTCGGGTGGGGATATCCTCCACCCAATGACTATCATAATCCATGGCAAGCAGGATGTATGAAATCCCTGACTGATAGAAAATAGGCCCATTAAAATTTATAACTTAAGCATCAAAAACATCTGAAATCTCGATATACTTCAAGAGCATGGTTTCTTTGGAACCGACGGTTCCTCCCATTTTCAGGATAATCAATATAACCTCGAACATAATTTATAGCATCATTAAATAGAGTTGGCTACCATAGGACGCATTGGTAAAACCTTTCCTGTCGTGTGCTTCCTGTGATGATGTCCACCAGACTCTAATTTGTGACAATGCTCAAGCACACTGTGTATTTCTCATGAGGAATGCACCTTCTCTAGATACAATCTGCACCCTCGCGAAATAGGTACGGATCCTCCCACTGGTAAGAATGTATCTCTGACAGGAATCTGTCTACCTTGTGCTTCGGCCAATCTTGTGAAACTTTCTTGGAGACAAGGATAGTTCACAACATCAACATACCATGAGAGTGAGTCACATAAAATGGTCTCATCTGGAAAGGTCTCTGAAATAGGAAGTATTGACTCCTTAGAGGACTTTACATCTGTGATCAGGGAAAGGTGACCTGCCATAATATTTTTCACTCATGGTTTATCTCGAATCTCTAAATCAAACTCTTAGAGAAGAAGGATCCATCTGACATGGTTTGGTATCTTCCTGTAAGTTCCTTATGGTAGTATAATCTATGTATACAATAAACATGTGAACCAAGTAAGTATGATCTGAACTTCTCTAATGCAAACACCACTACTAATATCTCCTTCTCTGTAACTGTGTAATTGTGTTGTGCTTCATCCAGAGTCATGCTAGCATAGTGTATAACAAATGGGTATTCCATCCCTTCTCTGCCCTAAAATAGATCCAAATGCATAGTATAACGTGCCTGTCATGATCTCAAAGGGGAAGACCAATCCGGTGGCTAAAGGATGGGAGCTCTAGTAACCATGTCTTTCATATGGTGAAATGCAAGAAGGACGTTCTCATCAACAATAATTTCACTCTCCTTGCACAAAAGCTCAGTCAAAAGATTGACGGTCTTATTGAAGGCCTTAATGATTTGCTTACACAATCCAACGTGATCAAGGAATGACCTCAACTGCTTCAGATTCTATAACGGCTCTAGCTTGGATATCACATCAATCATAGCCGGGTCAACCTCCATACTATGTTTGGAGATGACGTGGCCCGATACAATTCCATTAGTAACCATAAAATGACTCTTCTCCCATAAGAACACCAAGTTCACCTCGAAATAACGTTGAAGTACTCGGTCGAAATGATTAAGACATAAGTCATAACTATCATCGTAGATCGAGAAATCCTACATGAAAACCTCTAGAAAACTACCTACCATGTCAGCAAAGACAACCAACATACATCTTTGAAATGTAGATGGGCGTTACACAATCCAAATGGCATCTGCCTAATGGCGTAGGTGCTCAAAGGAGAAGTAAAAGTAGTTTTCTCCTAATCCTCAAGAGTGATTACAACCTAGCTATACCTTGAATATCCATCTAAGAAACAAATAATTCCTTCCCTACCAACCTCTCAATAATATGATCAATAAAGGGTAGTGGAAAGTGATATTTCTTGGTAGTTGAATTCAGTCACCGGTAATCTACGCAAACACGACATGAAGTGGGTACCTGAATCGAAATTTCCTCACCACGATCATTTGTCATGATAGTAATCCTAAATTTCTTCAGGACAACAAGCAACGGGCTGACCACTTGGAATCCGAAATGAGATAAATAAAATTAGAATCACACCATTACCTAATCTCTCCATGATGACATCCCGGATGTTCAAATTTAGACGGCGATGACATTCGCGGGTGGGTTTTGTTGGACATGTAGCCCACGGTGAGCCATTATGCAATAAATGTCATTGCAAATATCATTCCCTGATCTGAAATAAAGAATTATTGATTTGCATAATAGGTCCCTTAGTACAATTAGGATTATGCACCATGGCCATCTTAGTAATCATGCAGCTGTTGATTCAATTATTGAATCATAGAGGCTAGTGATTGGATGAATATCTAAAGAGTTAGATTGAGGACTCATCGAGCACCGTCTAATGATTATTAAGAGATGATCTACAACTTGAGGAGGAGATGGTAATCCTCTCTCTAAAGGTTAATATCTAACCGACCTCATGATGCAGGTCCTCTGCATAGGAATAGAGATTCGGAGGTGTTAGATAAGTTAGGTCAAAAGAGTTGACTTAACGAGATCGAGATAACCAAAGTCCTATGTCGTATTCTGTCACGATATAGGCACGCATCCTCTGACCAGAGACAGATGTGTTACTATATGTCTGAGTATGTACATTTGGCAGACCAATAGGTTGATGACCTAATCAAGGTCTATACATCGGCGCACTGGTGTGCATGTAAGGGCATATGAGTAATATGATCTCTCAAAGGGATCATGCAGGTTCAATTATTGAACCGAAAAAGTGAACTCACTCATGAGATGTTGGGAAGAATCAAATTCCATGCACAGTCGTCTCGCTTTGGAAGCTTGACTGAATTTGTAGTTTGATATAGTTTTTGGAAAGTATATTATCAAGACCTCGGTATGATATATGCTTTTTGAAAGTATATGATCAATACCGACTCCCAATAATCAAATGAGAAACTTACTGATAAAACCCTGAAGTAGATAGTGTAAAGTTGATCTAATACTTCAAGTTTATTCTGAGTCTTCCAGTATGCAGGGTGTACAGGTGTTGGGAATACCTGAGGGAGATGTGATCAGAAACGATTGTATAACCATGACGCTTCCATTCCAAGGGAGTGATGAAATGGGTCTGGATTTTAGTGACTCCACTTAGAAGATAAGTAGTTTGATCTTGATCCAAATGTTGGACATTGATCTGAATGTGATTCAGATGCAATGAGAAGATTAGATTTATGGTCTTGATTTAATCAAGCATCTATGGGAGGCCCGAGATCTGGATTTGAGATATGATCTCAATATCCAAGTCGTTATACATGGAATAATACAATCGCCCTATCCTTATCTCCAAGTATCCGCGAAGAAAGTGCATTATTCTTGAAAGAGTTCATGGATAATTTCATTATTGACATAAGTATTCAAGCATTGAGAAAATGGATAATTAAATATGATTTAATTATCATGAATAATATGAATTTGATTAATATTATAAGGAGAGTTATCTTATATAATTAAATGTGATTTAATTATCAGAGATGTGAATAATGTGAATGTGATTCATATTATTTGGGCACATGAGAATAGAGATCCAAGATGATTAAATGTGATTTAATTATCATGGATATGAATAATGTGGATAGCAATATCCATATTAGTCATATATATTATAAATGTGATTTATAATATATAACATAGAGCTATTTGTAATTTACATTTGTTAATGAAATATTGATGTGAATTAGATTCACACTGGATAATTAATTGAAAATGTAATTCACATTTTTTTGGATTGTGAATGTGATTCGCAATTTTCCAATGGCAAGATTGCAATATTCACAAAATAATTATGAATTATTTTTGTAGAATAATTTACAACAAATATTGTTGTAAATTTTGGAGATATCTATGGAATATGTAATCTCATGAGATATCATGAGATTACATGAGATTGCCACCAAATCCCATATTATGGAAGGAGGCAATCTTCATTCCATAATCTCCATGCTTGATTAATTTAATTTGGGATTAAATCATATTAATTCATCAATATATATTTAATCTAAAAGAAACACAAATCAATGTAAGCCATTGGATTTGTGTTGTCCATGGATTGAGATACATGGATCCCAAAATATTATAAAAGGAGAGGCACCCCTTGCTCTTCTTTGTTACAACAACACAATGAGACATAAGTCTCTCTCTCTCTATCTTTTTCTCTCTACACGCCCACTCCCTCTTTCATGTGGTCATCCACCATGGATGCCCTAGAGAGATTCTCCATCGTTGCAGCATCGTCGTTATGTTGCCCGATGGTTCGCTTGTGGATCTCCGTCTACTTCGGCGTGCCTTTCTCATGAAGAAGACATCGTATCTCGTTTGTCGAGATCAGGAGATCCGTGGCCTGGATTATCAACATGGATTGCGAGAAGAACGCGTCTCATCCACGCGCTCGAAAGCGCCTCCTCCGTAGGATCGGACTTGAGACAGGAGGTCTCTTTATTTAGAGACTCGATCGCAACCACGCTTCAGGAGGTAGTCCAATTACTTGTTTGTGTTTTAGATGAAATGATCCGAGAAGCGTTCTTGGATCATGTGCCTTCGTCACATGAAAATTTTTTTATTTCTGCTGCATCGAGCGGACTGGTCGTTCACGATCGCATATGATGTCATCCTCAAGATTTCGTGACGCGCTTAAGGATCTAGCCATATCCTTCAAGTTGTAACAGATCCTTAGGTTGAAGGTTTTGGATGTGATCCATAAACCTAGAATGATAGGGTTTGCGAAATTTTTCTCGCATTTCATGTTTGCATCTCTATTTAGTGATTATTTTCGGCCCTTTTTAAATTGTTTAAACACGAAAATATTAATTGGAGTTTGTTCCCCATTAAATAAGGAAACCATAGGATCTGAGTTTATGTTATTTGGATTCTGTATGCTCGAGATATGATCATTTTAGTGAACATGTATCCATAGTTTCGGGGACTGCGAATCTTAACGTAATTACAGATTTAAAATGCCTTTAAATGCATGAAAACCACTTAGGTTTTGTTGTAAATCAAATTAGCAAATTTTAGAAACTTATTTTACTTAATTTGGATTTAAATTGATTAAGACGTGGTATTTTTAATGAGGGTTACTGCTAGAATTACTTTCCTAATCAAGAACCTAGTGATTGTCATTGAAGAAATTAGTGAAATTAAAAGGTTTAATTTCCTGGAATAATTATGTATAAATATTTGTGAAATATTTGATGATAATTATTTCCTTAAATGACATTGCCTTAACCAATAATTGATTAGATGTGATCTAGATCACAAATTGGTTACGTGATCTACATGATCTACCTTCCAACAAACATTGTTGCTTGAATAGGATTTGAGATTTGTTTAGAAAATCTCATTGTAATGCTAATCAAAATGGTTTTGACTATTATTATATGGTATAATTTCAGTTGAAAAACCGATGATCATCTCAAGTACAAAGTGATCTATTTTGCATTATCCTTTCCCGATGCAGATATGGTGTCTAGTCGGGGAGCGTTGGGGTAGCAGGTTTCACCGTGTGCGGTCTGTCCCACTCCTGTCGGTACTGGACATGATAGCGGGTAGGGTTGGTATAATGCTTAAGAAATCATGATGTATTTCTAATTATTAAAATTCGAAATAATACGTATTTGAGATAATACCATAATTCAAGTAACAATTAAGAATGTTTGTTGGATATAAATTGGAACATTAATTTAATATGATTAGATTAATTGGAATCCAATTAAAATTACAACACTCTATTTTATTAGAGATGTTATTTCCCTTGGGAGAATTAATTATATGAATGTGATTCATAATGATTAATTAGAATTTGAATATGATATGGAGGATCACATAAGTGACATCCATGGTCTCCCGTCAAGGCGAAGGGTTCTGTTGCCAAGGATTGTATGTAGAAGATGCCTGTCCGAAGTGATGGCTCTTGTATGCAACTGCATCTGGATTGGGCTCTTAGCTTCTCGAAAGAGTAAACCCGTATACGTAGTGACCCCAATATCGGGTCCTCATATTATTGGGGCGATATTGGATTGCGTATAGAGAGTTTTATTCCTGTTGATGGTTGGTTCAATTAACAACACGTCAACATCACCTTAGGGGTGGTGGGCCCGGGTGTTAAAGATCGAATTGGGAAATGCAAGTTGGACTTGCAAGGCAGAATGTATTCCCGCTTCTTTTTATCGGAGTCATAGGTTCTCATATTATTGGGATGTGACAAAGATAATGAAGGAGATCCCATATCTTGCTTGAGATATAATGGTAAGATTACCTCTTACATTGAAAGTGATTAAGGGAATGAACTTGTAGTGTTGACAAGGCAAAACATCTTTGATATAAAAACTCCTAAATCAAAGTAAAATATGTATATATAAATATATACACTTATACAAATTTCTTATTTCAGGTAATCCTTCATTAACCCACTGAATACTATACTCAATAATAACCAATATAATATCATGGATTGGATCCTTGATCAAGATGTTGTACTTGCAGTTGGATACATATTGTATGTGGTTGCAACGTGCAAGTTTCCTCATATGAATGAGGAATGACAATTAAATAGATAATAGGACTTCAAACCTAGGGTTTGTGTGTCTCTATGATCTTGATCCCATCAAATGTACTTTGGAAGTGACATGTCGATGATGATCGTAATTGTCAAATAATCCTTATAAAATCTAAGAAGATATTCTGGCATACATATGTGCTCTTGACATTTAATCATGAGTGACATGGTTCTCTGCATCATGCAGGATGGTAGCTCTGTAAGAGATGATGTATTCAAAATGTTTGAGTACCTACCTGAACCAAGACTTTTTTTAAGAGTTAAGATGTATGTAGATATGATGAGTGTCATGATTCTACTATCTATACTTTAGTCATTCATGAAGCTTCATGATATTTATATTGTATGAATAGGATGGAGCATATATAAATGTCGAAAAACTCTTACATTGAATTCTTTTGAGTTCAACATAAGAGATCCTTTGTCATAAGCAATGGTTGTTTATAGATAAAGGGAGCGCAGTGGAAGCATGGGTCAGACCCAAGATGAGAAGGATAGCCAAAGAGTTGACCGTACTTCTATAACTTCCATATGACATCCAAATAGTTTGATAAATGCCAATACTGTAATAAGTTGATGTGTTGATAGTACGACTATAAAATCTGTCTAGAATCCTTAGAGAAGGACTTGGATAGAGCATCAGAATATTCTACATAAATCATTGATATTGACTTTCTTATTGAATAAGATAAAGTCTTATAATTGTATCTCAATCTTCTAACAACACTTGCAATGGGTTGCATATGTTTTAGAAGACTGGAAAATTTGATCTTAAGGTTTATAGTCATCCACATGGATATTGATGAAATTGTTGCAACAATCTCTGTTGGATTGATAGACTTCTCAATTTCAGTGGGAGAGCCTTAGTCTTAGAGAATGTCTCTATAACCTAGACATAAGAATACACTCATTGCTTATTTCTAATCGTTGGAAATAAACATGAATTCTGGAATAAACCTATCATAAAGAGTTATGATGGATATATTTCAGATAGTAGTCTCACATCTAGTGGACTCTACTAAATTAGAAAATTAATGAATGGTTCATTAAGATTTCTAATATTGAAATTAAACCTTTAAAAGATCAATATGAGGATGAAGATCATTTAACAATGATCTGGCATCAAACCTTGGACATATATCTATTGATTTGATCAATAGACTAGTAAGAGATGAAACTTTAGAATGTCTAAAATTTCAAAACTTACATACTTATGAATATTGTATTCAAAAGTAGAAATTTTCCAATACACCCTTCCTTATGAAAGGTGTAAGATGTCAAGGTATTTAGGAATACATATTAATGTATGTGGATAATCTATATCATACTAAACATTATAGATATGTGATATATATTGATGATTATGTATGATATGAGATTTCTTCTCTTCACCTAAGAAACCTTTGAAATGTTCAAAGATTTCATGGTTTTGGTTTAGAAGCAAAGTTTGAAGGAAGATAAAATGAATTTGATCTAACTTAGGTAGCAAGTACCTATTAGATGAATTCATGGAATACTTATGGAGAAAGGAATATCATTCCTATCTCATTCCTCCTGATAAACCTAAACTCAATAGAGTTGTAGGGAGATACAATTGGATCATGTGTGACATGATTCTATTAACTCATATACAAGTGTTGTATATGGACCCTCGAGGATCCACCTATAAGGGTTAGACCCATTTAGGTGTAAATGGATCTTCAAGAGAAAGAGGGAACCTGATGAGAAGGTAGAGACCTTCAAAGCACGACTCGTAGCCATGAGCTACACATTTGACGAGAAGACATTGTTGCAATGAGACTTGATCTTCAGTGACCATGTTTGAACTCATCAGAATATTGCTAACTATAGCTACATAACTTGACTATGGAATCTTTAAGATGTAATTCAAGATTGCATTCCTCTATGAATACCTCTCTGAGGATATTCACATGAAGTAGACTCAAGGCTTCAATAGTGAGGAAAGCAAGGTGTGCAAGCTAAAGAAATCCATCTGTGGACACAAATAAGCTTCTTGTAGCTGGGATAAAAGATTTGATGAATTTATAAATGTTATGATTTCAGATAGAATCTTGACGAACTATATGAAGCTTAGTGGGAGTGTCGTTGTGTTCATCATGCTAAATGTAGATAATATCCTAATAATTAGGAATGATATAAGGATAATAATAAGTATTTTATAATATGGTTGTTCCATAACTTGAGATATGATCTCAAGAATACCTCTTGAATCTTAGTTCTGAAAGGTGTTCAGAAGATAGAGAAGAGGATATTGGGACTGTCATATTTGTAGTACACCTTGGACATGTTCCATTTTCTGGAAAATTCCAAGAAAAGCTTTATTACCTTAAGATATGGTACTGACCTATCTAAAGGGATAGCACCTCAAAGAGTTGAGGAAGTGAATGCTAAAACTGTTAGCCCTTGTGCATCAGTTACGAGAAGCTGAGTGTATGCAGGATGTGTACAAAAGCCAGATATCTATCATGCAGTGGAGTAGGAAAGTCTTGCTAGTCCTACTATGATGATAAAACACTTGATTGCAGCAATAACAAAATCTTAAAGATGACAAGACATTAGAGATAGTGATCTCAAAGTCTTATCTTCAAAATCTTAAGACTTTATAGATAGAGATCTAAAAGGTCTTAACTTTGGATACCTTTGGAGATAGAGATCTCTAGGAATAAGGGTATTATGATAAGGATTATGGAAATAGTGGTTATAATAATTATTGAGTTGTAGTGTCAAGGACACTATAACTAACAAGATCGAGTATTGGTTGCATAAGATGCAACATTCGCATTGAATGCGAGCACTGTTACTAGGGGATATGCATGTGCCGTAAAAGGGTTTGGCATAGTCTTTTGGGAACAGAGTGAATGATCAACTTACCTAGCTATTTTCTAAATAGCCTATGATTGTCACATGAGTGCGGGTTTAAAGATTAGTCCATTAAATGTTATTGCAAATATCATTCCCTGATCTGAAATGAAGAATGATTGAATTGCATAATAGGCCCCTTAGTACAATTAGGGTTATGTACCATGGCCATCTTAGTAATCATGCAGTTGTTGATTCAATTATTAAATCATAGAGGCTGGTGCTTGGATGAATATCTAAAGAGTTAGATTGAGGACTCATCGAGCACCGTCAAATGATTATTAATAGATGATATTCAGCCTGAGGAGGAGATGGCAATCCTCTCTCTGAAGGTTGATATCTAACCGACCTCTTGATGTAGGTCCTCTACATAGGAATAGAGATTCAGAGGTGTTAGATAAGTTAGGTCAAAATAGTTGACTTAACGAAACCGAGATAACCAAATTCTTATGTCGTATGCTGTCACGATATAGGCACGCATCCGCTAACAGGAGACAGATGTGTTACTATATGTCTGAGTATGTACATTTGGTAGACCAATAGGTTGATAACCTAATCATGGTCTATACACCGACGCGCTGGTGTGCATGTAATGGCATATAAGTATAGAGATCTCTCAAAGGGATCAAACAGGTTCAATTACTGAATCGGAAGACATGAGCTCACTCATGAGATGTTGGGAAGAATCAAATTCCGTGCACGGTAATCTCGCTTTGGAAGCTTGACTGAATTTGTAGGTTTGGTATATACTTTTGGAAAGTATATGATCAAGACCTTGGTATTATATGTGCTTTTTGAAAGTATATGATCGATACCGACTCCCAATGATCAAATGAGAAACTTACGGATAAAACCCTGAAGTAGACAATGTAAAGTTGATCTAATACTTCGGGTTTATTCTGAGTCTTCCAGTATGCAGGATGTATAGGTGTTGGGAATACATGAGGGTGATGTGATCATAAATGATTGTATAACCATGACGCTTCCATTCCTAGGGAGTGATGAAACGGGTCTGGATTTTAGTGACTCCTCTCAGTAGATAAGTAGTCTGATCTTGGTCCAAATGTTGGACATTGATCTGAATGTGATTCAGATGCAATGAGAAGATTAGATTTACGGTCTCGATTTAATTAAACATCTATGGGAGGCCGAGATCTGGATTTGAGATATGATCTCAATATCCAAGTCACTTTACGTGGAAAAATACAATCGCCCTATCCTTATCTCCAAGTATCCACGGAGAAAGTGCATTATCCTTGAAAGAGTTCATGGATAATTTCATTGTTGATATAAGTATTTGAGCATTGATAAAATGGATAATTAAATATGATTTAATTAGCATGAATAATATGAATTTGATTCATATTATAAGGAGAGTTATCTTAGATAATTAAATGTGATTTAATTATCAAAGATGTGAATAATGTGAATGTGATTCATATTATTTGGGCACAAGAGAATAGAGATCAAAGATGGTTAAATGTGATTTAATTATTATGGATATGAATAATGTAGATAGCAATATCCATATTAGACATATATATTATAAATGTGATTTATAATATATAAGAGAGAGCTAGTTGTAATTTACATTTGTTAATTAAATGTTGTGAAATGGATTCAACATTGGACAATTAATTGAAAATGTAATTCACATTTTTTGGGTTGTGAATGTGATTCACAATTTCCCAATGGAAAGATGGTAATATTCATAAAATAATTATGAATTATTTTTGTAGAATAAGTCACTACAGGTGTTGTTTTAGATATTGGATATTTCCATGGAATAATGTAATCTCATGAGATATCATGAGATTACATGAGATTACCACCAAATCCCATATTATGGATGGAGGCAATCTTCATTCCATAATCTTCATACTTGATTGATTTAATTGGGTTTAAATCATATTGATTTATCAATATATATTTAATCTAAATTAAATTAATTATTGTTGGTTTTTTACCAATAAAATCTTGGCCATTAAAAGAAACACAAATCAATGTAAGCCATTGGATTTGTGTGTCCATAGATTGAGATCCATGGATCCCAAAATATTATAAAAGGGGAGCACCCCTTGCTCTTCTTGGTTACAACAACACAATGCGAACATAAGTCTCTTTTTCTCTCTACACGCCCATTCTCTCTCTCTCATGTGGTCGTCCACCATGGATGCCCTAGAGAGATTCTCCATCGCCATAGCATCGCCCGATTGTTCGCTAGTGGATCTCCATCTACTTCGGCGTGCCTTGCTCGTAAAGAAGACGTTGTATCTTGTTTCGAGATCAAGAGATCCGTGGCTTGGATTATCAACGTGGATTGCGAGAAGCACACTTCTCATCCACGTGCTCGAAAGCGTCTCCTCCATCGGATCGGACTTGAGACATGAGGTCTCTTTGTTTAGAGACTCGATCGTAACCACGCTTCAAGAGGTAATCCTATTACTTGTTTGTGGTTTAGATGAAATGATCCGAGAAGCGTTCTTGGATCATGTGGTTTCATCACATGAAAAATTTTTTATTTTCGCTCCATCGAGCTATTAGTGCGACTAGATGCGATCCTCACGCTTCTGTGATGCACTTAAGGAACTCGCCATTATAGTATCCATGGTGGACAGTACGCACAGTGCATATCAGTAGTTCCAGAGGTTGTCATAGAGCATATTCGAACCCCGCATGAGATTAAGTCTTTACCCTCAACACTGAAGTTTGCCTTCCTTGTGGGTACTCCCCGAAGTTTTGGTCATCATCAGTTCATAGTTGACCGACGATCAGGAATCTCGCTTGCTAGAGGTTCTCAAGAAAAACCGTAAGGCTATAGGCTAGGATATTTCAGTTCTCCATGGGATTAGTCCAGCTTCGTGCTTGCATCATATCTACTTAGAGGATGACATAATACCTGCTCAACATGTAAAATCTCATAAAGGTCTACAATGAATGATCTCTGATCAGAAAGGAATGACTTAATAGGATATTCAGAATTCTCAATAAATATCTTAGAAATCTCAGTACAAGGTATCTCATTAGTGATCTCAGAAAAGAACATATCTCAGGATTCTCAGAATGTACCTCCAAAAACTCAGAATGATCCTTAAAAAATAGTTCAGACAATCCATTAGATGACAACTCGGAATGATCAATAGGGGAGATAATATTGATTGTGCTTTCCAGAAGTTCCTTCTGGGAAAGGAACTCCTGGGTGCCCATGAAATCTATGAAATTATCTATGTCTCAAATTTTTGCAAGAAAATCACAGTCCTTAGAGTCTGTTGCCGGTGGCAGTGACGACCTCGGATCTGGGATTGTCTCTATTTTAACCTTATCATTGTGGGAGTGAACGACTATATCTCTAGACCCATAATCAACTACCTCTTCGGTCATTTGAAGGAATGGTCTACCAAGTATGATCGACGTTTGGAGTAACTATACGGAATATCCATATCCATGACAAGAAAATCAACAGGGATTCTCATTCCTTGTACCCATATGATAACATTCTTAAGAATGCTCGGTATCTTAATTGATCTATCTAGAAATTGAAGAATCATCATGGTTGATCTAAGAGGTCCCAACCCAAACTCAGTGAGTAGTGAGGATGGCATGAGATTAAAGGAGGATCCACTATCGATAAGAGTACAATCAAACTCTTGATTAAATATATGACAACGGATGTAAGATGATCCCTTATCTTTCTTTTTGGGTGGGAGGTTTCTGATGGCATGAGTTGTATCCATGGTTTAAGATTAACTTTTCTATTTTCTTTCGTCTATTTTACCTTTGTTGACGCTTTTGAGTATATGCTTCTTTCATTCCCTTTTTGACTATGGGCATGTACTCCATGGCCTTTAGGAGTGGCATCCTAAAAAGATGTTATGAAGTATCTTTACCACTCTAGGATCAGATATTATTGTTTTTATTTTTTTGGAATTTTCTATTTTTATTCAAAGCTGAAGGAAATGGAACAGAACCAGAAGCATCAAATTTCTCATTTCTCTTAATCAAATCGAGGTCATCATGTACGTGTGGACAACTAGAATCAGCCTGTACAATATTATACAATATAGGAGTAGAAGAAACAAAAGGAAAAACATGATGGGCTGCTTGGTCTGTTGGTGTAGAAGATTGCACGATAGGTGTGTTCTCCTGCATGGATGATCGACATTGCATCTTTCTTTATTCTCTTTCTAATATTTTCTGAATAATAATGGTGGTGATGGTGGTGGTGAAGAATATGTTGGCAGTGATCCTCCAAGATCTAACTCTGCTACACTGGATAGCTGCTCAGTTGGTGAAGAAAATGATGAAGTCAGTGAATCTCTCTCAACGGCTCTCCCTAATCCCAACTGATGTGTCGATGGTTGTAATCTTCTACCACTCTTGAGATGAATGGTGTCAGATAAACATGTAAAATCAAGGCTATCTCGGGCGTCGATGGAGCATGGGCTACTTGCTCCTTGCAGACGAACCCGTAGATGCCCCAATTAATAGTGTCTAGTTGTTGTAGTTGAGCAATTAACAGATCAATCAACGACCACTTAAATTAATTTATCTATTAATGCGAGTGGTCAATTCGTATTTTACTTGGGCAAGCCCAAGGTCGAACATAAGGAGTCCACTATCTCCTTAGGTCAAGTAGATGATTCAGATATAGGTTTTTAGATGAATGATTTTTTGGTATTTTAAATGCAAATGGATGAAATGCAATTTTCGTAAAGTTCGAGGGCTAAAATATAGTTTTCATTCAATCCATGTCCAAAAATTACGAAACTTAGCCAGAATGTTAAACCTGATGAAATTAAGCTATTATAATGTTTTTGGAATATTTGGAAATAAAGATTTTTAATGAATTAAAAAATGTAGAAGATGTGATTTTTTGGTAAATTAATTTTAATAAATAGCAAAACGTAATTATTTTCAAAAACTAAAATTAATTTAGGTGTATCTAATGATGGTCTATGCAGGAAAAATTCTAAACCCTGAAAATGCTCAGTTTCTCGTCTATTAACAACTAATTAGTCTAATCACAAAATTATTCATTTAGAGAAACTGTGCATGCAATTGATGAGATTTTTGGTCACAATGTAGAAACACGAGTAGTTCTGTCTAATATGATTTTTCGGAATTTTTAGAGTAGTGAATAATTTAATAATAATTTCATAGCATAAATGGGTAAACTATGCAAGTTTTCACCAAATAAATATAATAAATCAGTCATTATAAAGAAAATTACAAATAGTTGATCTATAATATGCAATTTTTAGAAATAAAAATTGATGCAAAAATGTGACTCAAAAAAATCTATAACACGGGGTTCTCAATGAAAATTCAAAAATAAAATTTATATAACAAAATAAAGAAATAAAGGTGCTTCTTCAATTACCAAAACCTATAAAAATTGCCCCAGGGGCTGCATGCAGCGTGCGTGATCACCAGTTTGGGGGGGTCTTTTGCGAATTCTTGATATGTGAGGGCCTAAGAGAAATAGACTCAACGCTCATGTGTCACACATGTCAGGTCCAGCTAGTAGGGTCCTTCTGCCAGATATGCGGGACTTCAGGGCCTTGACACAAATTTCCCACACCCTCATGTGTAGAGGGGATGAGGATAAGGGTGCGGCAACCTGAGGTGGAAGGTGGTGATGGGCGAGTAGGCTGGCGCACGGGAAGAAGGAGTTGTAGAGGATCGGTAGACGCGAAGGGGCAAGGCGAGGCGTTCGCTAGAGAACGGATCAAGATGCGGAGGAGTGCATTGCTGAAGGAGTCTCGACTGGCACACAGTCGAGCAGCAGAGAGGTTTACTGAGCTCGAGTCAAGCGGAGGGCGAACAACTTCTATCGTATGCATAAGGGGTGGAGTTCTGGTCGCTGGCGCATATGCTGGAGAGATGCTCTGACTGAGGGCAAAGGGGCACGTACGGTGGTGGTCTTGGCCACGCATGGGGATTAGTGCATAGAGGAGGAGCAGTCTCGGTCGAGGCATTAAAGCTGACAGTGGAAGTGAAGGTGGTGGCTGAGGAAGATGGTTGAGGCAGTGGAGCGATGGAGGTAGAGGTGGTGATGAATAGAGGAAGTGTGGTGGTTGTCAGTGAAGGGAACATATCAGAGGTTGGCGGGGGTCGTGCAGAGAAATAAAAGAAGAGCAGCAATGTGCGAAGGAAGAAGGGAGGTGGAGGTTGTTTGCTTCAGGTGGATCGGTGGTACGCAGCTCTTGTCACGGTCTCAAGATGCAGGAGGACACAACGAAGTTGGGTACTGTTCAAGAGCACTAGAATGTGGTCGAAGCGACCACGGATCTCGCCGTGGAGCTCATTTTTGCTCGAGGTCATCCTCGTCGAGCTGTCACCTGAACGAGTTGTCAGGTTAGAGGCTCTCATATTGGAAGGCGGATAGGAGGATCAGGAGGTGGAGCCGTGCTTTTATGGGAAGTTGTTGGACTATAGAAGTGTGGGCGAGATTGGTTGGAGATCATGGGGAGATATATGGTTATGCATGGAGAGAGAAAAGAGAGGTGGGCAATGTGGAAAGAGGGGAGAGAGGGACATGACGGAGGAGAGTCGACGGTTGCGCGGGTGCGTGTAAGGGGAGGAGGCAGTGGAAATGATGCGAGTCATGTGGGGTGATGAATCTGTGATTCATCACTCTAAAAGTTGAAAATAAAGCTTTGTTCCTGAGTAATTAGTTACATATTTCCACTTATATTGCATAATTAGCATTCATGCATATATCTGCATTTTCCACTTATACTCTTTGCAATGCTTATCTGCTTGCAACTTCATTCGTTGTTGTGCTCGTTGCAAATGGAGTTTTAAATCTGCCAGGATTAAATCTCTACTACGTAATTGATCTTCAACTGAATGAACAGCTGCTGTTCTTGAAACATATGAGAATGGGGTAGGAGGGGGATAACCATATACCGCCTCAAATGAAGTAATGCCCGTAGAAGAATGCCAAGTAGTATTGAACCAATATTCAGCCATAGGGAGCCATTTAACCCATTGTTTCTGTTGTTGATAACAAAAGCATCGTAAATATGTCTCTATACAACGATTAGTAACCTCTGTTTATCCATCTGTTTGTGGGTGGTAAGAAGAACTAAGCTTCTATTGTACCCCCTGTAAATGGAATAATTCGCTCCAAAATTGGCTTGCAAAAACTGGATCTCTATCTGAAATAATGCCTTTAGGCAACCCATGGAGCTTAAGCACATTATAAAAAAACTGCAGCCATGCATCCACTGTTGAAACACTGTAAGGATGTTGTATAACAATTAAATGTAAATATTTCGACAATCGATCCACAACAACCATAAGAGATGATTTAGTTCCCACTGGTGGAGGACCATCAATGAAATCCATAGAAACTTCTTCCCAAATATGTGATGGAATGGGTAATGGCTGCAAAAGGCCACCGGGAACAGATGAAAAATATTTACATCGTTGGCACGTATCACACGCACGGATGTATGCTTTAATATCAAGATTCATCTTCAGCCAAGTAAAAAATGTTGAACTCGATGCAACGTTTTATGATAACCTGAATGCCCAGCGGAAGGTGTATCATGCATTTCTTTGATAATGGATGGAACTAAAGGGCATTGAGAATAAAGAAGAACATGATTTTTATAATATAGAATCCCATCCTTGCAGGAATATAGTGGTGGATCAAGTTGGCTTGCACTCCATTTAGAAAGCATATTAGACATATGCGAGTTTGTAGCATAAAGGGACTTCAACTGTTCCCACCAATCAGACATTGGCTGTGAAATAGCAAAAGAGTGAAGTAATTATGGTTTTCGTGAAAGAGCATCAGCTGCTGCATTAGACTTCCCTGACTTGTATTCCAGACAAAAATCATACCCCAATAATTTGACAAGCCATTTGTGTTGTGCCGGTGTATAAATCTTTTGTTGTAAAAGGAAACGAAGGCTCTGGTGATCTGTGCGTATTATAAATTTTCTTCCAATCAAATATGGACACCATTTGAGTACTACAAAGATAATCGCTTCCATTTCTCGCTCATATGCTGATAATGCTTGTTGTTGAGGAGAAAAAGCTTTGATAACGTAGGCCACTGGGCGCCCCTCTTGCATAAGGACTGCACCCATCCCAGTCCCACTCGCATCGGATTCAATAACAAATGTCTTCGTAAAATCTGGTAAAGCTAAAATTGGCTTGGAAACCATCAGACTTTTGAGCTTGGCAAAGGCTTCTTAAGAATCAGAACACCAAGCAAAGGTCTCAAGCTTCAATAATGAAGTTAGAGGAGCTGCAATGATTCCATAATCTTTGACAAATTTTCGATAAAATCCAGTAAGCCCTAAAAATCCCCGTAATTCTCTGGGGGACGTTGGAGGTGGCCAAGAAATAATCGTGTCTACCTTAGCTTGGTCCATAGAGACCCCTTCACTTGATATCACATGTCCCAAATAGTCAAGAGTGTCTACCCCAAACGTACACTTAGAATATTTAGCATAGAACTTGTTCCACTGCAAAATTTGAAAGACAAGTTCCATATGCAGAATATGTTGATGCATGTTGATACTGTAGATAAGAATATCATCAAAAAATATAAGAATGAATTTACGCAAATAAGGTTTAAACAGATCGTTCATCAAATTCTGAAAGGTGGCTGGTGCATTAGTAAGGCCGAAAGGCATTACTAAGTACTCATAATGGCCTTCATGTGTTTTAAATGTAGTTTTTGGAATATCGGCATCATTCATTCGAATTTGATGATAGGCAGATCTAAGATCCAGTTTCGAAAACACCTTAGCACCATGTAATTCATCGAGCAGATCGTCAATGAGGGGAATAAGATACTTATCCTTGATAGTATACTCATTAAGAGCTCGATAATCAATGCGCATTCGCCAAGTGCCATCACGTTTCTTTACAACCAAAATCGGTGATGCAAAAGAGCTATTGCTTGGTCGAATTATTCCTTCCTTCAAAGCAAGACGAACTGTGTCTTTAATTATATCTTTCTATGTAGGAGAATGTCTGTATGGGGCTGAAGATATTGTAATGTTCTCATTTGATAGTGGAATATGATGGTCGTAGCTGCCGAGTGGAGGAAGTCCCAACGGAGTTTGGAAAACAGAACTATAAGTTTGAACTAAGGATTTCATCTGTGCATCCAAAATACCATAGCCAACTGGTTGGATTGACTCGGAATTGACGACATCAGCTGCTTGGAGGTGAAGCATAAAAGCACTTTTAACATAACTCGGAATTGACGACATCAACTCCTTATTAGCTTGACCAGCTGTAACCATTGCGATATGATTAGTAGAAATCCCATTCAATTGATAATCACGGCCTTGATAGTTGAAGCGCATAACACGCTCCTTGAAATTCCAGTGGATAGTACCCAACAACTCCAACCAACTAACACCCAAAACAATTTCGCAGCCCCCCAAAGGTAGTATATAAAAATCAAGAACCATAGAAAATTTCTGATGAACCACATGAACATCAGTGCAAAGTCCCATGCACTTTACTCGTTTCCAATTAGCTATCATGACTTGCAAGGATGGATCATTATTTAATGATAGTCCTAATTTGTCTACAAGCCGAGGGTCCATGAAATTATCCGTGCTCCCAGAATCAATAAGTATACGAGCAGTAACTCCCTCCACCTTGCCAAGAACGCGCATAGTATTAGGACCAATTTTCCCTGTAATGGCATGATTAGAAATTTCAGGGACCATGTCATCAATGATGGACATTTGTAAAGGCTCTGCATCAACATCTAAAATTTTTTCTTCATTATCAGGTATAACCTGTACCACAAATACAGATTTACAACGGTGGTCCTTTGCCCATTTGTCACCACACGTAAAGCATAATCCCTTCTTAAGACGATCCTCATATTGTGATTGCGAAAGCGGACGAACAGGAGGTGGGGGTCGAGTTGGTAAGGGCAACAATCCTTTCGCATTATCACTTGAAAGAGGCCGTTTATCACGATATTGGGCTTTCAATTTGGCTTCCTGTAACCGTGCTAACTCAATTGCTTCTTCCAAAGAGAAGGGTCTGAGCATCCGAACCTCAAATTCGATTTCAGGTTTGAGCCCACTGAGAAATGTTCCCAGTAAATGTGCTACAGGAATCCCATCCAACTTATTGGATAATCGTTCAAATTCACGTTGATACGCTAACACAGAAGTTGTTTGTCGCAACTTACTTAAGACTCCATGAGGATCTTCATAAGCTAAATTACCAAAACGAGACTCTAATCCGCCAAGGAGAGACTCCCACGATTTCCCTAAACCATTCTTAGTGTACCACCAGAACCATTGAAGAGCTTTGCCTTCCAGATGGAATGAAGCCAGAGAAACCTTTTGGGTATCAGGAATTTGATAGAAACTAAAATATTGTTCAGCCTTATATCGCTATTCCATGAGCTCTGTAGATCCATTAAATGAAGGAAACTTCAACCATTTGTGTTTCGGCATACCTTGTGCGGATCCTCTCGGCGATGAACAATCGCTAGACTTAGAAGGTAGAATCGGTTCTTCAACCTTGACGTCAGCCATCGACTCTTCAACTTTTATTTCAGCCATTCGGATATTGATCGTATCAATCACCAAGCGCTTGATGGATTCGAGATCGTCCAGCAACATCCTTGTTAAATTGGTGCTCGGAGCGGGATCAAGACACCAATTGTTAGGTTTCTTCCTTCTCCTTGAGTGCTCGATTCCTGGAAGAAGACCGTCGACAGTCTGGGATCTCCTAGCTCGAGTTCCGCTTGCCGTGGTTGCTAGAACTAATGAATCAAGGAAGAAAAGAGGGAAAACAGAAGAGAAGAATAGTAAAGAGAACAGAAAGGAAATTGGGAAGGTGGGAATGTCCAGAATCAAGACCTCCCGATCCCAGCCCCATTTTCTATTATTTATATATTCTTGGGACCACTAACAACAAACTAACAACAAACTAACAACGATTCCAACAACTACAAGAATACTACATCTACGTATTCCTTATCAATTACTCCCCTCCTCCAGAAGAACCTTGTCCTCAAGGTTGAAATCCGGGTACAATGACATAAACTCATCATAGTCAATCCAGGAAGCATCTTCCATAGGGTACCCCTGTCATTCAATTAAGAGTTGGGTAATAGCCTTGTTATGGCGTTTTACCATCCGTCTTGATAAAAGTTTGTACGGAATTTTGGTAGCTTGCTGAAATGTTTCAGGCAATGGGAAAGTATGCACAGGTTGAGACCCATGTTGCTTCTTTAACTGTGAGACATGAAAAATAGGATGCACCTTAGAACCTTGTGGTAACTCAAGCTTATAAGCAACGAGACCGATGCGCTTAAGGACTTGAAAAGGGCCATAAAAACGCGCTGAAAGTTTGAAGTTTAAAGTGACAACCACAGTAACTTGTCGATAAGGTTGGATTTTCAAGTAAACCCAATCACCCACTTGAAATTCACGCTCTTTGCGATGCTTATCTGCTTGCAACTTCATTCGTTGTTGTGCTCATTGCAAATGGAGTTTTAAATCTGCCAGGATTAAATCTCTACTACGTAATTGATCTTCAACTGAATGAACAACTGTTGTTCCTGAAACATATGAGAATGGGGTAGGAGGGGGATAACCATATACCGCCTCAAATGGAGTAATGCCCGTAGAAGAATGCCAAGTAGTATTGAACCAATATTCAGCCATAGAGAGCCATTTAACCCATTGTTTCTGTTGTTGATAACAAAAGCATCGTAAGTATGTCTCTATTCAACGATTAGTAACCTCTGTTTATCCATCTGTTTGTGGGTGGTAAGAAGAACTAAGCTTCAATTGTACCCCCCTGTAAACGGAATAATTCGCTCCAAAATTGGCTTGTAAAAACTGGATCTCTATCTGAAATAATGCCTTTAGGCAACCCATGGAGCTTAAGCACATTATCAAAAAAAACTGCAGCCACTGTTGAAGCACTGTAAGGATGTTGTATAGCAATTAAATGTAAATATTTCGACAATCGATCCACAACAACCATAAGAGATGATTTAGTTCCCACTGGTGGAAGACCATTAATGAAATCCATAGAAACTTCTTCCCAAATTTGTGATGGAATGGGTAATGGCTGCAAAAGGCCACCGGGAACAGATGTATCATATTTACATCGTTGGCACGTATCACACGCACGGATGTATGCTTTAATATCAAGATTCATCTTCGGCCAAGTAAAAAATGTTGAACTCGATGCAACGTTTTATGATAAACTGAATGCCCAGCGGAAGGTGTATCATGCATTTCTTTGATAATGGATGGAACTAAAGGGCATTGAGAATAAAGAAGAACATGATTTTTATAATATAGAATCCCATCCTTGCAGGAATATAGTGGTGGATCAAGTTGGCCTGCACTCCATTTAGAAAGCATATTAGACATATGCGAGTTTGTAGCATAAAGGGACTTCAACTGTTCCCACCAATCAGACATTGGCTGTGAAATAGCAAAAGAGTGAAGTAATTATGGTTTTCGTGAAAGAGCATTAGCTGCTGCATTAGACTTCCCTGACTTGTATTCCAGACAAAAATCATACCCCAATAATTTGACAAGCCATTTGTGTTGTGCCGGTGTATAAATCTTTTGTTGTAAAAGGAAACGAAGGCTCTGGTGATCTGTGCGTATTATAAATTTTCTTCCAATCAAATATGGACACCATTTGAGTACTACAAAGATAATCGCTTCCATTTCTCGCTCATATGCTGATAATGCTTGTTGTTGAGGAGAAAAAGCTTTGATAACGTAGGCCACTGTGCGCCCCTCTTGCATAAGGACTGCACCCATCCCAGTCCCACTCGCATCGGATTCAATAACAAATGTCTTCGTAAAATCTGGTAAAGCTAAAATTGGCTTGGAAACCATCAGACTTTTGAGCTTGGCAAAGGCTTCTTAAGAATCAGAACACCAAGCAAAGGTCTCAAGCTTCAATAATGAAGTTAGAGGAGCTGCAATGATTCCATAATCTTTGACAAATTTTCGATAAAATCCAGTAAGCCCTAAAAATCCCCGTAATTCTCTGTGGGACGTTGGAGGTGGCCAAGAAATAATCGTGTCTACCTTGGCTTGGTCCATAGAGACCCCTTCACTTGATATCACATGTCCCAAATAGTCAAGAGTGTCTACCCCAAACGTACACTTAGAATATTTAGCATAGAACTTGTTCTGCTGCAAAATTTGAAAGACAAGTTCCATATGCAGAATATGTTGAGGCATGTTGATACTGTAGATAAGAATATCATCAAAAAATATAAGAATGAATTTACGCATATAAGGTTTAAATAGATCATTCATCAAATTCTGAAAGGTGGCCGATGCATTAGTAAGGCCGAAAGGCATTACTAAGTACTCATAATGGCCTTCATTTGTTTTTAATGCAGTTTTTGGAATATCAACATCATTCATTCGAATTTGATGATAGCCAGATCTAAGATCTAGTTTCGAAAACACCTTAGCACCATGTAATTCATTGAGCAGATCATCAATGAGGGGAATAGGATACTTATCCTTGATTGTATACTCATTAAGAGCTCGATAATCAATGCACATTCGCCAAGTGCCATCACTTTTCTTTACAAACAAAACCGGTGATGCAAAAGAGCTATTGCCTGGTCGAATTATTCCTTCCTTCAAAGCAAGATGAACTGTGTCTTCAATTATATCTTTCTGTGCAGGAGAATGTCTGTGTGGGGCTGAAGATACTGTAATGTTTTCATTTGATAGTGGAATATGATGGTCGCAGCTGCGGAGTGGAGGAAGTCCCAGCGGAGTTTGGAAAACAGAATTATAAGTTTAAACTAAGGATTTCATCTATGCATCCAAAATACCATCGCCAACTGGTTGGATTGACTCGGAATTGACGACATCAACTGCTTGGAGGTGAAGCATAAAAGCACTTTTAACATAACAGAGCTCCTTATTAGCTTGATCAGTTGTAACCATTGCGATAGGATTAGTAGAAATCACATTCAACTGATAATCATGGCCTTGATAGTTAAAGCGCATAACACGCTCCTTGAAATTCCAGTGGATAGTACCCAACAACTCCAACCAACTAACACCCAAAACAATTTCGCAGCCCCCTAAAGGTAGTATATAAAAATCAAGAACCATATAAAACTTCTGAAGAACCACATGAACATGAGTGCAAAGTCCCATGCACTTTTCTCGTTGCCCATCAGCTATCATGACTTGAAAGGATGGATCATTATTTGATGATAGTCCTAATTTGTCTACAAGCCTAGGGTCCATGAAATTATCCGTGCTCCCAGAGTCAATAAGTATACGAGCAGTAACTCCCTCCACCTTGCCAAGAACGCGCATAGTATTAGGACCAATTTTCCCTGTAATGGCATGATTAGAAATTTCAGGGACCTTGTCATCAATGATGGACATTTGTAAAGGCTCTGCATCAGCATCTAAAAATATTTCTTCATCATCAGGTATAATCAGTACCACAAATACAGATTTACAGCGGTGGTCCTTTGCCCATTTGTCACCACACTTAAAGCATAATCCCTTCTTAAGATGATCCTCATACTGTGATTGCGAAAGCCGACGAACAGGAGGTGGGGGTCGAGTTGGTAAGGGCAACAATCCTTTCGGATTATTACTTGAAAGAGGCCGTTTATCACGATATTGGGCTTTCAATTTGGCTTCCTGTAATCGTGCTAACTCAATTGCTTCTTCCAAAGAGGAGGGTCTGAGCATCCGATCCTCAAATTCGATTTCAGGTTTGAGCCCGCTGAGAAATGTTCCCAGTAAATGTGCTACAGGAATCCCATTTAACTTATTGGATAATCGTTCAAATTCACGTTGATACGCTAACACAGAAGTTGTTTGTCGCAGCTTACTTAAGACTCCATGAGGATAATTACCAAAACGAGACTCTAATCAGCCAAGGAGAGACTCCCACGATTTCCCTCAACCATTCTTAGTGTACCACCAGAACCATTGAAGAGATCCGCCTTCCAGATGGAATGAATCCATAGAAACCTTTTGGGTATCAGGAATTTGATAGAAACTAAAATATTGTTCAGCCTTATATCGCCTTTCCATGAGCTCTGTGGATCCAATAAATGAAGGAAACTTCAACCATTTGTGTTTCGGCATATCTTGTGCGGATCCTCTCAGCGATGAACAATCGCTAGACTTAGAAGGTAGAATCGGTTCTTCAACCTTGACGTCAACCATCGACTCTTTAACTTTTATTTCAGCCATTCAGATATTGATCGTATCAATCACCAAGCGCTTGATGGATTCGAGATCGTCCGGCGACATCCTCGTTAAATTGGTGCTCGGAGCGGGTTCAAGACACCAATTGTTAGGTTTCTTCCTTCTCCTTGAGTGCTCGATTCCTAGAAGAAGACCGTCGACAGTCTGGGATCTCTGAGCTCGAGTTCCGCTTGCCGTGGTTGCTAGAACTAATGAATCAAGGAAGAAAAGAGGGAAAACAGAAGAGAAAAATAGTAAAGCGAACAGACAGGAAATTAGGAAGGTGGGAATGTCCAGAATCAAGACCTCCCGATCCCAGCCCCATTTGCTATTATGTATATATTCTTGGGACCACTGGGACCACTAACAACAAACTAACAACAAACTAACAACAATTCCAACAACTATAGGAAAACTACATATTACGTATTCCTTATCAATTACTCCACTCCTCCAGAAGAACCTTGTCCTCAAGGTTGAAATCCGGGTACAATGACATAAACTCATCATGGTCAATCCAGGAAGCATCTTCAAGAGGGTACCCCTGCCATTCAATTAAGAGTTGGGTAATAGCCTTGTTATGGCATTTTACCATCCGTCTTGATAAAAGTTTGTATGGAATTTTGGTAGTTTGCTGAAATGTTTCAGGCAATGGGAAAGTATGCACTAGTTGAGGCCCATGTTGCTTCTTTAACCGCGAGACATGAAAAATAGGATGCACCTTAGAACATTGTGGTAACTCAAGCTTATAAGCAACGAGACCAATGCGCTTAAGGACTTGAAAAGGGCCATAAAAACGCGCTGAAAGTTTGAGGTTTAAAGTGACAACCAGAGAAACTTGTCGATAAGGTTGGATTTTCAAGTAAACCCAATCACCCACTTGAAATTCACGCTCTTTGCGATGCTTATCTGCTTTCAACTTCATTCGTTGTTGTGCTCGTTGCAAATGGAGTTTTAAATCTGCCAGGATTAAATCTCTGCTACGTAATTGATCTTCAACTGAATGAACAGCTGCTGTTCCTGAAAGATATGAGAATGGGGTAGGAGGGGGATAACCATATACCTCCTCAAATGGAGTAATGCCCGTAGAAGAATGCCAAGTTGTATTGAACTAGTATTCAGCCATAGAGAGCCATTTAACCCATTGTTTCTGTTGTTGATAACAAAAGCATCGTAAATATGTCTCTATCCAACGATTAGTAACCTCTGTTTATCCATCTGTTTGTGGGTGGTAAGAATAACAGCTTCAATTGTACCTCCTGTAAACGGAATAATTCGCTCCAAAATTGGCTTGTAAAACTGGATCTCTATCTGAAATAATGCCTTTAGGCAACCCATGGAGCTTAAGCACATTATCAAAAAAACTGCAGCCACTGTTGAAGCACTGTAAGGATGTTGTATAGAAATTAAATGTAAATATTTCGACAATCGATCCACAACAACCATAAGAGATGATTTAGTTCCCACTGGTGGAAGACCATCAATGAAATCCATAGAAACTTCTTCCCAAATTTGTGATGGAATGGGTAATGGCTGCAAAAGGCCACCGGGAACAGATGTATCATATTTACATCGTTGGCACGTATCACACGCACGGATGTATGCTTTAATATCAAGATTCATCTTCGGCCAAGTAAAAAAATGTTGAACTCGATGCAACGTTTTATGATAACCTGAATGCCCAGGGGAAGGTGTATCATGCATTTCTTTGATAATGGATGGAACTAAAGGGCATCGAGAAGAAGAACATGATTTTTATAATATAGAATCCCATCCTTGCAAGAATATAGTGCTGGATCAAGTTGGCCTGCACTCCATTTAGAAAGCATATTAGACATATGCGAATCTGTAGCATAAAGGGACTTCAACTGTTCCCACCAATCAGACATTGGCTGTGAAATAACAAAAGAGTGAAGTAATGATGGTTTTCGTGAAAGAGCATCAGCTGCTACATTAGACTTCCCTGACTTCTATTCCAGACAAAAATCATAATCCAATAATTTGACAAGCCATTTGTGTTGTGTCGGTGTATGAATCTTTTGTTGTAAAAGGAAACGAAGGCTCTGGTTATCTATGCGTATTAGAAATTTTCTTCCAATCAAATATGGACGCCATTTGACTACTGCAAAGATAATCGCTTCCATTTCTCGCTCATATGCTGATAATGCTTGTTGTTGAGGAGAAAAAGCTTTGCTAAGGTAGGCCACTGGGTGCCCCTCTTGCATAAGGACTGCACCCATCCCAGTCCCACTCGCATCGGATTCAACAACAAATGTCTTCGTAAAATCTGGTAAAGCTAAAATAGGCTTGGAAACCATCAGACTTTTGAGCTTGGCAAAGGCTTCTTGAGAATCATAACACCAAGCAAAGGTCTCAAGCTTCGATAATGAAGTTCGAGGAGATGCAATGTTTCCATAATCTTTGACAAATTTCCGATAATATCCAGTAAGCCCTAAAAATCCCCGTATCTCTGTGGGACGTTGGAGTTGGCCAAGAAATAATCGTGTCTACCTTGGCTTGGCAATAGAGACCCCTTCACTTGATATCACATGTCCCAAATAGTCAACAGTGTCTACCCCAAACGTATACTTAGAATATTTAGCATATAACTTGTTCTGCTGCAAAATTTGAAAGACAAGTTCCATATGCAGAATATGTTGAGGCATGCTGATACTGTAGATAAGAATATCATCAAAAAATATAAGAATGAATTTACACAAATAAGGTTTAAACAGATCATTCATCAAATTCTGAAAGGTGACTGGTGCATTAGTAAGGCCGAAAGGCATTACTAAGTGTTGGGAAAAGAGACTTCGATATTTATTCAGAAAACCCTAGGCTCTCTTATATAGGGAGAGACAGTAAGGGTAAATTACAGAGAGGTCTATAGAAAATAAAGAAATAACGACAAGCTACATAAAGAGATAATAGAACTACGAACTATCTCTACACTCCCCCTCAAGGTGGAGCATAGATATCTATCATGCTCAGCTTGGATGAACATCTCTGAAACGGTCCTCTGAGCAGTGGCTTGGTGAATACATCTGCAGTCTGATCTCCTGAGCTCACATATGCAATAGATATCAATCCTCTCTGGATCAAGTCCCTAGTATAATGGCAGTCAACTTCAATATGCTTGGTCCTTTCGTGAAAAGCTGGATTGTTGGCAATGAATAATGTTGCTTGATTGTCACACTGAAGCTTCATAGGTAGGGGTACAACTACATGTAGATCTTCTAGTACTGAACGAACCCACATCATTTCCGTGCTGGCTTGAGCCATGGCCCTATATTCGGATTCGGTACTGGACCTTGCCACAACAATTTGTTTCTTGCTTTTCCAAGAAACCAAAGAGCCTCCAACAAACACTGCAAACCCTGAGGTTGATTTTCGGTCCTTAGGACATCCCGCATAATCTGCATCTGCACACGCTGAGACTGATAAGTACGTGCCCTTTCTGAATAGCAGCCCTGACCCTGGAGAAGACTTCAGATACCTCAGTATCATCTGTATAGCATCCATGTGAACCTGTCTTGGCTGCTCCATAAACTGACTCACCCTGCTAACTGCAAATTGAATGTCTGGGTGAGTTATGGTAATGTAGAGGAGTTTTCCCACCATCTCTCTATATCTCCTCTTATCTACTTCATTTGTATCACCATCATACAACTTCACGCTAGGGTCCATGGGAATACTTGATGGTTTGCATCCATCCAGGCCAGTCTCAATCAGGAAGTCTGTAATGTACTTCCGTTGGGTCATCACCAAGCCCTGGGCATTCCTTGCAAATTCCAACCCCAGAAAATATCTTAGGGTCCCAAGATACTTTGTTACAAACTGACGACCTAGGAATGCCTTCGCCCTTTCTATGCCCTCAGCATCATCTCCTGTGACAAGAATATCATCCACATAGACCATAATGACAACCGTACCTGCCGATGACTTCTGGACAAACAACGAGTGATCGGCATTTGACCTCTTGAATCCCTGTTCCTCAATTAGGTTGGACAGCTTCTGGAACCATGCTCTCAGACTCTTTTTGAGGCCATATATCTCCTTGTGAAGTCTACAGACCATGTGCTTCTCCCCCTCAGCAGTAAACTCAGGTGGCTACTGCATGTAGACTTCCTCCTGTAAGTTTCCGTACAAGAAGGCATTCTTGACATCTAGTTGAGATATACTCCAGTCACGGACCACGGCTACAGATAAGAGAATACGAAGTGTAGAGTGTCTCGCTACTGGAGAGAACGTATCCATGTAATCCACCCCATAGGTTTGTGTAAACACACGAGCGATCAAGCGTGCTTTGTACCTATCCAACATGCCATCTGCATGATATTTAACTGTAAATTCCCACTTACAGCTCACAATGGATGCATCAGGAGGTACCGGGACCAAAGACCAAGTGCCATGGGACTGCAAGGCCCTCATCTCCTCTTCCATAGCTAATCTCCAGCAATCATTCTTCAAAGCTTCCTGGTAGGTCCGTGGTATCTACACTGAAGACAAGGCTGTAGCAAATCTCTGAAAATCACCAGTGAGACGGTGAAAGGAAACTTGTGAAGCAAATGGGTAAGAGGCACATTGCCGCCTCTGCTTCCGAATAGCAATCAGAACATCAAGATCATCATCATCTGTACTGGAGGGGCTAGCATCGTCCTGTACTGAAGAATCCTGCACATGTACCGAACTTGACCCGTCAGTAGTAGCGCCATCTGAACATACCTGAGGCGTGATGAGCGGCTGATTGGTAGTCTGAGCAGGACCTGACCGATGTGTATAGAATTTAGGTAGGGTTGACACGATAGGCCATGGAATGGGTCTAGGAGGTGGAGGTGTGGGTGCTGCCGTTGGGTCAGGCACAGGGGAAGACTCAGGTAAACTCCATGTAGGTGGTGGAGGAACATAGACATCATCAGTGGTAGTGGATGGTACCAGTCTGTCACCTGCAGGAGAGAAATACATGACAGACTCAAAGAAAGTGACATCATCACTCACAAAGTACTATTACCAGGCCCGATATCTCCTTTACTGTGAGTCGAGTAAGCCAGTTTATGGAGCAACCACGTCAGGTACACATGGATGCTATACATATAATATTCAGGTACCAGCGGTGACGTGAGATAGATGAGAGGAGCAGTTGTTGCGAGTAGTGTCGGCTGAGTCGGGACTCAAGAATATTAGGAGGTGGACTCTCGTACCATGCGAGATAGGGCTCCGTCGCGCTGGGGCGATTCGGGCGCGTTCCTTCAGGCAAGCGCCTCCGATCGTCTTCACGTTGGGGCGGCGGAGGGTCCGTGTCGCTCAGGCGGTGAGATCTGGTGGGCCGGCTTAGGGCACGCGGGAGGCCCGGTCGAGTCGGGGCATCAGGATGCGGGGCTCTCCTCCCTCTGGGTGCGCGAGGGGGGTCGCCAGCCTGGGCGCGAGAGGTTTGGCCACCAAGGTTGGTGCTTGGCTGCCAGCGTGAGGGTGTGCAGGGTACCCGGGGCCAGGTGCCATTCTGCTTCGGAGGTCGGCAGCGCATCGGGCTGGCTGGGGGCGGTGTGCTTGGCGGTGATCGGGAGCTGCGCTAGGGCACAACATGTCAGGCGGGGGGGGCTTTGGTGAGGTGGTATCTCTGGGCCTGCCGTGTATGGCCCATGGCGCGACTGCCTGTGAGGCCTCGGATGTGGATGGAGGGTGGCTCTTGGTGGAAAGTCGCTGGAGGAGGCGAGTGCTTGCTGTTTCTTGGCGTGGGCGTGGGCCGCCATCGGTCTCCCTGTTCGACCGGGGCTGTTTTCGCTGCAATTATCTCGATCACTGGGCACGGGCGTGTCGAGAGCCCCTGCGATGCTTTTCGTGCCGATGTTTTGGACATTCGAGGAGGTGCTGCCCGGTAGCTGCTCTTCACTCTGGCTTGCTGGTTGGAGAGGGTGGTGGTGAGTGGGTGTTTTTCCTGGCGATCTCAGTCGTGGGGCTCGTGTCCAAGGCTTCCTTTAAGGGAGATGTAGCTCGGCTTTCTTTGTGGAGAGCGTTGGCGAGGGGCCTCCGTGACTCCGAGATGCGGAGTTTGCTGTGTGGTTCGAAGGTCGGGTCGTTGCAGTTGAAGTGGCGGAGGCCGAGGGAGCGGGATGTTGCCGTGGTGCCAGGCAGGGTGGAGAAGGTCGTTGTCAAGGGGTTCCTGCTGGGGGCGAGGTCACACGAGGGCGTGTCTGAGTTGCTGCGGGGCATTCTTGAGGACGTCTCGATTGAGAGTTTGGGTTGTCGACCTAGGTAGGCGGTGGAGGTCGTGCTTCGGGTCAGGCCGGTTTGGGCAGAGAAGATGGGCTGGTGGGAGGTTCGGTTTGCTGGTTGGCGGCTGCTTCTCGAGTTGGTGGCCGCGAATGTTTGGAAGGCGTGTCAGGCGGCCGCTTATCGCGGGCGGGAGATCCAGATGGCCGAGGAGTTGTCGGGGATTGGAGGGCCAGAGTTGCAGCCTTTGGTTCAGCCCACAGAGGTGGGGGTTCGGCAGCAGGAGGTGGAGAAACCTTTTGGAGGTGGTCGGATTCCGACCGTGGTGCGTCCCTAGTTGGAGGTGAACCGATTCGGCACCGTTTCGGCTGTAGGGCTTCCGAGTTTGGCGGCGGCTTCTCTACCTTGGCGTCTTGTGGTTGTTTCTCGTGATGCGGAGGGGAGTGGTGGAGCCCGACCCGATGGTGCTCTGGTGGGGCTGCATTCTGTTGGGTTGGATCCCGATCGTTCTCGATCTGGTGCAGCAACAAAGTTGAAGGGGGAGGTTGCCGGTTTGGCTCGAGGTGAGGAGGGCCTTGCTCAGCCCGGTTGCTCTGTGTGGGGGGTGCTGCGGCCGGGCGGGGGAGTTGCTGATTGAGCAGGGGGTCGGGTGGTTCAGATGGGTGAGGAAGCAGGCACGCTGGTCTCTGAGGTTTGGCAGTGGGGCTCGGCCGACTTTGGGGCTGATTCGGCGAGTTTGGTGGTGGCGGAGGGGTCTTTGCCTCCATTCTTGGGAACCGCTATTGTGGTTGAGGGGATGGGAGTTGGGCAGCCGATTCAAGAGGAGGTGGGACATCAGCAACGACGGTTTGGGTTGGCTTATGAGAGGGAGGAGGGGGCAGAGGTGGGCGGAGAAGGCGGCGAGGGCTTCATTGAGGGCCTCTTTGGCATCGGGTGTGGCTGCAGAAGGTGAGATGCCGAGGGCGACCAACTCGTTGGTGGTGCAGAACTGTTTTGCTGCTCTCGACAGAGATATTGCGAGGTGCTTGGGGATTATTCCCCTGAGGAAGATGGATGCTACGTTGCTTAAATGAAGGTGCTATCTTTGAACGTGAGGGGCCTGGATCGGCCCGAAAAAAGGCTTGGGGTGCAAAATCTGGTGAGAGAGGCTGGGACATATATCTTCTTGCTTCAGGAGACAAAGCTGCGGACTTTGGATGATCAGATGCGACGGGAGATGAGCAGGGGAGGGGTTTTTATGTTGGCTGAGAAAGAGGCAGCAGGTGCTACGGGAGGGTGGTCGGTAGTCCGATGTTTTCGATCTGGTGGGGACATCCGTCTCTTTGTTTACCTTGTCGGTGAGGCTGATGCGGAGGGTGGATGGGATTTCTCTGTGTCTCACTAATGTCTATGGGTCGTGTAGGTGTGAAGATGGTAGCTTGGCTGAGGACTTGGCGAGTGTTGCACCTGAGGTTAGTGACAGCGTCTGGATCATCGGTGGTGACTTGAACGTTACACTGCCCCCGGATGACAGGACAGGGGGTGGCGGAGGTTAGGATCCTGGTTCTGCAAAGTTTAGGCAGATGGTTTGTTCTCTGGGGTTGTCTGTTGTGGATGCGGCCAGTTGCAGGTACACTTGGCGGAATTCGAGGTCGAGGTCCAGGCTTGACAGGTTCATGATGTCGGTTGAGGTGGGTGAGGCATTCCCGCTGGCGAGGGCTTGGGCTCTTTCAAAAATGCTTTCAAATCACTCTCATGTTCTTTGGTCGTCTAGGGAAGAGTTGTTGGCTCGGTTCTCCTTTCGTTTTGAGAGGAAGTGACTGTTGGAGGAGGGCTTCCGGGACATGGTGGCCGAGCATTGGCGGAGTTCTGTGGTGTCTGGTTCATCGGTTTCGCGCTTTTCGGCCAAGCTTGAGTCCTTAAGGCGGCTGTTGTTGACCTATGGAAAGGATGTCGCTAGGAGGCGGCGAGCAGTCAGGTCAGAGGCTGAGGCTGAGATAAGCAGGTTGGATGGGCTAGATGATGACCGGGGACTGTCTCCGGAGAAGTTGGAGGAAAGGGTTGTGTGGTTGGAGGTGGTGCTTCGGGAGGACAGGAAGGAAGAGGTTCATTGGCGGCAGAGATCCAGGCAGACGTGGCTAAGGGAGGGTGATGCCAACATGCGATTCTTTCATTCTGTGACGTCCGGTAGGAGGAGGCGGAGTTTCTTGCATGAGGTGGAGGTGGGGGGCAAAGGCTGTCGGGCGAGAGGAACATTGGGGTCGCCCTTCGGGAGCACTTTGTGAGGGCATCGAGGCGAGAGAGGGAGGAGATTGGGTGGGTCTGGACGGGCCAGGGGGTGGAGTCCTTGAGTGGACCCCAGGTGGATTTGTTACTGGCCGATTTCACGGAGGCTGAGGTACGCAGGGCCGTTTGGGACCTCAATGCAGATGGGGCTCCTGGCCCAGATGGCTTCTCAGTGTCCTTTTACCGGGAGTTTTAGGATCAGCTGAAGGGAGACATTTTGGAGGTTCTATCTGAATTCAGGGGCGGCAACAGTGGTTTTGAGAAGATCAACAGGGGCTTGGTTTTTTTGCTTCCAAAGAAGGAAAACCCAGTTGGTATTGATGACTACAGACCGATTTCTATTTCCAATGGCATTTATCTCATTGTAGCCAAGGTGCTGGCGAGTCGACTTTGGTCTGTCTTGGGCTCAGTGGTCTTACCGGCTCAATCTGCGTTCATCCCAGGCCGGTGTATGGTGGATGTCATTGTGACCGTCTCGGAGATCTGTCGTGAGTGGAAGAGATCTGCAAAGAAGGGGGCTGTTTGGAAGTTTGATTACGCCAAGGCCTACGACTGTGTCAGTTGGAGATTCCTGTGGTTAGCAATGCAGAAGAGGGGATTTCCGGAGGAATGGATTGCCTGGGTTAAGAGATGTGTGACCATCAGCTCCTACTCTATGTTGGTCAACGGGAGACCGGAGGGTGGCTGGTTCCAGCCACAGAGAGGGGTACGACAAGGTTGCCCCCTTGCCCCACTGCTATTTGTGTTGGTTGCGGATTGCCTTGCGGTCTTGTTTCAATGGGCGGTTGAGGAGAGTTGGTTTGAGGGCTTCAAGATGAGGGTCATCTTTATCCCGATTTTGCAATATGTGGATGACACGTTGATCTTCCTAGGGGGGACCGAGGAGCAGAATCACAATGCGGCTATTTCGGTGGATGTGTTTGGCTGCCTCTCTGGCTTGCAGATTAACAGGCAGAAGTCGGTCCTAGTTCCTATGGGGATGGATGGCGAGGAAAGCAATAGGTTAGCGGCGTGGGTTGGTTGCCCTTTAGGGAAATTGCCGATAACATATCTGGGGTTACCACTGGTTGAAGGTAGGCTGAGGAAGTTAGATTGGGACTATGTTCTGCGGAGAGTGGAGGAGCGGTTGGAAGGGTGGAAGGCTACCACTCTGTCCAAGGGTGGGAAGCTTATTTTGATGAAGCATGTTCTCTCCTCCATTCCGATTTTCTTCTTTTCGACAAGGAGAATGCCGGCTGGTGTTAGAAGGAAGGTGGAATCTTTGATGAAATCTTTTTTCTGGTCAGATGGAAGGAAGGCAACGAGGGGCTTGCACCTGGTGGCCTGGAAGGATATCGCGATGCCTGTTTCAAAGGGGGGCCTTGGTATAAGAGATGTGGATGCAATGAACAAAGCCTTGTTAGCCAAGGGAGTGGTACGCATTTGGGGTCCATCCGACTCACTGGTGATGCGTTTGCTGAGGGAGATTTATGGTGTTGCAGGGGAGTTTGTGGATGGGAGGAAGCGTCACGAGTCCTTGTTGTGGAGTAGGATTCGTGCTGTGATTCCGAGGCTCAGGTCTTTTCTTCGGCCGAAGTTGGGGAATGGTCTCCGTTTCCGTTTCTGGAAGGATGACTAGACGAGGGAGGGGGCGTTGGCCTACCGCTTCCCTAGGTTGATGGCATTAGACATTGACAGGGGGGCGCGGGTGGCGGAGGTGGCTGACTCGGGGTCGTGGGCGTCGAGGTTCGTTGCTGTTCTCTCGGATCAGAGGATGGAGGAATTTTTGCGGTTGTTGTCGGAGATTCCCCCTGTCGACGAGATGTCCGGTGACCCCGATCATTTTGTGTGGGAAGGCGGTAAGTTCTCGGTGAAGAAAGCTTACATGAAGCTGAGTGCCGGTGTAGTGGAGCGAGACGAAGTCCTTTGTGCTGACTTGAAGGTGATTTGGGCAGCTTAGATCCCTACTCGGGTTAAGGTCTTTCTTTGGTGTCTGAGAAGAGACTGGTATGTGACAAAGTGAGAAGAGGCAGGCTGTTGGGTGCGATAGATACGAGGTGTGACAGATGCGAGGACGACGTGGAGGATGCGAACCACATCTTTTTTGGTTGCAGGACTTTAGCCAGCATGTGGGTGTCGTTGGGGCTCCCGTGGGTTCGGGTTTCCAATGCGGAGCAGTTCTGGAGATCTATTCAAACGGTTGGTACTTGGTCATCCGACGATGTCTCCAAGCCATTTGCTGCGCTCTGGGCTATTTGGCTTGGCAGGAATGATACGATCTTCAAGGGGCATCGGTTTTACTTTGAAAATGTACTAGCTAATTGTAATGCCTTGTACAATTTCTGGTTGTCCAACTGATGTACCATCTTGCCGATTAATGAATGTGTTGGTGTGGTGACTCCCGTCTTGGGAGGGCACCCCCGTCTTTCTTATTAAAAAAAATGATACTCAGGTACCTTAAGTCATCTACAGGTGCATGTCTGCTGTTTAAGAAAGGCAAGGAGGTTACTATATCAGCTTGTGCAGATGCAGATTACGCAGTGTGCCCCAAGGATAGGAAGTCCACCACTGGGTTTGCTGTGTATGTTGGAGATTCTCTAGTCTCATGGAGAAGCAAGAAGCAAACGGTTGTAGCAAGGTCCAATGCTGAGTCTGAATATAGGGCTATGGCCTAGGTCAGTACAGAAATGATGTGGGTAAAGGTTGTGCTTGCAGATCTATATATAAGAGTCCCACTTCCTATGGCTCTGGAATGTGACAATCAAGTGGCTCTATATTGCAAACAATCCAGCATTTCATGAACGGACTAAGCACATTGAGGTTGATTGTCACTTCATACGTGACATGATTCAGAAGGGATTTATTGTTACATCCCATGTTAGATTAGAGGATCAAACTGCATACATTTTCACCAAGGCATTACTTTGATAGCCGTTCCAGAAGTGTTCGTCCAAGCTGAGCATGATTGATATCTATGCTCCACCTTAAGGGGGAGTGTAGAGATATATTATTCACTTATGTACTTTTCTTATATTTTTAGTTTCTGTTGGACTCCTTATGTACTTTACCCATAAGCTGCTCTCCTAAATAAGAGAGATTAGGGCTGATGGAATAAACAAGTTTTCTCATTTCCCAACATATGGAATGCACATTTCATGTATGCAAAGGTGGAGGAATCGAGGTAAAGATTATAGAAGATAATATTCATAAGAAAGATTCCTTTAGATACTTGCAGTGTTTCGAAAGATGTCCCAAGCGGCCGTATATGTAGATGCGGTCCCCCTGTTGCACCGAGTATGCTATACTCGTTCAATATGCGGGTTATGGGGTATATTCGACCGAGTAATCCGCATATGCAATAGAGGTAACTGTACAAAACGCCATTTACTAAAGAACAAATGGTTGCTTTTTTAATATTTTACTTTACTAATAGAGGTAATATGTTTATCTAAGATCTTTTATTGGATAAAATGAATATAGATGTTGGATTTGCATGTAATTTTATAACTGTACAGAACAAATAATATATATTTAATTTAAATAGTTGTTTTTTTAATATTTAGCTTCGAGTAACCAATACACCATTTATCAAAGTACGAAGGTTCATGGTTGTGTTTACTAAGCAGGTTACACCTCCAAAAAATGTTACCTTCCAATTTGGACTCTACTGTTTTTTCTATCTTCGATAAATTTACAATATTTTTTACTCTCTTTAACGTTAACTTAACATCTTTATCTTTTGAAAATGGATGACTTTTAGAAATGCTTTGATTGATATTCACATTGTACAAAAAAGTCTTCACTTCATATTTCTTCCATGTATTTTTAAATATAAATATCTAATGTTTGAAATTATTATTATATTTTTAATTATTTCTTAATTAAACTAGTAGAAATCGCATAATCCGCATATACTTCTGCATATACTTCTGCCTACCCGCTTACTCTCTCCAGACCGCCTGACCGAACGAATATCGTATACCGACTTTCTGAACCTTGGATACTTGAGATCAATTTTACAATATGATGGGGAAATTAATGGAGATGTTAGTTATATAGTAAATGCGGATTTGTTAAAGTGAAGAGGAGCCTCTATCGTTCTTTGTAATTAGAGAATTCCTTTGAAAATAAAAGGGAAGTATTACAAAGTAGCCATGAGACTTGCTATGCTCTATGAATATGAATGTTGGCATGTGAACCTTATATTGGCAGAAAATGATAGTAACAGAAATGAAAATGCTATGATGGATGTGTGGTTATACACAGAAAAATCATATTCAGAGTGATATGATCAGAAGGAAAGTTTGAGTAGCTCTAATAGAGGATAAGATCTGAGAGAATGGCTTAAGGTGGTTTGTCCATTTGCAATGGAGATCGAGTGATGCATCAATTAGAAGATAAGAGACTTGGGATGTTTCGACTATCCATCTTTTCTTCTACTGCTCGAGATTACTACCTGTGGGCGTGAGAAAGAAGATTGCGGTCTTGATGAGGAAATTCTTCTGGTCGGACGGAAAGCAACAGGGGGATGGTTTGCATTTGGTTGATTGGGAATCTATTACAAGGCCGATCAAAGAGGGTGGTTTGGGCATCTGGGATGTCGAGTGTATGAACAAGGCTTTATTGCCAAAGTGGGTAATGCAGATTTGGGGCGATTTAGAGAGGTTGGTGTGCAGACTCCTATGGGAGATATATGAAGTGGGGGGGGGTCGCTCGAGGCTAGGTGAATCCACTTTACTTCTCCATTGTGGGATGAGATTTATAAGGTATTGCCGGATTAGATACCTAGATTGAGACCAATGCTCGGTAATGGTTACACCTTTAGGTTCTGATTTGATGACTGGAGTGGTGACGAGGTCCTTTCTGCCCTCTACCCGAGACTTTTTGCTTTGGCTTCGTCGAGGGATTGCACGGTATTGGAGACCGATATATTTGGGACATGGAATGCCCGAGTTCGTGACGGATTTATCAGACCAACATGCGGAGGAGCTATTGACAATGCAATCAGAACTTCCGACACCATAGGTCTTTGCGCAATGCAGAGATCACTTCGTATGGAACGTGGGGAGATTCTCGACAAAGAAGGCTTATGTTTCGAGGATCTGGGAGGAACATGATGATGACTTTCATTGGGACATGAAGATTATATGGTGCAGCAAGACTCCGTGCCGGGTGAAGGTCTTCCTGTGGTGCCTCAGAAGAGGTCGGTTGTGTGATAAGGCTAGGAGGGTTAGGATGTTTGGCTTGTTAGACGTGCTTTGTGACAGATGTGGTGTTTGTACTGAAGATCTGGACTACCTTTTTTTCAACTTCCCATCTTCACAGTTGATATGAAAGGAGGCAGGTCTGTCATGGTTATGCGTAGCAACTCTACAGAATTCTGGACGTCGGTGAGAGGTGTTGGTGGCAACTCTTTTGATGATTGTACACTACCTTTTGCAAATCTCTGGGCAATTTAGAGCGAGCGCAATTATCTGATCCTCAAGAATCGGATGTTCCATCTAGATAATGTTGCATCTCATCGTAAGACGCTTTATAATTTCTGGTCATCCAGGTGATGTAATCCTCCTCTCATGTTTCTAATCCAATCACGCTAAGTCCCTCCTTGGGACCTCACCCCCTTTTCATTAAAAAAAAGAGACTTGGGACGTTAAGCATGCTAAGAGAGGGCCAAGAAGGCTTAAGAAGTGTTGGAAGGAGACTAATCGAAGAGATCTTAGTTATTTGGATCTAATCCTGTGAATGATCCAAAATAAATCCGAATGAAGATAAGGAATCCGTGAAGCCGATCTCATGAAGCCGATCTCACTTAATCTGGGACAAGACTTTGTTGTTGTTGAATTATCTTCCATTTTTTCCCTTCCCATTAGTTTCAACTATAAAAAAGTTTCACACATGTTCTCCTGGAATAATAGATCCATCCATTTAATTTTTGGTCCTTTACGTGACAAGATATACGCCCACTGTTGGCATGGTAAGCCATTTATTGACTACCGTAAAGTAGAATAAGGAGCAAAATATATTTCTAATGGAGTGCAGAATCCAATGGTCTCGTAATGGTATGTACTGGTTTTGAATTGTATGTTTCTTAATAAGCTTCCCTTTATAGTGATAAATGATACAACCACTTTGTTTCCATAATCCTATTTGTGGGAAAGAATTGAAACTGAATGAGATGATTTATTCATGGAGTATGGGGTTTCTTATATATCATGAAACCCTAGAGCTCCGTTGATGATAATTACATAAGAAACCCCAAAGTGTTACATGGCTCAATAAATAAAATAAAAAGATGATAACTAAATAACTTCAAAACCCTCCTCAAGTTGGAGTATATCTATTAATCATGGCCAACATAGAAGTCAATCATTATATGAGCTCTTTGATAGGGTCCTCGTGAATATATCTGCAAGTAGAAAGTCTGTGGAGATATGTAGAGTAGTGGTCTTTCTTTCTTGTGCTGTATCTCGAATGAAATAACAATCAACTTCAATGTGCTTAGTCCGTTTACAGAATGCAGGATTAATGTCAATATATTTATCGGACTTGTTGTAACAGTACAGAAGGTACGAGAGTAACAACATGAAGTCCAAGTTCATGTGGAACGAAGACTAGCTAGGTAATCTCACAAGTGGCTTGAGCCATGACCCTGTATTAAGCCTTTGCACTCAATCTAGAAAAAATGAACCGCTTCTTGTTCCTCCATGTTATAATGTTCCCACCAATAAACATGACATAACTTGTGGTAGATCGTCTATCCTCAGAAGAACCAATATAATCAGCATCTACATAAGTAGTGACATCAGTGTGGCTGTTGCCCCCATAGAAAAGGTCTTTTTCTGGAGATTCCTTCAGTTATCGAAGGATCAAGAGAACATTCTGCCAATGACTTTAGTAAGGTCTCCCCATATGTTGACTTGCTCTGCTCGCAACATAAGATATATCTGGCCTAGTGATAGTAAGGTATAACATTTTGCTAACTAGGCTTCTATATCATATAGTATCCTTAAAATCGTGATCAATAGATGTAGCTTGTTTATCCAACTCTGTTGGTATACTAGATGGTTTACATCCAAGGAAGCTAGCATCTATAAGAATGTCAAGGCTATACTTTCGTTGTGATAGGTATTGTCCCTCTGCTCTGTGTATTACCTTAATGCCAATGAAGTATTCAAGATGATCAAGGTCTTTGGTAACCAGCACCTTCTAAAGTAAGGACTTGGTCTTTAGAATGCAGCTTTATCATCACCAGTAATCACCATGTCATTAACATATACAACCAATGTCATTGTGGCTAGAAGTCCTTCGTTTGACGAACATAAAGTAATTAGATGTCGTCTTATGAAAACTAAGCGAACTTATTTTAGAGGCAAGCCTATCAAATTAAGTTCATGAACTTCGTTGTATACCATAAATAACCTTATAAACTCTGATACACGCTCCTCGTTAATGGAGTAATCGATGGATGCATTATGTAGATCTCCTCTTCGAGGTCACTATAGAGAAAGTTATTCTTCACATCGAGCTGAAATATGGACTAATTCTTATTGGTGACAACACAAAATATTTTAGAGCGACTAATTCTCCACGCTATATAGGTATGCATAAATCGCATTGCTACGAATGTAGACTTAATCTATAAATGGAGCCATGAGGAGTCTATTTAGTCGTAAAGATCCATCTGCATGCAACTAGCTTAACGCTATGTTGATACGATGAAAAATCCTATGTGCCCCTTGGAAGAAGCGCATCTCTTCATCCATGGCTTTTTTCTAACCATGGTCTTGAAATGCACTGTGATGATCACGAGGAGTAGTAAAGGCTATAAGAGCGTCTATAAACTGCTCGCCACAAGTGGATAGAATATAAGTGGAAGTAAAATATGACAAGGAATATATGGTATATTTCTATTTTGTTCTCTACAGTGCTATAAGATGTTCTAATGGGGCATCCAGAGCAGTAGTGGTGTGGACACTCGAAGAGGGCACAACATCCTCAAGTAAGGAACATATAATGATACAGAGTCAGAATGAACAATATGTTTTCTTTTGTAGATAATAAGAGGTGGCACTACAAGGGTATGTTACTAACAATCATAGAGAATTAGATGATGTGTTCAAAGAAGGTGACATCGAAAGAAACATATTAGCGATGTCTAGTCAAGTTATAACACCTATACCCCTTTTGGGTCCTTAGTAGCGAAGGAATACACTATATTGCACTTGGAGATAATTTATCGATAGTTTGGAATTTATGAACAAATGCATTGCAATGAAAAATTCCTAACAGGAGAGGGAATAGTTCCTCATCATTATACAAATGTGAAAAAGGAGGTACCCCACAGAGAATTGAAGATGGTACCTTGTTGATGAGGTAGGTGGCCTAAGAATGACATCTATCTAGTAGGTCTTGAGAACCTTCATGTGAGTAAGCAAGGTATGTTCAATGTCCAGAAAGTGATGAAATTTCCTCTTCGCTACCCCATTCTGGTGTGCGGTATACATATGGGAGGTCTGGTGAACAGTTTCATGAGTGGTAAAGAAAGATACCAAATCCGGTTGAGTGAACTCAAGAGCATTGTCTCGCCCCATGGTCTTAATACAAGTAGAGAAAGATGTTTTAATAAGCTTGTTGAGATATTTGTATCTCTTATTATTTATTTCTCATTTCTATTTTTTTATGTACCTCTCATGTAATTAACCCAGGTTTTTTCTCCTATATAAGAGAGCCCTAGGGTCTCTTCTATGGTATGTATTTCTTTTCTCCTAACACGATACCAGAGCAATGATCCTAGGCTGGGGTTCCCATATCCCACCAACCCTAACCCTACACATCGCCCCCTCCCGCGTGTCGCCCATCCGCCGACAGTCCTCTACGCATTGCCCAACCGTTGACAGCCACCGCATGCCGTCGGGCTGCCCATAGGGCCTTTTCTCGCCGCCCAGCGTCTGCTGCAGGTTGCTGGGCCGGCCCCCCTTGTCGTCGTTTCTCTCCCCTTTGCAGCCTTGCTGGCCGTATTAGCTTTATGGGTCGTTCCATATGCCTTCGGCTGCAGTTCGGTTGTTTCTGCATGCCTATACGATCTGATTTTGTTCGGATTACGTGAGTTTCAACATATAAATAACGTCTTCTGACCCTAGACTACAACAAAGATTGACGAAGATGGTTGTATGAGTCTACACATACAATCAATCCTCCATATGATTGTGTAGACTTGCTCAGAGCAGTCTACTCCTTAGTCTTGTTCCAGATTACCGGCATTCTTTTTACCATGTCAGAGAACAATGGTGATGTTTTTTCATCGTCCGGTGTATTCAAGGGCCCTTCTCCCGTCGTAAAGATGGATGAGATCAACTACGAGTTGTGGTCCATGCAGTTTCACACCTTTATGCAGTGCCATAATAAGGAGCACATTCTGACGGATTCAGAACTGATAGACAAGACTGGGGCTAATGCTTTTTGGAAGCAAGATGATTCCTATGTTTGGATTTGGCTCTTGGGACACTCACCACGGAGATTGCCAATGATATCATCAATCAACATACAATGAAGGCTATATGGGACATCTTGGCAAACACATATGGACATGCCAAGTATGAGAGCAAGATTCTACAATTGCAATATGATATTTTTTCGACTAAGCAGAAGGATCGACCTCTTCATGTCCACTTCTCGCATCTTCGAGGCATGTTTGAGCATTTGCATAGATTTATGCCTATTACTACCAGAAATGAGCAACAATATGCATATTGGAATACCACTATGGCAGTAGTCTTTCTGTCATCCCTTGACTCTGAGTACGATGCAACACGTACTCAACTATTGATTGGAGAGATAATACCTCCAATGGAGGAGGACTACAAGAGGCTGAGCAGGACCACTACTTCATCTACTACCATGGTCTAAACTCCCTCTAGTTTGGTAGCATCTCTTGGCAGAGGGGGTACTTCACACTTTCATAAGTGTGGATCACGTGGTCGAGAAGGAGGACGTCAGTGTGGCCCATGCTCACAATGCCACCATCTTGGTCATATGGAGGAAACATGCTATCTGAAGCATGGGTATCTTACGTATGCTCGTGTTGCTGAGCCGACTGAGCCTACTTCAGCTCCTGCTCATGATGCACGGTTTCATGATGTTGTTTCCAGACTTAGAGAGATGATGACTGTTCCTACCACTTCAGCTACAGGTTCTTCAGATGTCGCATATGCTATCAGAGCTTCTTCGGGTTCATCAGATATTGCTTATGCACTTATCAGTTGTAGCAGTTCAGATTTGACTGATCAGATCATGGACTCCGGTGCGTCTCATCATATGTGTGGCGATTGAGCACAGTTCAGTTCTTATAGTCTACCCTCCTGGTAGATCAGTGGTGATTGCTAATGGAGTTCATCTACCCATTGTTAGTCCGGGGGTGATTGTTCTAGCTCCCTTGATGCGTTTGCATAGTGTCTTACATGCTCCAGCATGGCAGATGAATCTTTTGTCTATTAGCCAGATTACAAAAGATTTACATTGTCGTACCATATTTGATCTATTTTCTCTTCTATTTCAGGACATACTCACGGTCATGGTGATTGGATATGGCTGTGAGTAGAGAGGACTTTACATGCTTGTCCAGCATCTTTGTGTTGGTGCTGCTATCATTCCTTTTGGATCAATTTTTCCTTTCATGTGGCATCTTCGATTTGGACACCTTCCTTTGCAGAAGTTGTGTCATGTTCTCCCTCAGATTTCTACTCGTACTACCTTGGAGTGTGATGCATGTTAGCTTGGGAAGCACCATCATTCTTCTTTTCCGAGTCGTTAGAGTCATCACATTAGTCAGTCGTTTGAGTTGTTTCATTTTGATATCTGGGGTTATAGTCGTATTCCTGATCATCAAGGACATTGGTTTTATATGGTTGTTGTGGATGACTTTTCTAGATTATCTTGGGTGTTCTTGTTAAAAAAATAAGTCGCCCTGTCATCAAATCATTTCTTATTAAGGTTAAGAACATTTTTTTGCTAATGTGAAGTTTATTCGTACTGACAATGCCTTGGAGTTTTCCTTGGTATTGTTCATCAGACTTCTTGTACTTATACTTCACAACAGAATGGTGTTACTGAACGTAAACACCGTCATCTTTTGGATGTCTCGAGGACTCTTTTGATTCAGAGTCGAGCTCCTCATTCGTTCTGGGGTGATTTTATTCTCATTGCTTGCTACTTGATGAATTGTATGCGTTCTATTATTCTTGGAGAAAAGGTTCCTTTCTTGATTGTGTTTTCCGAGAAGGACCTATTCTCCCTTACTCCCAAAGTTTTTGGGTTCTGTGGTATTTGTCCACAATTTTACTCCTGTTCGTGACAAGCTATCTCCTAGAGTCGTCAAATGTGTGTTTGTTGGCTATTCTCGTACCCAAAAGGGTATTATTTTTTGATCATGTAGGGAGAAGGTATTATGTTAGTGGTGATGTTACATTTCTTGAGTCTATTATGTATTTTTCTCCTACAGATGACAGGTTGTCTAATGCTAATTCTGATGAGGGTGTTTTTGTTCATCTACCTCTGTTATCTCCACAAACTACACCTTATGTTGAGTCTCAGTCATCTCCACCTCCACCTCCTCTACCACCTCCACCTCCATATACCCTTACATAGTTCCTACCATGGTTTTACATTTGCAGGTCCTCTACTCGCCCCTCTGCTCATGCACCTTCCCCGTCATCCAAAACGCCTCAGGTATGTAATGAACACATTGTTTCTACTGATGGCACTAGAGATTTGCATGTTCCACATGATACTGTATAGGAGGAATTGATACCAGAGAACAGAGAGGTTGATGACCTAGATATACCTATTGCCTTGGGGAAGCTGCGCCGTAACTGTGCCACTTATCCTCTTGCTGCACATGTCTCCTTGGACCATATTTTGGAGGAGTACATGAGGTTTGTTGTGGGACTCTCTGCTGTTACTATCCCACGAACAAATCAGGATGTCGTACATGATAGTAGTTGGCGACTTGCTATGGAGGAGGAGATGACCACTTTGCAGTCTCGCGGTACCTGTAGTGTTGTTTTTGCTCCTCCATGTGCCTCTGTTGTGGGGTGCAAAGGGATCTTTACGGTGAATAAAAGGGCAGATGGTAGTGTGGATCGCTACAAGGTAAGGCTTGTCGCATGAGGGTTCACCTAGACTTATGGGGTGGACTATCAGGATACCTTCCGATGACTAGACTTTTGACGCTGCACATTCTTCTATCAGTTGCTATTTCACGAGACTAGCATCTTTACCAACTTCATGTGAAAAATGCATTTTTATATGCGATCTACAGAACGAGGTATATGCAGCAACCACCAGGGTTTGCAGCTGAGGGGGAGTCTCAGAAGGTGTGTAGGCTCCACAAGGCGATTTACAACCTGAGTTAGAGTTCGAGAGCTTGGTAAAGTTGATAGAGCAACGAGGGTTTGCGTAGTCCACTGTGGATCACTTGCTTTTTGTTTAGAGGACACAAAGAAGTATTGTTATTATTCTGGTCTATGTTGATGATATTATTGTCACGAGTAATGATTATCATGGCATTCAAGCTGCCAAGGAGTTCCTAGGTTGGTAGTTTATGACAAAGGACCTTGGCAATTTCGATACTTCCTTGGATTAGAGTTCTTCAGGAACCAATGTGGTCTTGTGATGACCCAGAGGAAGTTTGTGACCGATCTTCTACTATAGATATGTATGACAAGATGCAAGCCTGCTACTACCTCTATGGATCTGAGTATGAGATTATATGATGATGACGCTAAGGAGGTTGAGAAGAGGATACAAAGAGCTTGTTAGGAAGCTCCTATATGCTACCATCACCAGGACAGACATATCCTTTGTTGTGAGCAAGGTGAGCCAGTTTATGGTGCAGTCCAGGAAGGTTCATATGGATGTTGTCTTATATGATTTTGAGATATTTGAAGACTTCTCCTGGTACTGGTCTTACATTTAGCAGTGGTACGTCTCTTGAGGTGACAACTTCTGCAGATACAGATTATGCAGGATGCCCTAGAGATAGGAAATCTATTTCTAGCTTTGATATTTTTGTTGGGAGCTCTCTCATGTCATGGAACAGTAAGAAGCAGACAGTGGTTGTTAGATCCAATGCATAATCTGAGTACAGAGCTATGGTACAAGGAAGCATAGAGATGACGTGGGTTAGATGGGTCTTGACAGATCTTGTTGTTGAGGTTCCTCTTCTCATGCAGCTTTTATGTGACAATCAAGCAACTCTATTTATTGTCAATAATCCTGCATTCCATGAATGGACCAAGCATATAGAGGTGGATTGCCATTATACCAGAGACATGATCTAGAAGGGTCATATATCCACCTCCCATGTTTCTACTGGAGATCATACAACTATCATTTTCACCAAGGCCCTTGCTAGAGGATTGTTTCAGAGGTGTTGTTCCTAGCTGAGCATGATAGACATATATGCTCCAGCTTGAGGGGGAGTGTTGAGATATTTGTATCTCTTATTATTTATTTCTCATTTCTATTTTCTTTATGTACCTCTCATGTAATTAACCCAGGGATTTTCTCCTATATAAGAGAGCCCTAGAATCTCTTCTATAGTATGCATTTCGTTTCTCCCAACAATGCTGAAAGAAGGACTTGACAATTTTGTTAATATTTGATCGTTCCTTGATCAAACAGATACAAGAAGGTCCGTTATAATCATCCATAAAAATAAAAAAATATATGTTAGCACATGTAGTATGAACTAAACATGGTCCCTAGATATCACCACGGACCAAAGAGAAAGGCAATGATTGACATGGCTCTATCTATGTGGAAAGGAGCCCGACGATGTTTGTTGAATTGGCAGTCTTTGCACTCAAGAAACATCTGGGAAAGAGCTCTAGAAGATGGGTGATTGAGTCATGAATACCATAAGGATGAGTTAGCATAAATGGAAAAAGCATCAATAAAAGTCGAATAAGTAGGTGTTAGAAAATGAGAATGCAAGAGCGTAATATCAGAGAAATATAATAAACATGAAGAACATTGGGATTTACGTGGAACCCTACTCCGTGAGGAGCGGGATGAAACCACGCGAGAATGCCTCAAAGATCTTTTGTTTTCTATTGACTTTTCTCATCTGATATAATGGGTGTGGGGCTTCTTATATAGCCACACCAACTGATCGGAGTCCCACCAGCAGTAGGTGTAGGACTAAACATGTGGATGTGGTAATTGGATCTTAAAGGGATCCAATTACCCATCCACATATGATGCATACTCCAAAACTCCCTTGGACACAGAAAAAGAAATCTCAAACTCAAAATACAAGGTACTACAGACAATATCAACTCAACGCATACTCTACTATCAGTTGCTGTCGAGGATGTTGCCTCTCATGCTGTGCAGGTGAGAGGAACAATAGAGTTGGAGTGTGAGTTGAACTGAGTCCCCTCGTCGAAGAACATGCACTCTATACTGCATCTGTCAGAGTCACTGAAACTGAAATGAGTCTCTTCGATGGAGTACTCTGACCGATAACATGTAGAAGGATGTGCATCATGTAGACAACTGCTCCATCTCTCTGAAGGACCGAACTAGAAAAAAGCCGTGGAAACATCCTCATCTGAGTCCACGATCACTGGAGAATGGAGTATGAAAGTCTCATAATCAGAGAACTATGTCTCTCCCATACTGGCTCAGAGAATGGGATCTCTACTATGGAGTCCCTATGAAACCACATGAAAACCCTAGCCCACAATGGCGTAGAGAATGAGATCTCCACTTTGGAGTCCCCATGGATCGTATGAAAACTCTGAAACAAAAAATAAAGACGAGGATCACATAAATAATGATCGCATACATGTGTACATCAAACTGTAGGCTCGAAATCAATCTGAACATCGATTCTGAATATGAACTGTAGAGTCTAAATCTGGTCTGGAATATGGAAAATCTAAAATATGGCCTGTAGTACTCTACAAAATATTCCCCTTTCTCCTTTATTGGTCAGAAAATAATGACATCGATCAAGTTGGGAGTAGACAAGAAGATGAGGAGAAACAAAAATCAAATGATTTTTTTCTTATTATTTCTTTTTTAATATCCGTCTCTCCTTTTTTTGTACTATGAGAAGCAACGTCCTCGACAAGAGCCGAAAGTTCTGCGCGTTGGGTTGATATTGTCTATAGTGTCATGTAGCGTGAGTTAAGTTTCATTTTGTTTGTCCAAGATGAGCATTGCATGCTCCAGCTTGAAGGGGAGTGTTGAAGTATTCGGTTGTGCGATATATGAGTTGTAGGAGGGTAAATAGATCTCTCCAGGATCCATTTAACCCATATATATGTTTAGTCCCACATCTACCAATGATGGGACTTAGAGGCTCTGTGGAGGCTATATAAGGAGCCCCAAACCTCCTGTATCCATTGAGAAAAAGGAATGCAATATCCGCCCCTTTGAGGGCTTCTCCTGTGATTTCATCCCGCTCATTAGGGAGTAGGGTTCCACGTAAAATCCCGTGTGTTATTTCAAGTTTTTCTCTTTTATTCTGATACGCTTCCGCATTCTCTATTTTCTAGCATAGACTATTAGAAAATAGAGAATGCGGAAGCGTATCAGAAATAAAGATAGAAAAACTTGAAATGAAGATGTGATTTTTATGTGGAACCCTATTTCCTAAGGAGCGGGATGAAACCACGGGAGAAGCCCTCAAAGGATCGGATATTTCATTCCTTTTTCTTAACTGGATACATGGGTGTGGGACTCTATATATAGCATCTACCGAGTCTCCACATCTCCATACTAGTAGATGTGGGACTAAACTCTGGATGGTGTAAATGAATTTTGAAGGTATCCATTGACACATCTCCCACAAGTGATGCATACAACCAAATACTCCATCACCCCCCTCAAGCTGGAGCATGTAATGCTCAGCTTAGACAAACGGAAAGAAACTCATCTCACAATACATGACACTACAAACAATATCAACTCAACGCGCACAACTGTCGGCTGCTGTCGAGAACGTTGCTTCTCATGCTGTGTAGGTGAGAACGAACCAGCTGGAGTGTGAGTCAATTGAATCTCCTCATCGGAGAGCACATGTTCTGTACTGCGCCTGTCAGAGTCACTGCGACTGGAATGAGTCTCCTCGTCGGAGTACTCTGGCCCGCCACAACATGTGGACAACTGCTCCATCTCTCAAAAATGGCGAACTGAAAAGGTCGTGGAAGTGCAATCCTGGTCGGAGTCCACAGTTGCTGGAGAATGGAGTTTGAAAGTCTCCTCGTCGGAGAATTGGGTCTCTCTTATCTGGCACTGAGAATGGTACTCTACTCTGAAGTTCCTATGATACCACATGAAAACCCTTGCCAACATGGCGTAGGGAATGGTCATCTACTCTGGAGTCCTTACACATGAAAACTCTGGCCGAAACATAAAAGATGGGGGCTACACAAAAGATGGAAAACATGTGCACATATGAAAAGAAGACCACATACATGTACGTGTCTGAAACAGAAGACTCGGAAGATATCTGTACGTTGAATCAGACAAAACCTGTAGAGTCTGGAAATTCTGGCTGGTTAGGAATCTATCGTCTGAATCTGGAACAAACCTATCAGTGATTTTACACAATACTCCCCCTTTCTCCCATACTTTTCGGAAAATGAATATCGACAAAGTTGGGAGAATACAATAACATGGAGAAAATAACATGGAAATACTAAGCCGAACTCACTTTTTTTCGGGTTTTTTTTCAAAAATTTATTCTCCTCTTTTTTTAGCTATTTCCATATTTTTTAATAGCCATTGCACATTTTTTTAAATCATTTTTTCAATAATTTTAAGCCGTTATTTTTTTCAACTTTCTTTTTTTAAAACATTTACGTACGACTTTTTTTCTCATTTACGTGCCTTTTTACCAAAATTTCCTATTCTTTTTTTCCTGGACCCACTTGGGCCAAATATTCTCTCTCCTTGTTTTTAAAAAACATGCTCGGTATGCCCCATTGGGCTTTACAATAAAAGCAATTTTTTTATAAAGAAGGGCTCTCCTGCCCCTTTAAGGATTACCACCAGCATATCGTGTGCCGCCCACGCATGGGGAGCAGTAGCTTGTGCGCTCTGCCTGGATGATGAACGTTGGAGGCGCGATCTGGAGAACTTGGGAGAGGAGCACCACACGTGGAGGGGGCCGCTTGCGCGAGGGAGCCGTCTGACTTATCTGGTGGAGAAGGAAGCTCCCACCTGAAAGGAAGTGCGCGACCTGGGCCTACCGCCAAAGAGGGAGGAGTGCACGGAGGATTGCCTGGAGGCTACGACGCCTCCGCCTGCGCGGTTGCGACACCTCCGCTTGCACGGTTGCGATGCCTCCGCCTGCATCGCTCTGATGTAGGATCTGTCATAGTTATGCGAGGATGAAACGAGGAGTCGCCTGCGGGGATGGACTTGGAGGTTCGATCAACAGGTTTGGAGAGGCATCGCCTCTGAAGTGAGTCAATGCTCGACGACCGCCTGGGGCTGGAGTAGACACTGATAGGGGCACCTGCAGCGCTGATTCTCTAGAGTTCGCGTGCGAAGGCGATGCCTTGCCTTGCGCTTAGAAGATGCGATGCGTCCTGGACTTTGACAGTTGAGTTGCATATGGATGGACTTAGGGCTGTTGTTGGATGCGACCATGAAGGGGATGGCTGGGGCCATCGCCAGAAGAAGAGGAGCAGCTGCCTGGTGCTGCGCAGGATCTCGCGCTGTCTGCATGATCGATTCCGAGAATCTGTGACTAAAACCTAGAATTAGAGTTTCAAAGAAAACCCTAGAACATGATATTGAACTGGAGCCAATCTGAATATGATCTTCACAAAAGAACAATAATTGAGTCTCGAAACAAAAATATGAATATAAATCTTCAACAATAATCCGACGAGATTCGAACTTGCTCTGATACCATGTTAGAAAATAGAGAATACGGAAGCGTATCAGAAATAAAGATAAAAAAAACTTGAAATGAAGACAGGATTCTTACGTGGAACCCTACTCCCTAAGGAGCGGAATGAAACCACGGGAGAAGCCCTCAAAGGGGCGGATATTTCATTCCTTTTTCTCAACTAGATACATGGGTGTGAGACTCTATATATAACACCCACGGAGTCTACACATCTCCAAACTGGTAGATGTGGGACTAAACACTAGATGGGGTAAATGGATCCTTGAGGTATCCATTTACGCATCTCCCACAAGTGACACATACAACCAAATACTCCAACAAAGACCTACATGAGGAGGTATATATGTAGAAACCGTCAGGTTTTGCTGTTGATGGGGAGTCTCAGAAGGTGTGAAGGCTCTACAAGGTGATTTACGTCCATGAAGTAGAGTTCGAGAGCTTGGTACCATAAGCTTTCTTAGTTGATAGAGCACCAAGGGTTTACGTGGTATACAACGGATCACTCGCTTTTTGTTCGGAGGACACAGAGAGGTATTGTTGCTATTATAATTTATATTGCTGATATTATTATCACGGGTGATGATGAGCATGGCATTCATGCTTCCAAGGAATTTCAAGATCAACAATTTGTGACCAAGGACCTTGGCAATCTTCGATACTTGCTTGGATAAGAGTTCGTCAGGAACCGGCATGGTCTTGTGATGACCCAGAGGAAGTTTGTGAATGATCTTCTACTAAATACATGTATGATAGGGTGCGAGCTGCTACTACCCCTATGGATCTCAGTATGAGATTATATGATGATGACACTGAGGAGGTAGATAAGAGGAGTTACTCGGATCTTGTTGGGAAACTCCTATATGCTACTATCACCAGGCGAGACATATCCTTTCTTGTCAGCAAAGTAAGCCAGTTCATGGAGCAGCCCCGGAAAGTTCATATGGGTGCGATTTATATGATTTTGAGATATTTGAAGACTTCACCTGGTATTGGTCTTATATTTAGCAGAGATACTTCTCTTGAGCTGACATCTTGTGCAGATGCAGATTATGCAGAATGTCTTAGAGATAGGAAGTCTACTTCTGGTTTTGATATTTTTGTCGGGAGCTCGAGTCATGGAAAAGCAAGAAACAGACAATGGTTGCTAGATCTAGTGTAGAATCTCAGTACATGGCCGTGGTACATGGGAGCACAGAGATGATATGAGTTGGATCGGTTTTGACTGATCTTGTTGTTGAGGTTCCTCTTCCCATGCAGCGTTTATGTGACAATCAAGCATCTCTATTTATTTCCATTAATCCTGCATTTCATGAACATACCAAGCATATAGAGGTGGATTTCCACTATACTAGAGACGTGATCTAAAAGGGTCTCATATCCACATCCATGTTTCTACTGGAGGACAGACAACTGATATTTATACCAAGGCCCTTGCTAGAGGTCCTTTCAGAGATGTTGTTCCAAGCTAAGTTTGATAGATATATGCTCCAGCTTGAGGGGGAGTGTTGAGATATTTATATGTCTTTATATTTATTTCTTATTTCTCTTTATTTTGTGTACATATCTTGTAATTTACCTAGGGCTTTACTCCTATATAAGAGATCTCTAAGGTCTCAATAATGAGATCATAATTTTATTTTTTTCGACCAACAACATGCAACAGAGATATTCTAGTTCATCATGCTTGTATGCATAACGTCTGGTCCCTTACTTTCATGATGACATTTTTAGAACAAAGGTTGGAGGACTACTTGCGCATGCAGGGAGAGCTGGTTGATCAGACTGGCTGGCGCGTGGGAGAGATCACTTCAGATGGGTGGATGGTAATTTTTCAGTGGAGAAGGTGTATTGTTTTTTCGCGGATGATCGGATATTCACGAGGATTTTTGTTATGACACTAGGATCATCTCGGGTTGCAAGATCCCTCAAAGGATCAAGGTGTTCTTATGGCTCACCAGACACGGATGCATTCTTGATAAGGAATGAACGCAAAGAGAAGATACTTCGGGTTGGGGATCAACTTTGCGACATGTGTCATTCAAGGTTGAGGATTTATACCATCTATTCTTCAGATGCAATCAATCAGTTTGGGTTTGGAGGATGGTAGAGATTTCGTGGCTTTAGGTGGACCATTGCGCGCATTTCTGGAGTTCCATTAGGCGAACCTGTGGCAATTCACAAAAGCACTACTCCCTTCCTTTTGCTCTATTATGGGCTATTTGGATGGCCACGGATGAGATCATTTTTCATGGTTAGTACTTTTATTTGGAAAATGTTTTGTAACATTGTAAGGCCTTATGCTCAGCTTGGTCATCTGTAAGTTAATTTTTTTAATATAAGATTTCGGTAGGTTCGAAACTAGAATGTCACCCTCTTTTATCTCAACAAAATATATAAAAAGTATTTGTCTTTTTCCTTAAAGGCTTTGTTAGAGATTACCATATATTGTTGTTTCTTTATTTACCTCTATTTCCTTATGCCCTGTTTCCCTATGTGTCATCGTTTCCTTATGTATTGTTTCCCTATGTAACCCCACAGGGGTATTTGTGTAAGTTCTCTTCCTGAGAACCCTAGGGTTTAGTCCTATATAAGGACCCCTAGATCTCACAGAATAAACACACAATATTCTTCTCTTCTTTTCTCCACATGGTATCAGAGCAGCGGTCCTAGACCGGTGTTCTGATCTAGCATCCCTCCGCCACCGCCCGCCCCCTTCCCCTTCCCGCGCCCCTGCGCACACCACGCTAGGGCTCCACGCCCCTCCATCCAGCGTACCTGCACCCCTACGTCCCTCCATCTACGCCCCTGCGTGAGGGCCCCTGCGCCTGCACCCTTGCGCCTGCGTGAGGGCCCCTGCGCTTGCGCCTGCGTGAGGGCCCCTGCGCTTGCGCTTGCTAGGGCTCCAACACTCCTGCGCCTGCACCCTTACACCATGCGCGAGGGCCCCTGCGCATCTACGCTCCTGCAGTCCTCGTGCTACCACGCTTCTGCCGCTCGAGACAATTGCCACTGCCGCCCTAGACCTCTTGTTCGACTTTGGTTTAGGGTGTAGAACCTCCACTACTCTCCAAAGATGTGCAACTAAGGCGGTTCTACATATCAACTATAACTGCATCTAGGTCACTTTTTCTTGACCTAGAGACGCTATCAAGACGTCCATCGAGACCAAGCCTCTGTATCCTCCTCTGATGGTAAAAGGCACATCTATCATGTTGAAAGGCTCCGAAAACTATGTTTTATGGTCTCGATCCTTCAAGATATTTATTGGTGGCCAAAGAAAGAGTGACATCCTCACAAAGACTCCTCCTTCTATCACTGATGCAGATTATGAAGCCTGGTTTGTCGACAATTGCCAGGTAATTACTTGGATGACAAATAGTGTAGATCCAAATATTGTTGCCAATCTTTTATATAAAGATATTGCTAAAGTCATGTGGGAAAATCTTGAGCACACATATTCCCGGAAAACAACGAAGTCTCGTCTTTCTGATATATACACAAGAATTTGATATACTAATCAAGAAGAGACCAGTATTACCGGACATTTACAATCCTGTTTGAAGAACTTATCTTTCAACTTGCATGCTGTGATAAACAAATAGGCGACGATCAATTTACAACTGTGTGCTGAGTGGCAGGTTTACAGGTTCCTCTCAGGGCTTCATCTGAAGTACAAAATTGCAAAAGATCAATTTCTTATGGCAGATAAATTGCCTACGATCGAAACTATATTCGGTCAACTACAGGAACTGGAAGCTCAGGTTCAAAATTCTCTGGTTCATTCTTCTACAGAGACAACAACCCACTATTCATCTGGGCACAGAGGATGTCAGTCTTATCCTGGAGGCCGAGGTCGTGGTCGCGGACGTGACTCTAGTCGAGGACGTGACCCTGGATGAGGTCGTGGTGGTGATTTCTCTACTGGTTGTTATCCTGCATGCGTACACTGTGGTCGCATGAATCATCCTTTTGAGCGTTGCTGGGCAACATTTGGCAAGCAACAAAGTGCTCATAACACTTATGACGACGAGCCACATGATACAACTACTCAGGTACCTGATGGACAATACACTCCATTCACTGCTTCTGAATATACTCATCTACGACAACTTCTAAATGATTTCGCTCCATCAACCAAAGACACGACTGCCTTTGCTGCTACTGCTAGCCTAGCCACTAGCTCAAGTATAGTAGCCAACTCAGTCTCTATTACCAAACACGCATGGGTTATTGATTCTGGTGCCTTTACTCATCTAACGGGAGATGCAAGTCTACTCACCTCATCTCAACCCTCTACCACTGTAGTCTGTAAATAGCATTCGTGTTGCCAATGAGGATCATTCTCCCGTTACTGTTGTTGGAACTATTGACTTCTCCAACAAACTTTGACTGACAGATGTGCATTGTGCTCCTGCTTTCCCGCTCACTCTTTTATCGGTTCAGAAGCTATGTCGTGAGCTACATTGTTGTGTTATTTTTGATGAATTCTGTTGCTATTTTCAGGACATCTGGATGAGGCAGATTTTTGGTGGGGGACATGAGAGGAATGGTCTATATTACCTCAACATCCCGTCTACTTCCAACTTTTCTAGCGCTACCTCCATCTCTGAAGACCACCTTCTATGGCATCTTCGTCTGGGACATCATTCTACCAAGGCTCTCTCTATGATGTTCCCTGAACTATCTAACCTAAAACCCTTTGAGTGTGAAGCATGTCAGTTTGGAAAACATCATAGAGTTTCCTTTCCTGCTAGAACTGAGTCTCGTCGCACTACTCCTTTCTTCTTAATTCATTGTGATATTTGGGGACCCTGTCCGATCAAAACTATTAGTGGTCATAAGTACTTTGCTATTTTTGTGGATGACTACAGTCGTTTATCTTGGGTTTTCTTGTTGAAAGAACGTTCAGAAATTAATATCATTGTCAAGAACTTCTTTCATTATGTCAAAAAAATTTCTCCACTACTATTAAAATATTTCGTTCTGATAATGATCTGGAATTTACTCATAATGACTTGATAACCTTTTTTGCCTCCCAGGGTACCATACATCAAACTTCTTGCCCATATACATCCCAACAAAATGTGTTAGAGCAAATGATACTCTAATGTGTTATTCCATAGAGCCCTTGGGTTTCTTATATAGAGAGAAAACCCTTTGGGTAAATTACATAGACGTACATGAGATAAATAGAAAATACGCAACAGTACATCATGACATAACGTAAACCTCTACACTCCCCCTCAAGATGGACCATAGATATCAATCATGCTCAGCTTGGAAGAACATCTCTGGAAAGGTTCTCTAAGCAATAGTTTGGTAAATATATCAGCAGTCTGGCCCTCTGAGCTGACGTGTGAGGTGGAAATCAAGCCCTTCTGGATCATGTCTCTAGTATAGTGACAATCTACCTCTATGTGCTTCGTTCTTTCATGAAAGGCTGGATTATTGGCAATGAATAATGATGCCTGGTTGTCACATTGAAGATTCATGGGCAAGGAGACATTTACATTCAGATCTTCTAAGACCGCTCGAACCCACATCATTTCTGTGCTTGATTGTACCATAGCTCTGTATTCAGATTCAGCACTGGTTCTCGCCACGACAGTCTGTTTCTTACTTTTCCAAGAAACCAACGAGCTTCCTATGAAGATAGCAAATCCAGAAGTAGATTTGCGATCCTTTGGACACCCTGCATAGTCAGCATCTGCACAAGCTGAAACAGAAAAATCTGTATCTTTTCTAAATAGCAATCGTGTGCCTGGGGAAGACTTGAGATATCTCAATATCATATACAAGGCATCCATATGAACTTGCCTAGGTTGCTCCATAAATTGACTCACCCGGTTTACTGCAAAGGCAATATCTGGTCGAGTTATGGTAATGTATAGAAGCTTACCCACCATCTCTCTATATCTTCTTTTTGTCCACCTCTTCGCTATCATTGTCGTACAGCTTCATGCTTGGGTCCATAGGCGTACTTGACGGTCTGCATTCATCCATTCCAGTTTCGACCAGCATGTCTGTAACATATTTCCTTTGAGTCATTACCATTCCTTGTGCATTTCTTGCAAACTCTATCCCCAAAAAGTATCGTATTGTGCCTAGATCCTTCGTAATAAACTGACTCCCCAACAGAGATTTGGTCATCTCGATTCCCTGAGCATCATCTCCTGTAACCAGAATGTCATCAACATATACCATGACTACAACTGTACCTCTAGGAGTCTTCTGAATGAACAATGAATGATCTGCATTGGATCTCTTGAACCCCTGTTGTTCAATCAGCTGGGAGAGCTTCTGGAAACATGCCCGTGGACTCTGTTTAAGGCCATAGATAGCTTTATGAAGTCTGCACACCATCTGAGTCTCCCCCTCAGCAGCAAACCCTGGTGGCTGCTGCATGTAGACTTCCTCCTGTAGATCACCATACAAGAATGCATTCTTTACATCAAGTTGAAAAATGGTCCAGTCACGTACCACAGCAACAACTAGAAGAATGTGAAGAGTGGAGTGTCAAGCCACTGGTGAAAATGTATCCAAATAATCAACCCCATAGGTTTGGGTAAATCACGTGCTACCAGTCTGGCCTTGTACTTGTCAAGACGCCCATCTGCATGATACTTAACCGTAAACACCCACTTGCTACTCACCACAGAGGCACCAGGAGGAATGGGAACAAGAGACCAAGTCCCGCGGGACTGTAAGGCACACATCTCCTCTTCCATAGCTAGACGCCAACAATCAATCTTCATGGCTTCTTGGTAGGTCCGCGGAATCTCGACCGAGGAGACAGCTGCTGCAAATCTTTGAAAATCACCAGTAAGACGATGGAAAGACACCTGAGACGCTAGAGGATATGATGCACAGTGTCTTTTCTGCTTCCTATGAGCAATAGGACGATCAAGATCATCTATCACTGTGTGTACTGGCGGATCCTCCCCCTGTAGCAAAGGCTCCTGCACCGGTGCGTTATCTAATCCATCAGTGGTGATAACATCAGAACATACCTGAGGCGTGCTGGATGGTTGACATTTAGCTTGAGCAGGTGATGACTGGTAGTTTGCCGAGATCGTATCTTTCCACAAGCGGAGAGACAGTCGCTGAGTTGACCTCAGACAGACTCCCAAATCAATCAACAATTAACCCACAATAATTATATGCAATGAATATCCAAAAATGTGGAGTTAAAATTTATTATAACTCTACATGCAAATGTGTATAGGTGTAAGTACAGGTAGAGGTCGAACACTGGGAGGCGAATGGTTGTATGTAATGTATCGTTCAATTATTCAATCAATTGTGCATGTCCTTTTATTGTTTTTGTGGGTTTTGGGTTTTGTAATTTTTTATATATTTTTGTTTTTATAATTTTTATTTTGTTTTTGTATTTTATACTTTTTTTTTATTATTAGTTATATAAATATAGAGATATATATATATAAGATATAAAAAGAGATATATATATATAAATAAGAAGAGAGAGAGAAGTGATATAGTATATATGTATATATATATAAACATAAAAAAAAACTTAATATATATATACATATATATATATATATATTTTTCTATTTTATTTTTTTATATTTCTAATTTTTATGTATATTTTTTTTTTTTGCAATTCAAAACTGTCCACAATATAGGACTAAATAAATAGCCGTATATAATTTGGGTTTTAAAAATATCAAATAATACCCAAAATTGCCCAAATTAATTTTCACATATTAATAATAATATATAGATAATTATAAAAGAGAGAAATGTATTTTTAGGGTTTTTAAAGAGTTTTTTCTCATTTTTATGTTAATTTTGGGGTTTTATGATTTTTATCTTTTTCTTTTTCACCTTTTTTTAGGGTTTTTAATTTTCTGGACTCAATATGTATATAATTATACTATATATATTTTTTTGGAATTTTTCGCAAACATTTTCTAATTTTTTTTGTATTTTCTAATTTAAACAGTATAGAAATGGCTTCTTTTTCATTTTTAATAATGAGGAAAAATGCAAAAAAATGCTAACTAAAATATGAGCGTGAACAAGCATGGCATAGAGCACCTATCCTAATTTTTGTGGATATTTAGAAGCCTTCTAAGTATTTTTAATAAATAGATAAAGACACAAAAATAAAACAGCCTGGCAGGGGTATTTTTGCAAATAAAATAAGTTACAGGGGCTTCAGTGCAAAAATACATACTGAAATAAACATTTATTTTAATTTTTAGAACTATTCTACAATATATAAAAACCGCCAGGGCATACATGCAAAATGTCACGCGCCTCACGTGGGACTGCACGTGAGGCACGGAGGGACCAAAATGTAATTCCTATAAGCTCAGGGGTCCTACTGCAAAATATACATTTATTTTATAACGTGCTAAAATATTTACAGAATTAAAAATTAAATACAAAAAGGCGGGGGATGGTTTTTGCAATTTACCCCCAAAAGAGGCGCTCCATCCGACGGCTGATCTTCATTCACTTGACACGTGGCGCCTCCACGTGCGCCGATGACGCTTCGCCGATGAAGGGCTGAGATTAGATCACTCGCGTGATCTGACGGTCGATGCAGAGCTCCATCGGATGGCTGGGACCTGAACTGGGCCTTCGTCTTCATCCAACGGCGGAGAGCACATCTGGAAGAACAGGGAAGAACGCTCGCCTGGGCGAGCTTCCTCCGCTCGGATCTCGCTCCTCCGCCGGTCTTCATCGCACCTGAAGGTCTCAATCGCTTCCTGGAAGGGTCTTCTACCTGCTGGAGCTGTTGGATTGGCCGGAGGCAGCCTGGAGCACAGCAGCGAGCTCGGGGAAGAAGGGCGGCTCCAGGTACCTCCGCCGGCCTTAAGATCGTCTCCTGGTGCTCCCCTTCGCACCTAACCTGCACAGGAAGGAATTACGGCTCGAGGGCGTTCTCCTCGACCAGGGGTTTGAAGCTGTCAGCGTAAAATGGGGCGAGGTGGCGATGCTCCGGCGAAGCGGCGGAGTCGAGCATCGATTCGCGGAACCAAGGGGGCTCCGGTTGGTATGAAGTGGATGGAAGGTGGAGAAGGCGAATAGGAACGAAATGAGGGCGAAAGCGAGTCGGAAAACGGTTGGGAACACGGTGAACAGCTCGCCGGAGCGGAGCTCCGGCGAACTACGAATCGGCCATTCTACGCTAATCTACTGGACTAAAGGCTAAATAAAAGGCGGAATTAAAATGCTGGAACAAAAATCTAACTAAAATAAGTAAAAGCGCAGCTCTTATACCTGGGGGCCACCAGGGAGCAGGGTGGTCGCCGGAGCACCACCGCGTCAAAATTTCTCCGACCTCCGGCCAAGTCGAGGTGCTGGGCGACTCCTCCTGTCACGAGGATCACACCAGGAGCAAGAACAAGGCGTTTTGGTGGAGTGAAAATGGCCAACTTTGGCCGGGAAGTCGGAGGTTTTTATTTATAGACATCCCTGGAATCCCCCATTGACCGGCGATTATTGGAGTATCTACACTATGTACAATGGATCTAAGCAATCGGCGCGAATCTTGGATGATCAGGGAACAAAATCTGTGAAGGGACTGTGGTCGATTGATGACTGTGGTGAGCGGGAAAAAGGGAGGAAATCGGGGAAAAGATCGTCCTCGTCACGTCAGACGGCTGGGGGTCGAGTTGACCTGCGGTCAACAGGCGCGACGCGCCCATTGGTCCACCTCAGCCGCTACACGCCAAAATAGGGATCCTTATTACAAAATGAATTATTTAACCTAGTAAATGATTTTATTAGATTTTACTTATAAAATAAAAAATGTTTATAAATTAATGTAGTATTTATTTATGATTTTTATTTATTTTTTTTGAAGTATTTTATTATGGTTTTATTAAAATAATGTGTATATGTATGTATTTTATATGTATTTTTGTATATTTTATTTTTAGTTTATTTATTTTATTTTATTATTTTAGTTTCTTATTTTATAATTTTATAACTTATTTTTGTGAGTATAAATATATTTTTATTTTATTTTAATGAGTTTAAATAAATAGATGTATGTGTATGTATGTATACTTATAGGTATTTTACCTATATATTATATACATTTTATTTATTTGATGAATTTTATTTGTTTTTATTTTGGATTTGTATTTTTAATAAGTTATGTGTAATATTTACATATTTATAAAAAAATATAGATGAGTAAAGAATAAAAGAATCAAGATCCCCTTTTATTTATATACATACTTTGCATTGGTATTTTGCCTATGTATTATATAGGCTCTTTTTATTTCACAACTTCTTTTTAGTTTTCTTCTAATTTTAATATGTACATGAATTATATACATTATTTACAAGATACTAAAAATATAAATTTAGAAAAATAATGAATATTGAATAAAATGAATATTTTAATCAGTCCTATATACAATGTGGGCCAAAAACCTAACTTCTACAGATGAGCTCCAAAAATTATGAAACTAATTTTATAAAATAGTTCTTGGAATGCTATATACAATCAAAGGTGAATTTGAGTGATTTGGAGTTTTTATTTGCAAGATATGGGTCTGTGAAGTTGAGATTTTGGCTTTTTATTTTATGTATAAAATATACACTGTATATTATTTTTGTACAAAATCAATTTTGTATTTTTATTTACATTATTATCTACCACTTTCATGTACAACGTATTTTTTTTTGATGAATAAATAATTATATACAAAATAGGTGTCAAAAATGCATGAATAAATGAATAAATAAATGAGATATTTATTGTATTATTGGCCCTTATCTCCCCCTACTTTATTCCTTGTCGACCAATTCCATGCTGGCCTTGGTCTCGGGGTTAGGGTCATAAAATATTTGCAATATTTTATTCCTTTTTCTTGTCTTCCCTTTATTCTATAATTTTGGCATTAAAAACCTTATTTTATGTATAATTAATACAATAAATAATAGATGCTAATATGTACAAATTAATGTTATTTACATGCATTTGCTGGGGTTTTTAAGGCCAAAATGATAGAATAAAGGTGATGAAATGGAGATTCATCACCCCCCTATACTTGCCTTTGCTAGTCCCTAGCAAACACTTATGCAATAAGTACAAAAGAACAAAGAATAAGAAAAAGCAAAAATAAAGAATTCAATGAACAAATTGATTTGATCATGATTATTAAACTTATCTGTACAAAATCAAAGTTTGGAGCTCAGGTTAGACCTTGGTGTGAAAATGTGTGTGGAACCTGGTAGGGAACCAAATTTAAAACACAACAGCCTTCGAGAGTCACAGAACTCGGTTCAAATCACCTCAATAGCCGGGTCAGAACTAGCCTACATCATACGCAAACCCTTATGACTATGAAGCTGACTTGTACAGTGTAAGTGATGGTGGCTCTCCCCAACTGAAATGACAAAGGAACTGACTTCTCCAGAATGACAACCCAATGATTCCCTAATCCAGCCCTCTACCGTCAAGGAGCGGGGTATTCCCTTCTAAGTTCAAGTGGCATCCGACTCAAGAGGAGGGGGGGTAGAGAAAAGAATGGACGGTAGCCAGTGTAGCTACCTATCCTAGGATGCAAGACCAGTGTAGTCAAGTCATCCAGCTGCAAGCTCTCATGGTGTAACTTTGATACTCAAGCTTGCTTATTTTCTATACAACATATATACATACTCCGGCAGGCATTTTATTTTTTTACAAGCCTGTCCACTTTTTTTAGAGTTTTTTCGTCTTCTTCTTCTTCTTTTTTTTTTTTTTCAACATACTATGTACAGCAGCATTTACATAAGGACTTTTTCCTCTTGAGCCAGAAGACTATCCCTCTTTTGAAGCTTTATTGCAACCCAAACTCTCCTGTCATTCGACATCATTGAAACTGGACCAGGTTGGGGTGCACTTCCCTCCCTAGACGAGGACGAATGTTTCCACCCGTGTGCGTCTCAGACTGGCAAATCCAACCCCCTCACCACTCCAACCGAGTTGAGCCAAGTGAAAGGTGCAAGTGTCCAAGTTAGGTCACGGCCGACAAGAGTCATGCGTGTGTTTCGAAAAGTTCTAGTTAGTCCACTGAGGTGACTTGAACCCAGCCCTGCTTTCTCAAAGAATTAAGTCTGAATAGACCTGAAGTACCTTAAACCTAGTTCCCGTAAGGTTCTAGTGCGATTAGGTGCGGTAAGGTCCAACCAAGCTCCAATCTTCGTCTTTATTGGACTAGTTCAATTATCAAGCTCAATCAAAGAATATGAATGCTATGCAAATGCTATTTACAAATATGCAAAGAATAATGCAATTTCAAAGAATTTTGAGAACAAAGAGGAGAGTTTTTACACAAAGAATTTATGCAAATAAACTATTTTGGGCACTCAAAATAGACAATATGTACAACTATTTACACGGGCATGCCGCTTTATTTTAATGATTTTTAAAGAATTTAGAATTTAGTTTTTATTTACAGGTATATATGTACACTTATTAGAGAATACAGTATTTTAGTTCTTATATGTGACTATTCCTCAAACTTATTTGACACATATTTTTCAAATAATTTTTGAAAACTATAGTCCAAAATAATTTTTACAAATATTTTTTCAAACATGTACACACATTTGAAAATCATTTTGCAAAGGTTTTTCAAAACACTATATATATATAGATTTTCAAAATATTTTTGCAACCATTTTTCAAATCATTTGCAAATCATTTTTCAAACATTTTATTCCACATAAAGAAAATAAATTTTTACAAACCACACATTTTTACAAAGGTTGAAAACATGTAACAAAACGTTTTCAAAATAGTTTTCAAGAAATGTTCACAATACTTTTCAAACTATTTTTCAAGCATTTTGCAAAAATATTTCACCTGATTTATTAATCAGTATATACAAAAGAATTTGAGGAATAATCCCATCTTTTTATTAAGAGTTTTTAATGAATTTTGATGAATTATTAGCCATATTTATTACGAAAGTACGAGTTATGGCTAAAGTATATACATAGTATATACGACCCCCCTATACTTAGCTTGAGCTATGTCCTCATAGATCGAAAAGAAAAGAGAAGACATAACTCGCACTGAGTATAGACAAGTCTAAAGAATATATGAATAAGAGACAAAGGAAATAGAAGTTGACCGTCCCCCCTATACCTAGGATCAAGTAATCCTAAGTATAGCAGACTGTACGCAAAGCAGGGAGGGTCAAGGGTGCACCCCCCCTATACTTAGGACAAAGTACGTCCTAAGTACAAAGGGGTGACACCTTTTATTGAGATACAGAAGATAGAAAAGGAAAAGAAGAAAAGAAGAAAAGAAGAAAAGATAGATACCGATTGATGAAAAGCGCGTGAAGAATATACACATCACTCCCCCTATACTTAGGGTGAGATATCCCTAAGTATAGGAAAGAAATAGGAGTGACGAAAAATGTGCAAGGAAAGAACAACTCAGTGTGTGCCCCCCTACACTTAGGACAAGGTACGTCCTAAGTGTAGACACAAAGATGTGGCGATAGATCTGGGGTACACATAACATACGGGAGAAAGAAGGAATAGACAAAACACATATATACAACTGGTGGAGAACGAGTGAAGTACAGGACGGTGTCTGGTAAGCGACTACCGTACTATCGTCGTCGTCTCCCTGTGAGAACGAGGACGCAACCAGAAGTTGAAAAGACACCCTGATATGTAGTCAGGTGGGTGTCGGCTACCTGGGACAGCAGGTCAGAAAGCAAAGATATCCGGTCCGGTAGCATGAAGCAGATGAACGGCTCATATGGTCATCATGGGAGAATATAGCCGATACCGTAAGATCGGGAGGAAGAAAGAGCAGTACAGATTCCTCCGGTCAATCATGGTCTCAAATAGATATGAAATAAAGCATATGAGACCGTGTGATGCACGGTGGTGATATAATCTGAAAGTCATAAGAATACACCGAACAACACAATATGTGGCTCACTCTTGCGAGGGTCCTCAAGGTGAGCAAAGTCAGAGAATAATCAGAGGACTCGGTTCCGTGCTCCATCAGACAGGAGACACCACCAGGGAGGAGACCGAGTACAAAGTCAGAAGACCCGGCTTCGTGACCCAACAAACAGGAGACAGCAGAAATGAAGCCGGGTACCTAAAAAATGATGTACTCTCCCGTAGAAAACCCTCAGGGAGTAGTACATGCTAGTCAATGAATAATCAGAACAGAAGCTCACCTTTCCGAGGGTTATCAAGGAGAGCGGGCTCAAAGGAGCCTGATCCATCAGACGGATCATAGAAACGGTCTCGGTAGGCGACAGATCGGCTACCAGCAGAAGAGATCGTCAACTCGAGAAAGTGTGGCAACGTCCCGCAAATAACCCTCGGGGAGCGGGATGCCAACTAGTCAAGGGAATGGCAGATATCAGAAGCTCAACCCTGCAAGGACCGTCAAGGCGAGCAGACTCAAAGGAGTCTAATCAGATAGGTCCCATGATCCGCAGATCGGATAGGCAACTCAGGATGGGACCAAAAGTATTGCATATCAGACGACCCGGCTCCGTGCTCCAACAGAGAGGAGACACAATCAGAAGGTGGGAACCGAGCGTAAATAGAGTGTCGCAGCCTCCCGCAGATAGTCCTCGGAGAGTACTGCGATCTAGGCAGGGAATAGTCAGAAAGTGCCTCTTCCTTGCGAGGGTCGTCAAGGAGAGCGGGCTCAAAGGAGCCGGATCCATCAGACGGATCCACATAGTGGTCTCAGTAGTCGACAAATCGGCTATCATCAGAAGAGACCAATCATATGTCGTAGTTTCCCGCAGATAACCCTCGGGGAGCTACGAGCTAGTCAAAGAATGGTCAGAAAAGAGCTCATCCTTGCGAGGACCGTCAAGGAGAGCGGACTCATAGGAGTCTGAGCAAATCGGTCTCATGCCTCAACAAGTCAGGCACATAATCAGAAAGAGGAGACCGAGAACACAAATCAGACGAATCGGCTTTGTGCTCCAACATATAGGAGACACCAGAACTGAGTGAAGCCGATCATAAAGAAGGTGCCACATCCTTCCGCAGATAGTCCTCGGGAGGTGATGTGAGCTATATAGTGAATAATCATAGTGTATCTCATTCTTGCGAGGGTCGTCAAGGAGAGAGAAGGGCTCGAAGGAGCCGGACCCATCAGACGGATCCACAGAAATATAGTCTTGATAGATGGCAGACCATCCATCAGTAGAAGAGACTATCATAGCAATAATGTGTCTTAGCCTCTCGCAGATAACCCTCGGAGAGCTATGAACTAGACATGGAATAATCAGAAAAGTGGAGCTCTGCCTTGCAAGGACCGTCAAGGAGAGCCATCTATCAGTTAGCCTCATGTGCCGACAGATCGGGCACCAGTCACAGAGGGAGGCCAATCAAGCATATTGTCTGACTCGGTTTCGGGTCCTATCACAATGGCGACCCAAGCAGTGAATGAAACCGCAGTCCTAGAAATTGTCGCATTCTCCCGCAGATAGTCCTCGGGGAGCAATGCGAGCTATATCAATGAAGGTCATGGGAATGCTGGCAAGTCATCTCAGGTCCTCAAAAGCAATAAATCATTCCATCATTCGGAGGGCATAAGATCATGTAAGGGAGCGAATAATCATCAGGCCAATCACAAAACATCCCTCAGGTCAATCCAGTAAGCTGAGATGGCACGAAAAATAGTCAAGAATCCTCTAAGTGCCATGGTGGATCAAAGAGTCAGGAGATCAAGGACGAGTCAGTCAAGAAGATGAGAGATCATGTGGGTTCCAATAATCGTCATCATGAAGCATGCATCAAGATAATCTATTCAGCCCAACAATCAAAGATGGTTGGAACCTCGAAATGGATAGAACAAATGATATCATCCTCTAATCACCGAAGCACATCACATCCTCAATCCGGTGTGCGAGGTCTAAATCCGCAATAAAGAATCACACCTAATCATCATGCATCATCAAAAATTCGCAAGGAATCCATATGCATGTATCAAAGACAAATCCACCAGATCGATCTCAGCGACCTCAACATCATGGGCCCGGCTTACACCACTAATCTTGTATAAATAATCCTCGGTGCGGGCCTCATCAATATGCACAACATTCCCGAGTAAAGGGAGAGATGATACGGGGGACACGAGGAAGATGGGTAAGAAGGGTAACACAATGGGGTGGAGAAGCTGATTGAGCGTGCGTGCCAAAATCGTAGGTGGTAGAAAGGTGATACAGAGGGTACGAGGAGGGCAGGCGAGAAAGATCGAGACATCGACAAAATTGGGTGTTCCACATAAGGCAGGAACACCGTCAAAATTGTGGTCCGAAGAGGTCTCTCTTCGAACCAGGGAAGATGGTACGATGGATACATAGAAGATGGTGGAGAAGCGGGAAACAAAGGACTTGGCGAAGAATGATTGAGCTCAAGCGCCAATATCATGACTCGATGCAAAATGAAGAGGTCTATTTATAAGAGAGATAGAGAGACTCAAAGATGAAAAATGCATGACTCACACGGACGGGACCGATGACTCTAATAATGAATGAGAAACACAACGGACTCCAAGTCACAATCAATACAAAGCAAACCCTCAATTCACCTACTCGACACAGTGAAGACCGTCAGATGACGGTCATTTATCTTTTCGGTTTTAGAGTTAGGTGAGAATCACAAAGTTGTACAAACACTTAGGAGGCTTGATAGGATTTGGGCTCTACTCCTTAGCGTGTACGTGAGCACTTAAAACGCATACAATGAGGGGGTTGCTCTCCCCAAGACAAGGAATCCATTACGTTTTATTTTTAAGTCCAATAGAGTTAGCAGTCCCGATTTTATTTAAGTTGTCAATTTTTTTGGGTATTTTTAATGCACGTGCCTATCGAGGTTCCAATTTCCATTAAGCATCCTAGGTTGGCAAAAACAGAGGGAGAAGATCGAAAAAGCCATGCAAGTCAGAAATTGATGATGCATGCTAAGTAAGAAGACTTACAGTGCTTCCCAGCTCTCTCCATGCGGGATGCAAAACAGAATTTGAAACCTATGCTATATGCAAATGCAAGTCGAAGAAATCGCCCTAGGATAGTAACTGCTATTATCGTGAAGCACCACAAGTCGTCCGCTTATCCTTAACCTAAGAGTCCGGTCTTGGCTCACCCCTCCTCTTCTCGACACACTCGAGTTCAGGAGTAGCGCTTGATGGGGCTCGCTCACGGCACAGGGGTTAAGAGATAAATGAACCGACTGTTTGAATTTGACTAGATCCAAATCGTACTATAGGTACATGCAAATATAATTAGGGTGTTTGGACCTAATCTATCGGCAAGCAACTCCTAAGCTAGGGCTCATTCACACAAAATAATAAAAATAAAAATAGAAAAGAAAAAGGCGTCAAAACCGTCGAGGCCCCCAAGGGAACAATCCCGCGGGCAATGGGCCTCGGGAGTCGGAGTGCACCTGTGAGAGTCCTGTATTATTACAAAATTCTGAGTGTCACTCTCTCACATGAATATACATAATAAGATAAAGGAAATAAAATTCATGAAATAGAGACTGTCTTCAAAAATTCTCCTTCATCTGCTATTGATGCTCTCTCCTGTTGGCTTGGCATAGAAGAGCCAACACCGCCTCGCTTGGGTGCATAGGGCCTCCTAGGAGGTCCTCCTTCGCTTAGCGGTCCCTCGCATCAAAGACAAAAGAAAGAGATGGTCAGAGCAGTCAATCAATAATATCAAATAAAAATAAAATAAAAATCACACAGATAAACAAATGAAGGACATGAACAAAGAATCAAATAAATGAACAAATAACCACACAAAATCATACAAAATCCGTTGCCTCCCCGGCAACGGCGCCATTTGATGACTGGTAGTTTGCCGAGATCGTATCTTTCCACAAGCGGAGAGACAGTCGCTGAGTTGACCTCAGACAGACTCCCAAATCAATCAACAATTAACCCACAATAATTATATGCAATGAATATCCAAAAATGTGGAGTTAAAATTTATTATAACTCTACATGCAAATGTGTATAGGTGTAAGTACAGGTAGAGGTCGAACACTGGGAGGCGAATGGTTGTATGTAATGTATCGTTCAATTATTCAATCAATTGTGCATGTCCTTTTATTGTTTTTGTGGGTTTTGGGTTTTGTAATTTTTTATATATTTTTGTTTTTATAATTTTTATTTTGTTTTTGTATTTTATACTTTTTTTTTATTATTAGTTATATAAATATAGAGATATATATATAAGATATAAAAAGAGATATATATATATAAATAAGAAGAGAGAGAGAAGTGATATAGTATATATGTATATATATATAAACATAAAAAAAAAACTTAATATATATATATATACATATATATATATATGGGGCTGGGGAAGCTGCACTCGGGGGTGTAGCTAACTAGCTGCACCCGACCCTTTTTTTCATTGGTTTTTTACGTTTTTGAAATGAAATCTAGGGGGATTTAAATCACCATATATCACCATGATATCATGGCAATTTCAACTAAATTCGACACTGTTATCATCTCCATCAAGACTATCACATTTTAACGGTCTCACAATTATTGAAATTGAACATATCTAGATAGACATGTTAGGAATGTTTGTTTTGCATGAAATTTGAAACGCGTATTCCACTTAATAAACTAAATAAATCCCCATAGGTTTCCTTCAAAAAAATATCAAAAATCAATGAGAAAAATGCCCGGGTGTAGCTAGTTGGCTGCACCACCCGGTGTAGCTTCCCTTTTCCCTATATATATATATTTTTCTATTTTATTTTTTTATATTTCTAATTTTTATGTATATTTTTTTTTTTGCAATTCAAAACTGTCCACAATATAGGACTAAATAAATAGCCGTATATAATTTGGGTTTTAAAAATATCAAATAATACCCAAAATTGCCCAAATTAATTTTCACATATTAATAATAATATATAGATAATTATAAAAGAGAGAAATGTATTTTTAGGGTTTTTAAAGAGTTTTTTCTAATTTTTATGTTAATTTTGGGGTTTTATGATTTTTATCTTTTTCTTTTTCACCTTTTTTTAGGGTTTTTAATTTTCTGGACTCAATATGTATATAATTATACTATATATATTTTTTTGGAATTTTTCGCAAACATTTTCTAATTTTTTTTGTATTTTCTAATTTAAACAGTATAGAAATGGCTTCTTTTTCATTTTTAATAATGAGGAAAAATGCAAAAAAATGCTAACTAAAATATGAGCGTGAACAAGCATGGCATAGAGCACCTATCCTAATTTTTGTGGATATTTAGAAGCCTTCTAAGTATTTTTAATAAATAGATAAAGACACAAAAATAAAACAGCCTGGCAGGGGTATTTTTGCAAATAAAATAAGTTACAGGGGCTTCAGTGCAAAAATACATACTGAAATAAACATTTATTTTAATTTTTAGAACTATTCTACAATATATAAAAACCGCCAGGGCATACATGCAAAATGTCACGCGCCTCACGTGGGACTGCACGTGAGGCACGGAGGGACCAAAATGTAATTCCTATAAGCTCAGGGGTCCTACTGCAAAATATACATTTATTTTATAACGTGCTAAAATATTTACAGAATTAAAAATTAAATACAAAAAGGCGGGGGATGGTTTTTGCAATTTACCCCCAAAAGAGGCGCTCCATCCGACGGCTGATCTTCATTCACTTGACACGTGGCGCCTCCACGTGCGCCGATGACGCTTCGCCGATGAAGGGCTGAGATTAGATCACTCGCGTGATCTGACGGTCGATGCAGAGCTCCATCGGACGGCTGGGACCTGAACTGGGCCTTCGTCTTCATCCAACAGCGGAGAGCACATCTGGAAGAACAGGGAAGAACGCTCGCCTGGGCGAGCTTCCTCCGCTCGGATCTCGCTCCTCCGCCGGTCTTCGTCGCACCTGAAGGTCTCAATCGCTTCCTGGAAGGGTCTTCTACCTGCTGGAGCTGTTGGATTGGCCGGAGGCAGCCTGGAGCACAGCAGTGAGCTCGGGGAAGAAGGGCGGCTCCAGGTACCTCCGCCGGCCTTAAGATCGTCTCCTGGTGCTCCCCTTCGCACCTAACCTGCACAGGAAGGAATTACGGCTCGAGGGCGTTCTCCTCGACCAGGGGTTTGAAGCTGTCAGCGTAAAATGGGGCGAGGTGGCGATGCTCCGGCGAAGCGGCGGAGTCGAGCATTGATTCGCGGAACCAAGGGGGCTCCGGTTGGTATGAAGTGGATGGAAGGTGGAGAAGGCGAATAGGAACGAAATGAGGGCGAAAGCGAGTCGGAAAACGGTTGGGAACACGGTGAACAGCTCGCCGGAGCGGAGCTCCGGCGAACTACGAATCGGCCATTCTACGCTAATCTACTGGACTAAAGGCTAAATAAAAGGCGGAATTAAAATGCTGGAACAAAAATCTAACTAAAATAAGTAAAAGCGCAGCTCTTATACCTGGGGGCCGCCAGGGAGCAGGGTGGTCGCCGGAGCACCACCGCGTCAAAATTTCTCCGACCTCCGGCCAAGTCGAGGTGCTGGGCGACTCCTCCTGTCACGAGGATCACACCAGGAGCAAGAACAAGGCGTTTTGGTGGAGTGAAAATGGCCAACTTTGGCCGGGAAGTCGGAGGTTTTTATTTATAGACATCCCTGGAATCCCCCATTGACCGGCGATTATTGGAGTATCTACACTATGTACAATGGATCTAAGCAATCGGCGCGAATCTTGGATGATCAGGGAACAAAATCTGTGAAGGGACTGTGGTCGATTGATGACTGTGGTGAGCGGGAAAAAGGGAGGAAATCGGGGAAAAGATCGTCCTCGTCACGTCAGACGGTTGGGGGTCGAGTTGACCTGCGGTCAACAGGCGCGACGCGCCCATTGGTCCACCTCAGCCGCTACACGCCAAAATAGGGATCCTTATTACAAAATGAATTATTTAACCTAGTAAATGATTTTATTAGATTTTACTTATAAAATAAAAAATGTTTATAAATTAATGTAGTATTTATTTATGATTTTTATTTATTTTTTTTGAAGTATTTTATTATGGTTTTATTAAAATAATGTGTATATGTATGTATTTTATATGTATTTTTGTATATTTTATTTTTAGTTTATTTATTTTATTTTATTATTTTAGTTTCTTATTTTATAATTTTATAACTTATTTTTGTGAGTATAAATATATTTTTATTTTATTTTAATGAGTTTAAATAAATAGATGTATGTGTATGTATGTATACTTATAGGTATTTTACCTATATATTATATACATTTTATTTATTTGATGAATTTTATTTGTTTTTATTTTGGATTTGTATTTTTAATAAGTTATGTGTAATATTTACATATTTATAAAAAAATATAGATGAGTAAAGAATAAAAGAATCAAGATCCCCTTTTATTTATATACATACTTTGCATTGGTATTTTGCCTATGTATTATATAGGCTCTTTTTATTTCACAACTTCTTTTTAGTTTTCTTCTAATTTTAATATGTACATGAATTATATACATTATTTACAAGATACTAAAAATATAAATTTAGAAAAATAATGAATATTGAATAAAATGAATATTTTAATCAGTCCTATATACAATGTGGGCCAAAAACCTAACTTCTACAGATGAGCTCCAAAAATTATGAAACTAATTTTATAAAATAGTTCTTGGAATGCTATATACAATCAAAGGTGAATTTGAGTGATTTGGAGTTTTTATTTGCAAGATATGGGTCTGTGAAGTTGAGATTTTGGCTTTTTATTTTATGTATAAAATATACACTGTATATTATTTTTGTACAAAATCAATTTTGTATTTTTATTTACATTATTATCTACCACTTTCATGTACAACGTATTTTTATTTGATGAATAAATAATTATATACAAAATAGGTGTCAAAAATGCATGAATAAATGAATAAATAAATGAGATATTTATTGTATTATTGGCCCTTATCTCCCCCTACTTTATTCCTTGTCGACCAATTCTATGCTGGCCTTGGTCTCGGGGTTAGGGTCATAAAATATTTGCAATATTTTATTCCTTTTTCTTGTCTTCCCTTTATTCTATAATTTTGGCATTAAAAACCTTATTTTATGTATAATTAATACAATAAATAATAGATTCTAATATGTACAAATTAATGTTATTTACATGCATTTGCTGGGGTTTTTAAGGCCAAAATGATAGAATAAAGGTGATGAAATGGAGATTCATCAGCAGGCCCAGACCGTCTTGTATAGAACTTAGGAAAGGGTACAATTGGAGGTGGTGGTGGTGGTGGTGATGATGATGATGATGTACTAGACTCGGATTGACCCATGCTTGGAGGTGGAGGCACATAAATACTAGTATCCGTGGGTGTAGAGGAATCCAACCGGTCACCTGTAGGGGAGAAGTACATGACAGGATCGAAAAAAGTAACATCAGCACTCACATAGTACTTGTCATGAATGGGGTCATAACAACGATATCCTTTCTGTGTCCTTGAGTAGCCCACAAAAACATACTTGACAGATCTAGGAGAGAGCTTGTCAAGTCCTGGAGATAAGCGGTGAACGAAAGCGACTGTGCCAAAGACACGAGGTGTAAGTGAAAACTGGTCCTTGTTGGGAAAGAGAACAGAGATAGGAGCCTTTTCCCCAAGAACAGTAGAGGGCATGCGATTGACCAGATAGCATGCTGTAAGTACAGCATCCCCCCAAAAAGGCAAGGGGGCACAACTCTGAATAAGTAATGTGCGAGCAATATCAAGAAGGTGTTGATGTTTTCGTTCTGCAACTCCATTTTGTTGAGATGTGTATGCACATGTAGTTTGGTGGATAATGCCCTTAGATGAAAGGAATCGAACAAGAGACCGAGTGCAGAACTCCAATGCATTATCAATACGCACATACTTAACAGTAGACGAAAAAACATTTTGCACTTCATTTATAAGATTTTGGATAACATTTCCTGCTTCTGATTTATTTTTAAGAAGAAAAGTCCAAGACACACGAGAAAAATCATCAACCACAACAAGATAAAACCTATGCCCCTGATGGTCTGGGACACGACTCGGACCCTAAATATCGATATGTAGTAACTCAAATGAGGAGCCACTGCTCCGACCCTGACGACTCGGAAAGCTAGACCGATGGTGCTTTCCTAATTGACACGCTTCACAATGAAAGGACGAATTCGGAGAGATCTGAGGCAGGAGGTGACGCATTTTCTGTAGTGGCAGGTGACCAAAGCGAAGATGCCATGTATATGGAGAGACAGAACCCTGAGAGTGTAGTGAGACACCTGCGTAGGAGTTCCGAACAAGACGATAGAGGCCATTGTGCTCAGAACCACAGCCAATCACCCTGCCCGTGAGTATGTCCTGAAAAATGACAGAAGATGGATCAAATATAGCCCGACAGTGCAAATCTTTTGTAAGTTGACTAATTGATAATAAATTCATGGAGAATTCTGGTGCATGTAGAACATCCTGTAAGTGCATAGAAGGCAATAGAACTGTCTCCCCCTGACCGATAATAGGGGAATGAGTGCCATCAGCGATGAGTATGGAGCGACCAGATGGAATAGCTCTATAAGACTGCAGAACATCTCGATCACGGCAGAGATGATGTGTGGCTCTAGAGTCAACAATCCAACCTGATAGATCATGACTAGTATAGGAAGCAGAAGTACTACCTGAGGTACTCGCAGGAGCAGACGTACTGGCTGACGTAGAGGCTGCAATATCGGATGTATCAGCCCCCTCTGATGATGACTGGGGCATAATATCGCGAAGCCGTGCTACAAGCTCCTCAAACCTGTGATTTGAGGTAGCTGCTGGTGGACCCTGAACATGATCAGCAACACGTGCAAAAGGAGGAAATCCATGCTTTGAGTAGCATGTATCCTCAGAATGGCCAGTACGACAACAAAAGGAGCACGTCAAATGCACCCGACCTCCACGTCCACGGCCACCACTTCCTATGCCATGAAAGGAAGACGAACTACCTCGTCCTCTGGAGACCGCCATTGCCGAATGCGGTGGGGTCGCTGCACTGGAGGGAACTAAGATACGACTGAGCCTCCTGTATACTTCCTCCATCGGAGGAATAGTGGCATATGCGAGGATCTGAGAGCGGGCTGCCTCGTACTCTAGATCAAGGGCAGCGAGTAAAACACCTACCATAGTGGCGTTGCGGAACGTCTTCTGTTGTTCTGGCGAGGCTGTGAGCGGGATGGTGCTATATAACTTCTCGAACATTCCACGAAGAGAAGTGTACAGAGAATGAAGAGGCCTCCTATCATGCTGCAACTGCAGCATCGTTGTCTCGTTCCGCACCTGAGAGTATGCCGTGGCCAGAATATCCCACATCGCCTTGGCGGTGGGTTGATGGAGGACGTCGTTTGCTATCTCCATCGTGAGCGTTCCTGACAGCCAAACTTTGGCATACGCATCATCAGCCTCCCATGAGGCATAAATCCCTGTCTTCTCTGTCGGCTCCTCTTCGGTAAGAATATGTTTCTTACCACACGACTTCATAAGACTCAGGAACCGCATAGCCCAAAGTTCGTAGTTAGTCCCGTCCATTTTGACAATTGGTGCCGAACCTTTGAAGGAAACTATGGCGGGCATATCAAACTTTTGGTCTGACATAGCGTCGGAGAGGAAGACCAAGGGATGATAGACAACAGAATGTGTGTCTACAAAGAAACGTTAGGATCCAAGTGCATATGTAGACTTATGCACTTACATCCATCAGTGGGTTTGGGACCCGGCGGCGAGAGAGTGGGGCAAGGTGGGGTACCCGGCGGCAAGGGGGGGGTACCCGCGGTTGTAGAGAGATGGCGGGGAGAGAGTCCCGCGGCTGGAGAGGTAGCGGGAGGAGGACCCGTGGCTGGAGGGGGGGCGCAGCTGGAGGGGGCCCGCGGCTGGAGAGGTGCGACGGCGGCTGCTGGAGAGAGGGAGGGGGTCGGCGGCGCCTGGAGGGGGGTCGGCGGCGGCTGTTGAAGAGAGAGGGGGCGACTGGTGGGCAAAACCCTAGGCTAGGGTTTTGGCTCTGATACCATGTTAGAGAAAATGATACTCTGATGTGTTATTCCATAGAGCCCTTGGGTCTCTTATATAGAGAGAAAACCCTTGGGTAAATTACATAGACGTACATGAGATAAATAGAAAATACGCAACAGTACATCATGACATAACGTAAACCTCTACAGGGTTGCTGAAAGAAAACTGAGACACCTTCTTGATATTGCTCGATCCTTACTCACCCATATGAATGTTCCCAAGATATATTGGGGCAATGATGTCCTCATTGTTGTTCATCTTATAAACAGGGTCCTCTCTGCATCTCTACATGGTGCCACTCCTTTCAACTTACTATATCCCAAGGATATACCATTCCCTTTACCCTTACGGACTTTTGGATGCACAACCTTTGTCCATAATTTTCATATCCCTGATAAATTATCTGCTCGTGCTATCAAATGTGATTTCCTAGGGTATTCTCAAACTCAAAAAGGATACATATGTTATGATCCTACAGGACATCGTTATTGTGTTTCTCTTGATGTCACCGTCTTTGAACAAAACAACTTCTTTACTCAGACAGTATCCGATATTCCCCTACAGTTTCCTCCTCCACCAATTGTGTACAAAAGAACTATGTCCAATATTGTTCATGTTCCTTTACTTATTCCACTATTGCAGGAAACTATGCCATCCTCGAGTGCTCCCACCGATGCTGCCCCGGATAGTCCTCAGGAGCTTCTGATTGCACTACGAAGAACAAAGAGGCAATGTACACTTCATCCAATATCTCATTTCACCTCTATTGATGGGTTATCTTGCTTTGACAAAAGATATGCAGATGCCATAATGACTATTTCTGTTCCCAAAGATCATCATAGTGCACTACAAGATAAGGGATGGGGAATGTCAATGAATGACGAAATGGAAGCATTACAGTTCCGAAAAACATGGGACCTTGTGATGAATCTCGGATTCATCACTCTAAATCTCATTTATAAAGCTCAAATCCCTCAAAATCATCTGCATTTCTGCATTTATTGTTCATAATTAACATTTATGCATGTTCTCATAAGAATTGCATTTTATCCTTAATTTCTGCACAAAATAAGAAGTCAAAAATCTCTGCCAAAATTGACCTGTAAATAACCTAACTCCCCTAATTTTTAACTCATTCATGCTAACTCCGAATGACACAAAACCACCTCCACTGTGTACATATCACTAACAAGAATAAATGAAAAATACAAAAAAAACTAAACCAAATAAGTGGACCGAAAACCCAAACCCTAGTTTCAGGATTTTAGGATTAAAAACCACTTCCACATCTAGTGTCCGATTTGATCCTACTCACTTTTGAACTAATATACATTCAATTACCTTCAAAACAAGACCAAGTTCAAGTGAATCGGAGCTCATATGTGAAAGTTGGGTTTTGGGCCTCTTTTCTACATTGTGTATTTTAGCGGTTTTTGACCTGATATTTTATGTACATATTTTCTTAATTAATAAAAATCCAAAAAATTAGATTTAGGTGTCTTTATTTATCTTTGATTATCCATATTTTTTCCGGATTTCTATCTAATTTAAAAATAACAAAAAAATTATAAAACCCAAAATTCAAGGTTTTCTATGTACATGGGATATCCCAAAAATATCTCTTTGTGCATTTGATCGATTTTGGCTTTGATGTCTTCATGAAAGTTGTAGATCTCATCGAGACGAGCTTTTTACATGCAGAAACTTTTTCGATCCAATGTCGTTTGCTATTTGTTTTGCATTTTACAAATTCATTTATTTCGGATTTTTCTGGTGCTGACACGTGGCAGCACCTGGTGCTGCCACGTGTCAGCCATTTTCGGCTTTATTTTATATTGTTTTATTAAAAAACCTTGCACGTGCGTTGCACGTGCCCCCAGGCACGTGCTCTGCACGTGCCACGCCCTCTTCTCCCCTTCACCATGTGGCGCCTCCACGGCCGTTCGATCAGCGACCGATGGAACGGCCGCGATGCATCTCCTTCCCCAATCTCCCCCCTCGCAACCGACCCTCCGTAACCTCCGTCCCCGCCTTCGTTGTCAACGACCACCCGTAACCTCCGCTCCTCCTATCTCGCGCCGCAAGCCGCTCGTCCCCCTCTCCTATATAAAGAGCGTCGCCGCCACCGTTCCCCTGATCCTCCGATTGCACCTGAGGAAGCTCCACGACGGTGACAGCACTGTGAAGCACCTCCTCCGGCGAGGTCCGGCCATCTCGGCCATAGCAGCAGCGCCACGAGGCCACACTGCCTAGCTCCGCCTCCCGCGTTGAGCCACCGCCACGTCATCTTCCCCAACGTTCTCCGCCGACATCCGCCATCGACTCCATCTCCGCCATCGCCGACGACGATCTTCACCTCCCCACTCCGCCGATATAGCTCCAAGTTGTCATCAACAACTTTCTTCAACCTCCAGAAGCTTCAATCTCCGACTCCGCCTTCCGCCAGGAGATCACCGGGCCACCTCGCCTCCGCCCTGAGCCGGCCACTCCTCCGTCAGCACCTCCTGTGGCCGGGCCACCCTCTACCGGAGCGACCCCCTCTCTGCTAGCCCTACTAGCCACGCCAGGCCGGGCTCTAGGCCCGAGACCCCCCGCACGTGATCCGCACGTGCGTGGGGGAACGACCTCAGCACACGTCAGCCCGGGGTCACGTGTTGCGCACATGACCCGTGGATAAATTGCAGCAAACCCCTGAAGAACTTCCATATTACGCTCAGGCCCCTACCGACCCAAGGGTCACGTGCATTGCACGTGACCTGCTGGAATAATTTTAAGAACGCCCCTTTGGTTATTGGTAACTATATCGAGATCCCCCTGCACATTTTGAATTATTTTATTTATTATTCGTTGCAGTCATACCCCTGTATTCATCTATCATTTTAGGCCTCTTTTGTACATTATTTTATTTATCCAAAAATAGCATGATGTTCTTCCATTAACTCTCTACATTTTGACATATTGTGGGCATTTTTGTGATTGATGGTTAATTAATAATTAATTATTTTGTGGAAATTTGAATATTTTTCCCATTCCTTGCTCTGAAATTCATAATTGATTAATCGTTGCTCTAAAAATCTCCGAAAAATCACATATTGTAGAGTTAATTGTTCTAGACATTGTATCCAAAAAGAATTTCATTTGCACTCATAATATGCCCTGTAAAAATCATTTTGCACATTTCACTATTTATTTTTTAATAGGTACTAGATCTCACATTTTTGAGGTTTAGAATTTTTTTAATAGGTACTAGATCACTTAGTGAGATCTTAGATAATTTTAGTCTTCGAAAACAAATATGTTTAATATTTATTATAATTAAATATTGAAAATCATTCTGTTTGCATTTAAAAATTCATAAAAAATTCATTTTGCATCTAAAAATTCCAAAAAAAATACAGTGCATTTATTTCATCATAATCTACATTGTGGCCAAGTTTCGTATTTTTCAGACATCATTTGAACATAGTCGATATTTTAGTCCCTAAAATAGGCTAAAATTACATCTTGCATCCTTTATTTGCATTAAAAATTTCAAAAAAAAGACCGCCTTGAAAACCGTACACGAACCTTGATAGACATAATTCTAGGTTGTTCCTTTGCCTCCTTGTGTTCGACCTTGGGACTTGCCCAAGTAAAATAAACATAAAACCACGTGATTAAAATTGATGAATATTTTTCGTGGTCATTTCTTGACTGATTCCGATCGCCGCCTACAACGAACGACATTCTATTCTTTAAGCACGAACAAAGATAAAAACAACAACTTTTAAAGCCGCGATATCGGACTCGTCAGATGGCGCCATTGCCGGGGAGGCAAACGGCTTAGTTTTGTGTTTTGAAATCTCTTGTTCGGTTTTCCGAATTCGGGTAGTCTGACCCCTGAATTATTCATTGGAAATCCCATTTATTTTCCTGCATTTATTTTTCTTGTCTTCTTTATTATTTTTGAGTCAGTCTCTGACATCCTCTCTCTTATTTTTCTTGCGAGGTACCTGACGTACGTGGAACGGTTTTCAACAAAAACCGATACATCTTCACTGACATCCGTAAAGCCGCAATTAAACTAAGATCGAGTCGAGTCGTGAGAGAGCGTAGAGTGTAGGTTTTTAATTTCTGCAATTTTATTTATTTGCTCATTTACAGCGGTATCTGTTTGGACTCTCGCGTATGTAAAAAGACCTTTAACTTTTTTGTGGTGTGTCCTGGCCTGTTTCACTCTCCGGTGAGGGTGCGGCCCGACTTGAGTGGCGATTAGGATAGACCTGCACATACGGCTCTCAGAGCATTTATATTTTTGCTTGTGCTTGTAGGATCTAAGGCCACACTGCACTTTAATTGAGACGCACATAGATCGTTTAATTTAGCCAAAATTTAAATCAGTTCTTTCCCGCTAATAGAACTTTCTGCTTAGGTGCAGTTTTTCATCGACTTGCACGCATTTAGAATAATTTTTCAATTCTGTATTGCATCCTACATGCAGATTGCGAGGAAGCACTGCACGTCTTCTAACTGAGCATCCATCATTGTTTTCGTGTGCATCGGTTTTTCCCGAACTCCTCCCTCCTGTTTTATCACATAATTTTAAAGGAAATTGGGACTGGATGGTAGACGTGTATTTGTGCTAAAATTGGGACTGCTAAATATAGCCGATCTTAAGAACCCATAAAATCAAGAATTTTTGCGAGAGAGCAACCCCAACCTTGGATGATTTTAGTCTTCTGAGTGAGCGAGAGACGACACTTAAGGTTAGAATCAAGCTCCGACACCTAACAACTCGCTAATTTTTTGCCAAGATCGATTTATCACCAGTTAAAATTGAAAAGATAATAGCCGAACTCTTACAGCTTCATTGTGTGAGTTGGTGAATTTGGGTTTGATTTGTATTTGCATTGGTGTGCATGAAACGATACAGAAGATCAAAAGCCGCACCTTTGAAAAAAATTCTATGGACTATCCCGTGCGATCATCTCTTTCCTCTCTTGATTTAAACCTCATCATGGAACTCTTGTACAAAAACTCATACATACCCAACCCCTCATTCCTTTCAACTCTTTCAGAAATGACCGAGAAGCCATCAGAACTATACTATGAAAACGAATTCGTATCGGTTAGACCCAAAACACCTCCTCCAAGAGACTCTCAACCACCATCTCTTTTTACCAATCCGATCTGCTTCATGAATAACAATCCTTTGTTTTCGGACCTGACAGACCAACAACCGACTGAGGTCTCCACTTCTTCATATATCAATCCTCTCTACGCCAATCATACAATTCATCCTTCATATTCGGTGAATGTCAATCCTTCATTCATGGGAGATAATAACCACATGATCAAATTGAACACTTCTTCGCCTCTTCCATCAACCCCGCCCTGGAACAATAATGAACAATCATCATCTTGGATTGACCATGACAACCCCCTTTTCAGACATGACAATCATACAGAGGACTGGACTGATTACATAGAAACACAGGAACCCTGTATGCTGACTCCACCATATCAAGATCTGACCAATCAACGGAATAAATTCTACTCGAATCAACTCCACATGTCTGGATCATATGAGCAGCCGCCTTCCTTGATTATTGAGGAGATATTTTCTGAAAATAATGATCATATATTGGATATTCCAAGAAACTCCTCTCCTAGCACATATAGGAAAATGGAAGATGAAATCATTGAATCACAAAAACACACATCGACTGCTCCCATTAGTCATCATGAACAAATTTTTGAGGATGATATTTCGAGGATGAATAAAAGATTTGAATCAACGGAGGATAGATTGCAAAAATTCACCGACCGATTAATCACATTCTATGGTGGCTCGGACATTAAAATGAATGAGGTAATGATTGAATCTGAGATTGAAAATTCCGAGGATATGCAGGGACCGAGGGATGATTCTGACAATATCACTTCTGCATGTTATTCCCCTAGAAATTAGTATGCCACTGACTAACATTCTTAACACCAGAACCCCTGCTCATCTAAGGAACGTACCACACCCCCACAGAACACAGAAAATACCAAAAAAATAAAAAAATTTGAAAACCACAAAAAAATTGAAAATCCAGAAAATTTCATAAAAATTGAGACTGAAGACGATCTGAGGAATTTGGATCCGACGATACGGGAAGAAATGGAAAAACGCTTGATGTTTGAACTTCCCTTTATACAGGCCATTGAACACTTCCCCGACCTCAAGAAATTTTTAATGGACAAATTAATGATCAAAAAGTCGGGAAGGATATGAACAAAGACTGAAAACATATCTCGTCAATGGCCTCCTCCTTGGTGTTGAGGAGAAAAATCAAGAGCCGCATAGTGAAGCGGTTGCCTAGATTTGACTGTAAAATCAAAGACACAATTTTCACCCATGTTCGGATTGATGACGATGCACCGATCAATATCCTCCCGACCTCTGTATTTCACGAACTCAAACTCAGACCAATTTGGAATATACGAGAGATTATTCAATTAGCGGACCGATCGATAAAACGGCCGAGAGGTATTATTTCTGTCATCATGAAATTCCAAGGTGCTCCGCTCAAAGTAGAATTCACGATCATTGATATTGAGCATCAAGGAGAATTCACCCATTCTCCAATCATTCTCGAAAAGTCGTTCTTAGCATTGGCTAAGGCAATTATTGCTTGTGAGACTCGAGAAATCAATTTTAAAGCATTGGAAGCACTTAGATCGGACCATGTCTTTGAGGAACCACGATCTTCTAAGGAAACCCACGAAGTCCCCGACAGCCGCAACCATGAAGAGGTAGAAGAGCCCGACCCCGATGCAACACCTGAGATAGCGGTTGTTGATGAGACTATTGGTTTAGATACTCTCCACAGTATTTCAATTCCCGTGGATCTCAAAATAGACAAATCATTCTTCTATGATCCTGAGACTTATGCATGGTCGCACCCTGGAGCAACATTCTCTGAATACCTGGACCAAATCATCCCAAATTGAGCGTGCACCAACATTCGGGAGACTAAGAACAAGTATGTAGGCCAAACACTGACCAAGGAGAATTCCAATGGTTATTCATCTGAATACTCAAGTGAACCGACACCTTCACGAAGAAATAAAAAGAGAGTCACCTTTGACCTTTCGGAAGAGGAATCAGCCGATGGTCCCTCATCAGGTCTGGAAAAGGTAGTCTACATGAGTGAAGTCTGTTCAGCAGCTCTAAAGCCATATCTTCGCAAGGATCCAAAAATCAATTCTCGTTGGACAACTCCCGTTCCTAACTACTATTTATCTAAAGCTGATGCTCCTGCCCTCTTCAAGTACACTGAAATTATTTCGTATGAGTTGATTGAGACTGGTGCTTCCGAGTATTCATCAGAGGACAAAACACTTGATCCCAAGAAGGAACTAATTCTGAGAAAACAATTGAAGAAACAAAAAGACAAGAATATTTGGAGTATGTCCACTTTTGAATACTACTCCTCTGAGGATAATTCCGATGGTGGATATCTTTCATTTGACTCAAACACTTCATCCACTATCCATCACGATTTTTCTGAGGATGACACTGATAATAGTTGAGAATCATATGCCTCATCTCCATCTCATCATTACGATCTCCCACCGCAGGCTCACAAGAAGATCAGCCGAAAACCGCCTTAATCATCGGCTACCCACCCTCCCTCCCGACCACATCGGTCCCCTTGTACAGCTTCTTCCTCTACTTAGGCAAAGGCCTAAGTATAGGGGGGGGGACCGATGCCATTTGTAAATACCATTTTTCTCATCACACTCCTCCTTCCCAATCACCTCACTTTCACTCCTCTTCTACACTTAGGCTGATCAGAGCCTAAGTATAGGGGGAACCGACACTCACCTATATATACTCTCCTCATTCATATATCATGACCGCCTCTTTCCCATTCTTCGTCTATACTTAAAATGTTAATTTCTCACTCTCTTACGCTTAGCCCGAGGTATGTCTTCATTACGCTTCTTGTGCTCTGAGGACACAACACTCGCTAAGTATAGGGGGGTCTGTATATACTTTGTATATATTTTACTCATATCTCGTACTTTCACGTAAGTCTATATGTATTTACAGGGTGGGTAATAAAAAATCGAGAGAAAGAAAAGAAGAGAAAGAGGATTTTTGTTGCTAACATTAACTCTGCCCAAAAATTTTTGAAAATGGCTTCTTATTTGCAAAAAAACAAAAAAACAAAAAAACAAAAAAAATCCCTGCATAAATAAGAAAATTGTGTGTCTGCATTTCACACATGCACTTCATCCTGCATCGCATTCCATTGCATCTGTGAAAAGTCATTGGGTTTTGAATCGAGTTGTGAGCAGAAACCGAGAGTGGTCTGAACTTGACCTTAATCCACCTAATTTTCAGAGGAACTTCACCGAGAAATAGGATTTTAAGAACTTCAGGTCTTTTGACTTAATTCTTTAAGTTCGACATGACAATGTGCAGCGTTTGACTCTTTGTGTCTAACCTGGTCTCTTCATTCTGAGTACAACTCTGGAATAGGGAATTAATTTGTACTCTCGCACTATGCACTTAGCTCAACTCAGACGGGATGTTGGAAGACTGTGTGAATCTCTTTTCTGGTAGCGTGGAAGACTAAAGACTGGAGTACGGGTTGAAATAAAGCTTCGGAAAAGGGATGGACGGCTGGGCACAATTTTTTCTAAGACCCCAAAAAAAATCTACGGAATGAAAAGATTCTATATCCGTAGGGGCAAAACAAGATCCAAGCAGAACCACCAAATATTCCAAATACAAAGAAGCATTCTACCAAATAAAATATGACCAAAAAGGTCCAAGCTTCAAGAAACTTGCAGATCTTGGTGAAGACTCGGCTACACTGGCCATCTTTACAAGGAGAGGTGACTACACTGGCCACCCTCCAGTTCTTTTCCCCTTCTTCTAACTTCTCCCCCAATTCGATTGTGAACACAGCGCGCCAGACCTTAGAAGGAAATATCTGACTCCCCGAGGACGAGTACTGGAGAGGAGAAGAGCATGGTAGTCCGACATTCTGGATGGGAAGAGCTAAAACCTTCACACACATGAGTCGGTTGTTCAATGTTCATAGGGTATACTTTGGGAAGAGGATTGATCTAAGATGACTTCTGAGCCGAAACTGTGACAATGATGTGTAGAACTTGAGGGCTGTTGATTTTAAAATTCTAAGTCTCGCAGAAGTTCCACCACACTATTAATCCAAAGGTCGAGTTTAGTCTCATTTTCACCTTCAGCTCATGGTCTTGATATGGAACCCAATCTCATTTCACCTCATGGCATTTCCTTTTGATGCTCAGGGACGAGCATGGTTTAAGTATAGGGGGATGATGAGTCTCGGATTCATCACTCTAAATCTCATTTATTAAGCTCAAATCCCTCAAAATCATCAGCATTTCTGCATTTATTCTTCATAATTAGCATTTATGCATGTTCTCATAGGAATTGCAATTTATCCATAATTTTTGCACAAAATAAGAAGCCAAAAATCTCTGCCAAAATTGACCTGTAAATAACCTAACTCCCCGAATTTTTAACTCATTCATGCTAACTCCAAATGACACAAAACCACTCCACTGTGTACATATTACTAACAAGAATAAATGAAAAATACAATAAAACACTAAACCAAATAAGTGGACCAAAAACCCAAACCCTAGTTTCAGGATTTTAGGACTAAAAACCACATGTCTTCCCCATCCAGTGTCCGATTTGATCCTACTCACTTTTGAACTAATATACATTCAGTTACCTTCAAAAACAAGATCAAGTTCAAGTGAATCGGAGCTCATATGTGAAAGTTGGGTTTTGGGCCTCTTTTGTACATTGTGTATTTTAGCGGTTTTTGACCTGATATTTTATGTACATATTTTCTTAATTAATAAAAATCCAAAAAAAATAGATTTAGGTGTCTTTATTTATCTTTAATTCTCCATATTTTTTCCGGATTTTCTATCTGATTTAAAAATGATAAAAAAATTATAAAACCCAAAAATCATGGTATTCTATGTACATGGGATACCCCAAAAATATCGCTTTGTGTAGTTGATCGATTTTGGCTTTGATGTCTTCATGAAAGTTGTAGATCTCATTGAGACGAGCATTTTTCGTGAAGAAACTTTTTCGATCCGAGGTCGTTTGCTATTTGTTTTGCATTTTACAAAGTAATTTATTTCGGAATTTCCTGGTGCTGACACGTGGCAGCACCTGGTGCCACCTCGTGTCAGCCATTTTCGGTTTTATTTTATATCATTTTTTATAAAAAAAACCCACGCACGTGCCATGCCCTCTTCTCCCCTTCACCACGTGGCGCCTCCACGGCCGTTCGATTAGCGCCCGATCGAACAGCCGCGGTGCATCTCCTTCCCCAGTGGCCCCCCTCGCAACCGACCCTCCGTAACCTTCGCCCCCGCCTTCGTCATCAATGACCACCCGTAACCTCCGCTCCTCCTATCTCGCATCACCAACCGCTCGTCCCCCTCTCTCCTATATAAAGAGCGTCGCCGCCAACGTTCCCCTGATCCGCCGATTGCACCTGAGGAAGCTCCACGGCGATGACAGCACCGTGAAGCACCTCCTCCGACGAGGTCTGGCCATCTCGGCCATTGCAGCAGCACCATGAGGCCACACTGCCTAGCTCCGCCTCCCGCGTTGAGCCACCGCCATGTTATCTTCCCCAATGTTCTCCACCGACATCCGCCATCGACTCCATCTCCGCCATCGCCGACGACGATCTTCACCTCCCCGCTCCGCCGATATAGCTCCAGGTCGTCATCAACAACTTTCTTCAACCTCCAGAAGCTTCAATCTCTGACTCCGCCTTCCGCCAAGAGATCACCGGGCCACCTCGCCTTTGCCCTGAGCCGGCCACTCCTCTGTCTGCACCTCATGTGGCCGGGCCACCCTCCATCGGAGCAGCCCCCTCTCCGCTAGCCCTACCAGCCACGCCAGGCCGGGCTCCAAGCCCGAGACCCCCCGCACGTGGTCCGCACATGCGTGGGGGAACGACCTCAGCACACGTCAGCCGGGGGTCACATGTTGCACACGTGACCCGTGGGTAAATTGCAGCAAACCCCATGAAGAACTTCCATATTACGCTCAGGCCCCTATCGACCCAGGGGTCACGTGCATTGTACATGACCTGCTGGAAAAATTTTAAGAACGCCCCTCTGGTTTATTGGTAACTATATCGAGATCCCCCCTGCACATTTTGAATTATTTTATTTATTATTCATTGCAGTCATATTCCTATATTCATCTATCATTTTAGACCTCTTTTCTAGATTATTTTATTTATCCAAAAATAGCATGATGTTCTTCCATTAACTCTCTACATTTTGACATAGTGTGGGCATTTTTGTGATTGACGGTTAATTAATAATTAATTATTTTGTGGAAATTTGCATATTTGTCCAAAAAGAATTTCATTTGCACTCATAATTTGCCCTGTAAAAATCATTTTGCACATTTCACTATTTAATTTTTAATAGGTACTAGATCTCACATTTTTGAGGTTTAGAATTTTTTTGAGATCAATCACTTAGTGATAGATCTTAGATAATTTTGGTCCTCGAAAACATGTAGGTTTAATATTTATTATAATTAAATATTGAAAATCATTCTGTTTGCATTTAAAAATTCATAAAAAAATTATTTTGCATCCAAAAATTCCAAAAAAAATTCAATGCATTTATTTCATCATAATCTACATTGTGGCCAACTCGTTTGAACATAGTCGATATTTTAGTCCCTAAAATAGGCCAAATTGCATCTTGCATCCTTTATTTGCATTAAAAATTCAAAAAAAAGGCTGCCTTGAAAAGCGTACACGAACCTTGATAGACATAATTCTAGGTTGTTCCTTTGCCTCCTTGTGTTCGACCTTGGGACTTGCCCAAGTAAAATAAACATAAAACCACTTGATTAAAATTGACGAATATTTTTCGTGGTTATTTCTTGACCGATTCCGATCGCCGCCTACAACGAATGACATTCTATTCTTTAAGCACGAACAAAGATAAAAAAACAACTTTTAAAGCCGCGATATCGGACTCGTCACCTTGTCAAATGCCCTCCTAGATGTAAACCAGTTGCATGTCATTGGATCTTCACTACAAAGCAGTTCCCTGATGGCTCTATTGATCGTTTAAAGGCACGATTTGTAGCAAAAGGCTTTACTCAAACATATGGGGTAGACTACTTCGAAACATTCTCCCTTGTGGCTAGAATGGGATCTATACGACTATCATCTCTGTGGATGTTAACAAAGGGTGGCCTATGTTTCAATTAGATGTCAAGAATGCATTTCTATATGGAGAGCTTGACGAAGAAGTCTACATGATACAACCCCCAAATTACGAAGTCGAGGGGGAGTATGTATGCCGACTTCATAAAGCCATCTATGGACTAAAGCAGAGTCCAAGAGCTTGGTTTGATAGACTGAATGTAGAGATTGGCACCATGGCCTTTCAAAAGACTACGCCTGACTATTCGGTCTTTGTTAGGAAACGACAGACTGGTATTGTAATTCTTGTTGTATATGTAGACGATATGATTATTACTGGAGATGATGACCAAGGGATACTAGAAACCGAGGCTTTCTTGCAAAAAGTATTTGTCACCAGGGATCTTGGACAACTTCGCTATTTTCTAGGCATAAAAGCCCTACGTACTAAGAAAGGCTTACATATGTCGCAAAGGAAATACTGCCTTGACATACTAACTGAGGCAGGACTACTTGGGTGCAAACCCTCAGGAATTCCAGCAGAGCCTAGAAAACACTCTGCATCCAGTGATCCTCTTTTTGAAGACACTACACAATATAGGAGCCTGGTTGGCAAACTTCTATATCTTACAGTTACTAGAGCTGATATATCCTATGCTGTAAAATGAGCCAGCCAATATATGGAGAAACCATGCTACAACCATTGGCAAGATGTTCTTCAAATCCTTCACACCCAAAAGACTCGCCCGGACGAAGAGTCTTCTATGGGGCAAATGGTCACACAAATCTTACTGCATATGCTGACGCCGATTATGCAAGCTCTCCTGAAGACCGCCGATCTACAACTGGATATGCCATGATGGTAGGAGGAAACCTGGTGAGTTGGAGAAGCATGAAACAAACAGTTGTTTCAAGATCTAGTGCCGAAGCTGAATATAGAGCAATGGCTCAGGCTACACGTGAGATCACATGGCTGCTCACTTTTTTACAAGAACTAAATGCGGCTACATCCACTCCTATTCCCTTGTACTGTGACAACAAATCAGCTACCTACATTGCTACCAATCCTGTGTTCCATGAGAGAACAAAACATATTGAGATTGATTGTCACTTTATCAGAGATGTTGTACGAGGAGGGAAGATAACCACACCGCACATTCCAACAGATCTTAAACTTGCTGATATCTTTAGCAAGGCAGTAACTAAGAAGCGGCTTTCCTGGATAACTTTCAAGTTGGGCATGATTAATGAATATGCTCCAACCTGAGGGGGAGTGTTAGAGATTACCATATATTGTTGTTTCTTTATTTACCTCTATTTCCTTATGCTCTGTTTCCCTATGCATCACTGTTTCCTTATGTATTGTTTTCCTATGTAACCCCATAGGGGTATTTGTGTAAGTTCTCCTATGAGCACCCTAGGGTTTAGTCCTATATAAGGACCCCTAGACCTCACAGAATAAACACACAATATTCTTCTCTTCTTTTCTCCACATGCTTTTTACAACTAGTGACTATAAGCTATGTTATAACACATTGAATTAAAGATAAAGTAAAAAACATGAGTTGACATCGCTTTATCTTGGGCATCATCATCAACTTCTTATATCTGTCAACTTCTTTGATTCCAATCTTTAGATGACACTCTTCTTCTTTAATACAGTTATATAAAGGATACACTGTATCTGCAATGCAGTTATGTAAATGATACATTGTATCTGCACCGCAATGGTAGTTTTGCATGAAACAACTATCTCAAATAAGAGTTTAAGTACTTTTAGATAAAATTTAATTAAAAATGTTTGTTTATTTAATCAAGATATTAGATGTTTCGACATCTCAAACAAGGCTTGTAGGCCAGATTAGTAGGTTTACAGAGGACATCCATCTTTCTTTGTTTAATAGATATAAAAGTAAAGCTGAAGAATCTTCACCTCATTCTTTGCCTTAGGATATTGGTTTGTGTAGATGTAATGCAATCCCACGAATATTTGGCTATCGGTTTATGTAGGAGCTCATGGGAAATCTCGAGCACTGGAGCACCATAAAGCCATACCTTGGCAAGACATTGTCCTTTTGTGAGACAAATATTATTCTTTTTTTATTGGCAAGAGCTCTATTGAAATATACTATTTATCACGAGCCTTTGTAGTACTCATGAATATGGACCATAACTTATATTTGGTGCCACTCATCTTGATAATAGCACTAAAGTGCTTCATCTTTTTCTTAAAAAAGACATCGATGTCTGTAAAGATATATATGTTACCATGATTATTTCTTTTACTTAGACTGTTTTAGTAATCCTCTTTACTTTTGTATGCTTTATGTAATTTACCCACAGACTGCTCTCCTATATAAGAGAGCCTAGGGTTACAAGAATAAAAAAGTTGATCTTTTCTTCCAACATGGTATTAGAGCGGCGATCCTAGACCGGAATTCTCATACCCAACTCTAACCCTACCCCTCCACCGTCCAACCTCTTCACGTCGCCACAACTGGCGGCTCCCAGCCGCTTGTGGCACCTCCCCTTCCGCCATAGCCCTGGCTTCCCCCTCCCTGCCGCACCGCCGCCTCTCAGGCTAGCCGCTCCAACGGTCTCGCGGCCCTACTCGCATCTAACGGCTTCATCCATGCAACCCAACGGCTTCATCCTCGTCTTCCAAGCCGCATCTCGTGGCCCCAGTCGCATCTAACGGCTTTACCTTGCAGCCCTAGTCGTGTTCTGAAGGTGTTGCCAATTCCTTATGAAGTTGGTTACGATAGAAGTCTACATATGCAACCAACTTCCCTTATGTTCGCATAGACATTTATTTGGTCAGATTATACAATCCTCGTCTTCCTCGATTGACAAGATGACAGAGAACTAGATTGACATTCCCACCACGGTTGCCTTCAGAGATTCGACGTTCATAGTCAAGATGGATGAGTCTAATTATGAGTTGTGGGCCATGCAATTCATGAGCCTGATGAAGTTGATGGGGAAGAAGCACATCCTTACTTAAGACAAACCGACGAAGATGGCAGGATTGTGTGCCTCATGGGAGGAGGATGATGCTTATGCACAAGTCTGGTTGTCTGGTACTCTACTACCAGATATTGCTAACGACGTCCTACACCAGCCCACATCCAAAGCTATGTGGGACATTCTTGTTGCTACATATTCACGGGCCAAGAATGAGATAAAGATCTTATAGCTACAACATGACATCTTTACTATTAAACAGAATAGACATCCACTACATGCACACTATACTGCCTTGTGCGGTATGTTTGAGAAGCTTCATAGCTTCGTGCCACTCACGGCCACCCAGAGCAGATGAAGACATTCCGAAATGCTATGATGGTTGGTGTATTTTCACCTCTCTTGATTCACAATATGAGTCTGCTTCTCCCAGATACTAGAGGATGCAACAATTCCTCCTATGGAAGGGGCTTTCCGAAGGTTGAGTAGGATTAATGTTTCCTCATCAGCAACAAACTCTTTTGTTATGGCTACCTCTCGTGGAAGGGGCGGTTCATCTCAGTTTCGCGGGCGAGCATCACGTGGTAGAGGTGGACGTGGTCGTGGATCACAGTGTACCTATTGTCACATATATGGTCATACGGAATATACATGCTACTCCAAGCATGGTTTTCTAACATCAACCTGTATAGCGGAACATGCCCAACATCAGCAATCTACTTCACTACCATCGGATCAACGATATGATCTTGTGTCTCGATTGAGAGATATTGTATCCCTACCTGGTACCTCAACACCTTCTTCAGATAACAGTTCAAACATTGCCGCTACTGTAGGAGAAAGCACCTCAGGTAGTGTTCATGCTTCTGACTCTTATCAGTGCTCCGATATCTCGGAATGGATTATTGATTCTGGATCCACACATCACTTGTGTGGAAATAAAGGTCAACTTATAGCATACAGACATGCCCCTCTAGGGAGGACAATGGTCATAGCTGACGAGACTCATTCCCCTATCACGGGACATGGGGAGATTGCCTTGACACCCTCTATGAGATTGCAGAATGTGTTGCATGCTCCTGATTTCTCAATGAATTTATTGTCAATCAGTCAAGATTACTAAGGATTTAAACTGTTGGGTAATTTTTGACTCATCATCTCTTGTTTTTCAGGACATCCCTACGGGCAGGATGATTGGGCATAGCCGTGATCAGGGCGGACTCTATCGACTAGTTCACATACCACATGCTGGTCTATCATCCCATACCACTGGTTCTATTTCTCCTTACATATGGCATATGCGTTTTGATCATCTTCCACTTCAGAAGCTACGTTAGGTTCTTCCCCAGATTTCGCCTCGCTCATCATTCAACTGTGAAGCATGTCAATTAGAAAAGCATCACCGATCCACCTTTCCCAGTCGTCAGAGTCAGAGTAGTAACTCTCCTTTTGAGTTTTTATATGTCGACATGTGGGGTCCAAGTCGTGTTCCCGATTATCTAGGACATCAATTTTATTCAATTGTTGTAGATGATTTTAGTCATCTGAGTATTTTTGTTAAATAATAAATCAGAAGCTGGAAATGTCATCATATCTTTTATTAGAGGGGTACAAAATATTTTTTTCAACATTTGTGAAAATTGTACGGATAGAAATGCACTTGAATTCTATACACATGTATTGTCTCACTTCTCTGCAAATGGTATTCTTCATCAGACCTTGTGTGCTTATACGTCTCAACAGAACAGTGTTGCTGAAAGAAAGCACCATCACCTCTTTGATGTCACCCGTACACTCTTAATACAGAGTTGTGCCCCTCATTCATTTTGGGGTGATGCGGTCCTCACAGCCTGTTATCTAATTAACCGTGTGCCATCGTCTGTTCAGGGGGGAGAAGGTCCCTTTTTAACTTGTTTTTCCTGACAAGGAGTTGTTCTCTCTTGGTCCTTGAGTGTTTGGATCTGTTGCGTTTGTTCATCGGTTGTTTCCAAGGACCAACAAGCTCTCTCCAAAGGCTATCAAATGTTTTTTTGTTGGATATTCCAGAACTTAGAAGGGTTATCGCTGTTATGATCCACTACACCAGAGATATTATGTCAGCCATATGTTACCTTTTTCGAATCTGTCATGTATTTCTCGCCTCCAGGTAACCAGTTGACTCCTTCAAATTCGGATGGTCATGTCTACATTCCACCTCCGCCAGCATGTCCACCATCTCCATCACCACCATTACCATCTCCATTACCACCATCAGCCCCACCACCACCAATCTCTTTAATTCCTGTACTACCACATCATTACAGTCGACGGTCTACTCCTGCGCATGCCCCTGGTCCATCATCCAACACGTCCCAGGTTTGTTTTGATAGCATTATTTCTAATGGTGGGTTGCATACTGGCTCTCAGCATGATTTCTCTCAGGAGGATGATGTTCAGGGTGATAGCAACAATGATGGTGATGACCTAGATTTACCGATTGCTATTAGAAAGTAGAAGCGTTCCTGTACTACATATCCCACTACTTCTCAGGTCACCTTTGAGCGTCTGAGAGGTGATTTTGGAAAGTTTGTCGCTACTTTGAACACCGTGGTCATTCCACAGACTTACCAGGAAGCGCTACAAGACAACCGGTGGCGTTTAGCCATGGAGGAGGAGATAGCGGCTCTACAGTCTAGAGATACATGAAGTCTCGTACCTGTTCCTACTGGGGCATCATTAGTAAGAGGCAAATGAGTTTTTACAGTGAAATAAAATGCAGATGACAGCATTGATCGATACATGGACAGGCTTGTCGCAAGAGGCTTTACACAAACATATGGGGTGGACTATATGGATACCTTTTCTCTTGTTGCACACCATTCTACACTAAGGATTTTTCTATTTGTTGCAGTTCTTTGAGATTGGCCTTTGTTTCAACTTGATGTAAAGAATGCATTCCTATATGTTGACCTTCAGGAGGAAGTCTATATGCAACAACCACCAGGTTTTACTGTTGAGGGGGAGTGTACACATGTATGTAGACTTCATAAAGCCATATATGGACTCAAGCAGAGCCCAAGAGCTTGGTTCCAGAAGCTCTCAGATTTGTTCGAAAGGCAAGGGTTCAAACGAACCAATGTAAATCACTCTCTGTTTGTACAGAGAACTACAAGAGGCACGACTGTATTTATGGTATATGTTGATGATATTCTCATTACAGGAGATGATCTCTCAGATTTGTTCGAAAGGCAAGGGTTCAAACGATCCAATGTAAATCACTTTCTGTTTGTACAGAGAACTACAAGAGGTACGACTGCATTTATGGTATATGTTGATGATATTCTCATTACAGGAGATGATCTACATGGAATAAGCTTGGCAAAAGACTTTCTGGGTCGTGAATTTATTACCAAGGACCTTGGGGCTCTTCGATACTGGAAATCAGCAAGGACTAATAATGACCCAGAGGAAATATGTTACTGATCTACTTAGTGACATGAGTATGCTTGGGTGTAGGTCTGCTACTACACCTATGGATCCAAGCATGGAACTGTACGATGGAGACACTGATGAAGTAGACATGAGAAAATACAAAGAACTGGTAGGGAAGCTCCTTTATGTTACTAAAACTGGACCAGTTATATCATTTGTAGTTAGCAGAGTTAGCCAATTCATAGAGCAACCACATCAGGTACATATGGATACTATACATATGATACTAAGATACCTCAAATCATCCCAGATGTGGATCTATTGTTTAGAAAAGACAAGTCGGTCACCATCTCAACATATGTAGATGCAGATTATGCATGATGCCCTAAGGATAGAAAGTCCACCACTGGTTTTGTCGTATACATCGGAGATTCCCTTGTCTCATGGAAGAGCAAGAATTAGACAGTTGTCACCAGGTCTAGTGTTGAATCAGAATATAGAGCTATGGCCTAAGCTAGCATAGAAATGATGTGGGTTCGAGCTGTTCTTATCGACCTACATATAGAGGTTCCTCTTCCCATGACATTGAACTGCGATAATCAGACAACTATTTTTATTGTAAATAACCCAACATTTCATGAACGTACCAAGCACATTGAGGTTGATTGCCATTATATACATGATATGATACAAAAGGGGTTTATTTCCACATCTCATGTCAGCTCGGGAGACCAGACTGCAGATATCCTCACCAAGGACTTACCTCGAGGACCTTTCCAGAAACTTTCATCCAAGCTGAGCATGATAGATATCTATGCTCCATCTTGAGGGGGAGTGTAGAGATATATATGTTACCATGCTTATTTCTTTTCCTTAGACTATTTTCTTAATCCTCTTTACTTTTGTATGCTTTATGTAATTTACCCATAGACTAGCATAGGGTTACTGAAATAAACAAGTTGATCTTTTCTTCCAACAATATCTTTGTAATATCCCATGCTTGAAAGATGGTAAGCCTTGGAGTTATAGAGAATAACTTGTTTGGTGGAGAAAATGGTCATGGAGACGAAAGGTATGTGGGTGTAGATCACAACACCACTATATAATACTGGGTGGGTCTAGAGAGGTCCGAAAAGAAGAGGAGAGGGTCAGGTGGACCCCCTGAAACAGAAAATCTAGGTTGAGAAAACCTAGATATATGTTTCATTGCTACAATCAGTGCTACATTGTTGTTACCACAAGTACTGTTGCTACATTGTAGCTGCTATAATGCCACTGCTATTGTACTGCAAGAAATGGTGAGTATTCCACAGTTTGGAGAGGTGGCTAAGTCGTGAGAAGTATAGATGTTTAGGACTGTCGCTCCGATACCATACAGAAAATGTGAAAAATGGTATTCATCTTTTGAGAAAATTCTAGATCTCATAAACATAGATCCCTTGGCATAATACAAAGCTCTTTACATGATGAAAGTTTATAGTCAATGACACTTTCCAAGTTAGAGAATAAGCATCTTCATAAAGAGCAAAATAGAGAAAGGTGTTTCCCCACCTAGGAGTTGAGACAACCTCATGCTGAGATGAAAGCGTCATCATTCACTTGGCAAGTGTCTGGGAAAACCTTCAGAATGAAAGTGCTTGAGAAATGTTGAGCCGATGTTTCTTTTGTTTCAAGCAACTCTATTTGGCAGATACGTAGTCCATTGGATGTCTCATGAATAAGTTCCCTAACAAAAGGAGTGCGGTTTGTTTCAATGCATTTTTCTACTTTCCGTTAATTTTCCTTTATTCTGCATTTCATAGTTCTCATTTCTTTTTTTGCACAGTCTGCACTGATTTGATTTGTCAAGTACACATAATTTATGGTTTTTTTCAGATTCCAATGATTACTTTCCTCCGACCTGATGAGATGAACTTCCAAAATGTTGCCTATGTGCAAAACCCTTCTGAGCTTGAAGATAAAAATGGTGAACAAGGAATTCCTACAATAATAAAATGGAACCATGATGGTGTTTCTGTTGCTGTTGTAGGTTCGTGGGACAATTGGAACACGAAGTAAGTGAATCTTTCTCTTCCCTGGTTAGTGCCCTAATTATTTTCTTTAGTCCTCGATTTGCAGTTTCCTCCTTGTTAGGTTCAGTACTCTTCTCTTTTTTTTGAAAATATTTCTTTATCTTCACCATTTGGATATCACATTACATGGCATAATCACTTTAAGCATATAAATTTCTCTCTGCAGAAAATCATTATACCCGTCGGGCAAGGAATTTGTTATTATGAAGGTTCTTACACCTGTCATTTACCAATTTTGGTTTATAGTTGATGGGGAATGGAGATATTCCCCTGATGTGCCTGTTAGAGTATTTGGTTGTGTGCCCATTGAGTTGTAACAGGGTAAATGGATCTTGGAGAAGATCCATTTACCCCATCCAGTGTTTAGTCCCACATCGTCCAGTGGTGGGACTTGGAGGCTCTGGAGAGGCTATATAAGGAGCCCCAGACCTCCTGTACTCATTGAGAAAAAGCAATGAAGCATATGCCCCTTTGAGGGCTTCTCCCGTGGTTTCATCCCGCTCCTCACGGAGTAGGGTTCCACGCTAAAATCTTTGTTCCTTGATGTTTATCTTTCTCTATTTCGATGCTCTGTTTATCATTCGCTTCCGCATCCTTCATATTTTATAACATGGTATCAGAGCGGGTTCGTTTCTCGAGGATCTCATGTTCTTTATCAGTTCGAGTTTATGTTATTAGGGTTTTCTTAAAACCCTAATTTGCAAAGATCAAGATTCATTTGATTGTCATTCTGCAAAATCGACAACAGATGTTTCTGTGTTTTTTTGTGTTTCTGGAACCCTAGCGAGTTTTTTTCTTCCTTATTCATCAAAGAAGGGCATAGTGTCCGGAGATCATGCTACCTGCGGCGCGAATATTCAGATTCCTCGCAGAAAACCTCCTGGCGGCACCAACGATTTCTCCCCAGGCGCACATGGCGCGTGCGTGCGTCCCAACCACGACTACTCGCCCAGGCGCACGCCGCCAGCAAAGAAGCAGGAGGTGGCGGAACTCTCCACCATAGCAACGCCGCTATCCACGATCCTCTCTTCCGCGCGAAGGAGGCGCGCCCTTCTGGCAGCAGACGATCGCGTACAGGAGGCAAAGCCCTTCTCGCGCACTTCTCTGGCAGACCTGGATGCGATCCTCCAACGAGCACCACCCCAGGCGATCTCTCAGCGGGCGGCGATGGCTCGCTACAGGTGACGAGCCCCATCGGCCCTTCTCTCCAAGTCCAGGCGCGCATGACGCACGAGCACCCAAAGCTCTCTCGTTGTCAAGGCGGCAAACCCGATCGATGCTCCTCCCGATCAAGGCGGCGCACCCGATCGAGCAAAGGCATCCACCCAAATCTCGTGCCGCCAGGCACAAGCGGTGGATTGCGCCGCCCTCAAGACTCCAGGCGGCAACCAATCATGCGTCGCCGACAACACGCAGCCTCATCTCGACCGCAATCCTTTCAAATCTCACGGAGGAATTCCCAGCGCCATTCCATCTAGTTGCGGCAGAAGGAGGTTCCCAATCAAAGGGAACCCTAGGTGATGAAAACAGAAAGGCCGCTAGGCCCTTTATAAAAAAAATAGAAATAGAAGGGGGAGCAATATCTTTGGGCCGATAAAATAGGGAGGGTTGCAATATCGTTGGGCCCATGCGGGCTATCTATCGTTTCAAATTTTTAAAAAAATGCAAAAAAAAATTGTGTTTTCTCGAAAAAAAGAAAAAGAAAAAAAGGAGGCGCGTACAAGAAAAGACCGTACGCACAATTTGAAAAAAAAGGAAAAGAAAAGAGATGCAAAGTCGTATAAAAAAGGAGTTGAACGGCTTAATAAAAAAAGAAGAAAAAAGGAGCCGGAAAAAAATTGAAACGGCCAAACGTTATCCAAGTTTTGAGAAGTCGAAAAATTTGTAATCGACTTATTTGGTTTTGTGTTTTCCCCTATTTATCTTGTCTTCTCCCAACTTTGTCGATGTCATTTTCCGACAAGTATGGGAGAAAGGGGGAGTATATGTAGAGTCACAGGTCTATTCAGATGTTCCAGGTTCACATGCAGATTTCCAGACCATTCAGATTCCAGACTCTACGATTGTTCAGACTCGACGATCATTGTTTCGAGTCTCCAGTTGCAGACACGCACGAGTTTGCAATCATTTTCAGATGAGCATATGTTGCCATCATTTATTCGAGGTCCCCGTCATTCTCGTGGTTGTTGTCCGGCCAGAGTTTTCATGTGAGCCATAGGGACTCCATAGTAGAGGACCATTCTCTATACCATGTTGGCAAGGGTTTTCATGTGGTGTCATAGGTACACCAGAGCAGTGCACCATTCTCTGAGCCAGATGGGAGAGACCCAGTTCTTCGACGAGGAGACTATTTTCAGACTCCATTCTCCAGCGACTGTGGACTCCGACGAGAATTGCACAGCCACAACCCTTATTCAGTTCGGCCCTTTTCAGAGATGGAGCAGTTGTCCACATTATTGTGGCAGGCCAGAGTACTCCGACGAGGAGACTCATTTCCAGTTGCAACAACTCTGACAGGCGCAGTTCAGAGCGCATGATCTCGGACGAGGAGATTCAGCAGACTCACACTCCAGCCCGTTCGTCCTCCTTACCTGCACGACATGAGAAGCAACGTCCTCGACTGCAGCAATGTGCGCGTTGGGATGATATTGTTCATAGTGTCTTGTAGCATTGACTTGAGTTTCTTTCTGTTTGTCCAAGCTGAGCATTGCATGCTCCAGCTTGAGGGGGAGTGTTAGAGTATTTGATTGTGCGCCCATTGAGTTGTAACAGGGTAAAATGGATCCTGGAGAAGATCCATTTACCCCATCCAGTATTTAGTCCCACATCGTCCAGTGGTGGGACTTGGAGGCTCTGGAGAGGCTATATAAGGAGCCCCAGACCTCCTGTACTCATTGAGAAAAAGCAATGAAGCATATGCCCCTTTGAGGGCTTCTCCCGTGGTTTCATCCCGCTCCTCACGGAGTAGGGTTCCACGTTAAAATCTTTGTTCCTTGATGTTTATCTTTCTCTATTTCGATGCTCTGTTTATCATTCACTTCCGCATCCTTCATATTTTATAACAGTGCCCTGGATGCCTGACCGGATGGGAAATGCTCACAATGTTTTAGATATTCATGTGAGTAATTTGGTTTGTTATGAATTTTATTCTTTTCTGGAAGGCTGAATGGAATGATAAAGACTTCCGTGCTTCATTTCAATCTTGTATACTTTATGTTCATTAGTACTTCAGTCAAAAACTTGTAGAAATGTTGATTTGGAATGGTACATAAATTGGGTGGCCTATCAAAGAGTGTCTCTAGGATGTCTGTCAATCTTCTATAATAAGAAGTTACCTATTTATATCAACCCTGTTGAGATAATTGCTAAGTATGTATTTAGATAATTACTAGTTTTGTATTGTCTTTGTCCTCTATTTATCCTTTCATTTTTTGTATTTTATCCAATGGGTTTTTCTCCTATATAAGAGAACCCTTGGGTTTTTTATAATTTATCTGAGTTTATCCCTTTTAACATGGTATCAGAGCCCTCGTTTTATCCCTAAACTTAACCCATCTGAATGGTCGCCTGTGCTCTTGCGCGTGAACCTGCACACCTCTCGCCCCACGTGTGAACCCCCACACCCCCTCCGTCGTGCGTGGTGACCTGCACGTTCCTCCGCCTCCGCCTCTGCGCGCGAGGCCCCGTACTCTCTGTGTGCCTTGCGCGCACCCGTCTGGGATGCTCCATAGCCTCTATGTGCGACTCTCCGTGAGTCCTTCTGTATGCGACTTCGCCTCTGTGGGCATCGGTGCGCGACTCCGACCGACTGTGCATGATCCGCCTCCGTGCCTTCTTGTTCAAAGCATCTTTCCAGATGATGCGGGTTCGAGATTTGGTAGATGGAAACCCACTGCCATCCGATTAACATATCTGATCGGTCATTGCATTCAGAAGGTTTGCCCTGGAAAATTACTGCCCTCCCGTCTTGACGTAGCCATGAGGACTACGCGTGTCATCTCACGGTTGTGCAACGTCCCCTGTCTTTCAGCAGAACAATCTGCCATAGCCCTTTCACGAAGACGTCCAGATGCACCCTTACCACTGAGTAGCCGCCATCCGTAGTTTTACCCTCCATATCCAAACGCCAAGCGCATTCAGAAATCCAGGCATCCAGGCTCCCGTTCCATCGATGGATAGACTCCTTTATATCAGTATATCCTTCGATGGAGTTCCGCTTTTAGCCATTTTACAATATGTCAGATAACAAGGGTGATATCTTCTCGTCCGGAGCCTTCAAAGGCCCGACTCCCATCGTTAAGATGGATGGGACCAACTATGAGTTGGGGTCCATGCAGTTCCTCATCCTCATGCAGTGCAATAACCAAGAGCATATCCTGACGGATCCTGAGCCAACGGACAAAATTGGTGCAAATGCTTCTTGGAAGCAAGATGATGCGTATGCGCGTGTTTGGCTTTGCGGGACACTTACGACAGAAATAGCAAATGATATCCTGAATCAGCCCACTGCCAAGGCAATGTGGGATACTTTGGCATCCACTTATGCACAAGCAAAGAATGAAACCAAAATCCTTCAACTGCAGTTTGATATCTACAACTCCAAGCAGAATGGTCGCCCTCTGCATGTCTACTACTCTTCGTTGCGTGGCATGTTTGAAAAACTCCATAGCTACATGCCTATTACAATGTCTGCTGAACAGCAGAAGACATATAGAAACTCCCCGATGGTTGGAGTTTTCATGGCCGGACTTGATGCAGAATATGAGGCTGCACGTACCCATCTTCTTACTGGAGCAACCATTCCTCCTATAGAGGAGGCCTATAGTCGTCTCAGCCGACTCAACATCCCTTCGACAACTACGCTTTCGCATTCCTCAGCGATGACAGTCTCTCGTGGTCGAGGTAGGGCGATCCAGTTCAGAGGACGCACACCTCGAGGAAGAGGCGGTGGACGCCAACGTGGTCCCTGCACCTATTACCGCAAGCCTAGACATGGAGAGGATACATGTTATCAGAAGCATGGCTATCCCGTTTCTGGTCAAGCAACAGAGCAGATTGTGTCTCCCCAGGCTGATCCTCGCCTGGATGATATTGTCTCTCGCATTCGAGAGATCATGACTCCTAGTACTGATACCACCACAGATACTGCTACAGCAGCCAGAGCCTCTTTGAGCCCTCAGGTATAACCTATGCCTTTACTGGTAGTACGAATGCAGATATGACATAATGGATTGTGGACTCTGGTGCATCTCATCACTTATGTGGAAACAAAACACAACTAAAGTCCTACGGGGCAATACCATCTGGCAGATGGGTCACCATTGCTAATGGTGACCACTTACCCATTACAGGACAGGGGGAGGTGCAGTTAACACCATCCATACGTTTGAAGAATGTTTTATATGCTCCTTCCTTTCAGATGAATTTACTGTCTATTAGTCAGATCACTAAAGATCTGCATTGTCGTGCCATCTTTGATCCTTCATCTCTTGTGTTTCAGGACATACTCACGAGCAGGACGATTGGAAGTGGTCATGAGCAGCGGGGACTTTACAGACTGGTCCAACCTCCTCACGCTAATGTTTCTATTATACCTACTGGATCGGTCTCTCCTTATTTGTGGCATCTTAGGTTTGGACATCTTCCTCTGCAAAAGTTATGTCATGTTCTCCCTCAGATTTCTACGAGATCCTCTTTTCAGTGTGAAGCATGTCAACTTGGGAAGCATCATCGTTCATCTTTTCCATCCCGTCAGAGTCGGAGCAGTTCTCAGCTATTTGAGCTTCTTCATTTAGACATTTGGGGTCCTAGTCGTGTCCCTGATATCCAAGGACACCGTTTTTATCTTGTAGCAGTCGATGATTTTTCTAGACTTTCCTGGGTCTTCTTATTGAAAAATAAGTCTGAGGCTGGATGCACTATCTAGTATTTTATTAATGAAATAAAGAATATTTTTTCTTCCAATATCAAGTATATTCGTTCGGACAATGCTTTGGAATTCGGAACCTTACATCTTTCTGAGTTCCTTAGATCCCATGGCATTGTTCACCAGACCTCATGTGTCTATACTTCCCAGCAGAACGGTGCTGCCGAGCGCAAACACCGTCACTTACTTGATATAACCAGGACATTGTTGATACAGAGTCGTGCTCCTCATTCTTACTGGGGTGATGCTGTCCTTACTGCATGATCGTCCGTGTTAGGAGAAAAGATTCCTTACTCGATTGCGTTTCCCGAGAAGGATCTCTTCTCTCTTACACCTCGTATATCTGGATCTATTGCCTTTGTTCATGATGTTTCTCCAGGGCGTGACAAGCTCTCTCCTAGAGCTATCAAGTGTGTGTTTGTCGGCTATTCTCGTACCCAAAAGGGGTATCACTGCTTTAATCCATTAAGCCAGAAGTATTTTGTTAGTGCTGGCGTTACCTTCTTTAAGTCGGTCATGTATTTTTCTCCTACAGGTGACAGACTTAATCCATCTGACTCTGATGATGACATTTACATGCCACTACCTCCTGCTATTGATTCTTCACCTACTTCACCTTCTCCACCACCTCCACCACCTCCTCCACCACCTCCGCTGGTTCAGTTTTTACCTCGTAATATTCCTCGCAAATCTCGCTCTGTTCTCCGTGATCACGAGCCTTGCCCATCATCCAGCACGCATCAGGTATGTAATGAACATAGTATTACTGATGACACTACTGAATTAACTCTACAACATGATTCTAGACATGAGGAGCATGTACCCTCTCAAAAGGGAGATACCCAGGCCCACGATTTGGCAGATGATCTTGACGTATCAATTGCTCTGCGAAAGCCAAAAAGGACACGTGCTACTTACCCACTTGCAGCCCAGAGTTCTTTAGATAGGTTGTCAGAAGATTTCAGGAGATTTACGCTAGCACTGTCAGCCGTGCAAATACCACGGACATACCAAGAGGCTCTCAAGGATAGTCATTGGAGGATTGCCATGGAGGAGGAGATGGTTGCGCTACAGTCACATGGTACGTGGAGTCTTGTTTCTGCTCTTGTTGATACGTCAGTTGTGGGATGCAAATGGGTATTCACTGTGAAACACCGCGTGGATGGCGGTGTGGATCGCTATAAGGCGAGACTTGTGGCACAAGGGTTCACCCAGACATATGGGGTGGACTATCAAGATACTTTCTCCCCGGTTGCCAGACATTCTACTCTACATATCTTCCTTGCTGTTGTCGTAACAAGAGATTGGCCTCTTCATCAGCGTAATGTGAAAAATGCATTCCTCTATGGTGACTTACAGGAGGAGGTCTATATGCAGCAACCACCTGGGTTTGCTGCTGAGGGGGAGTGTCATAAGGTGTGCAGGTTACATAAGGCTATCTATGGCCTCAAGCAGAGGCTAAGAGCATGGTTCCATAAGCTCTCGGACTTGATAGAGCAACGGGTGTTTGTAAGATCAACTGCAGATCACTCCTTGTTTATACAGAAGACCCAGAGAGGTATTACAGTCATTCTTGTTTATGTTGATGACATTATTATTACAGGGGATGACGAGCAGGGTATTCAGGATGCCAAGGACTTCCTAGGTCAGTAGTTTGTGACCAAGGACCTTGGACATTTACGTTACTTTCTTGGAATAGAGTTTACCAAGAATCAACGGGGTCTTGTAATGATACAAAGAAAATATGTTATAGATCTTCTATCAGAGACAGGTATGGCAGATTGCAGACCTACCACTACTCCGCTTGACCCACGCATAAAGTTGTATGATGATGATACTGAGGAAGTCGACAAGAGAAGATACAGAGAGCTGGTTGGCAAGCTATTATATGTAACTATTACCCGGCCCGACATAGCATTTGCAGTAAGCAAAGTGAGTCAATTTATGGAGCAGCCCAGACAGGCACATATGGATGTAGTCCATATGATTCTAAGATACTTGAAGACTTCACCTGGTACTGGACTTCTTTTCAGCAGAGGCACATCTCTATCAGTGACAGCATGCGCAGATGCAGATTATGCTGGGTGTCCAAAAGATGGAAAGTCTACATCTGGATTTGCCGTGTTTATAGGAAATTCTGTTGTTTCATGGAAAAGTAAGAAGCAGACGGTGGTTGCTAGATCAAGTGTTGAATCAGAATACAGGGCTATGGCACAGGCTAGTAGAGAAATGATGTGGGTCAGATCTGTTCTTACTGATCTAACTATTGAAGTACCTCTTCCCATGCATCTCCAGTGTGATAATCAAGTTGCTCTCTTCATTGCAAATAACCCAGCCTTTCATGAAAGGACGGAGCACATAGAGGTGGATTGTCACTACACTCGTGACATGATACAGAAGGGTTTTATCACTACTACACATGTCAGCTCTGGAAACCAGATAGCAGATATAGTTACAAAGGCTCTAGCAAGAGGACCTTATCAGAAATGTTGTTCCAAGCTGAGTCTTATTGATATCTACGCTCCAGCTTGAGGGGGAGTGTTGAGATAATTGCTAATTATGTATTTAGATAATTACTAGTTTTGTATTCTCTTTATCCTCTATTTATCCTTTCATTTTTTGTATTTTATCCAATGGATTTTTCTCCTATATAAGAGAACCCTTGGGTTTTTTATAATTTATTTGAGTTTATCCCTTTTAACAAACACTTTTCCAGTATTTTAAAACATTGCCTATATCTCAACTTATATTCCAATGGAATGAGCATATCTTCCGTATATGCAGCAATGTTAGACTAAAATATCACTTCATTTTGTCCATTATTTAATTGCTGGAAAATTGTAGTAGTTGCAGAGAAATGATAGGAGACTTTTTTCCTTGATGCTCTACCTTTCTAGTTATAAGGATTGGGAGACTGAAAAATGAATACGACGTGAAATCAAATGAAAATAATAAAGATCTCAAACTATCTTATAAAATATCCCGAGGCTTTCTAGGATCTGCTGTGGATATTCGCAGAGAACAGGAGATCACAGAGAATCTGCTCTTGGAACGTATATTCTAAAGGAATGACCAATGCTTCCGTATATGCAGCAATGTTAGACTAAGACATCATTTCGTTTTGTCCATTATTTAATCCCTGGAAAATTGTAGTAGTTGGAGAGAAATGATAGGATCCTTTTTTCCTTGGTACTCTACCTTTCTAGCTATAAGGATAGGGAGACCGAAATAGGAATACATAAACTGACGTGAAATCAAATGAAAATATTAAAGATGTTAGACTATCTCATAAACTATCCTGAGGCCCTTTGGGATCTGATGTGGATATTCTAAGGGGCCATTCTATAAAGGAATGAGGAGCAAGGGATAAGGAGGGATAATGCACTGTTTCTGTAGAGATAGATATTATTATATGCTATGTACTTATTCGTCGTTTTTATTTTTCTCTGGACTACTATGTATTTTACCCTTGAGGTCTCTCCCTATATAAGAGAGCCTAGGGTTCCCTTGAATAATACATCACTGATTTTTCACAACAAGGTATCAGAGCCCAAGCCCTATGGCTCTCTCCCTCTCCCCACCCGCTGCCCTCTCTCTTCCTTCGTTTCTCACTGTTGCCGCCGCTTCACCGGGCACCTCCGCCCGCCCCAATTCCCGACGGCCCCTCTCCGCCTCCCCGGGCTCCTCTCCGCCTTCCCGGGCCCCTCCGCCTCCTCGGGCCCCTCCGCCGACCCCTTAGTCTCGTCGGCCCCATTCCTGCCGGCCACCCCTCTCCCGGCGTGCCCTAGCCAGTCTCGACGTGCCCTAGCCGGAGTCCTGCCACCTACCGTTGGCTGGCTTTGGTTCTAGACGGCACCGTGGCGTCTCCTAACGTCTTGATCGTAGCCGTCTCTTCCTCCAGATATATGGATTTGGTGCTAACATCTACATACGCACTCGAATCTTATGCAGTTTGTGTAGACATTTGTCACTTTGTCTACAAACCCTAGTTTTTCTCCAGCGGCAATATGCCAGAATCAAAGGTTGATATGCCCTCCATATGCGCGTTCAAAGGTCCTGCGCCAATAGTCAAAATGGACGGGTCGAACTACGAGCTCTGGGCGATGTAATTCATGAGACTCATGAAGTCGAATGGTAAGAAGCACAATCTTACCGAGGATGAGCCAACAGAGAAAACATGGATATATGCCTCGTGGGAGGCTGATGATTCGTATGCCAAGGTCTGGTTGTCAGGTACACCGTCGATGGAGATTGCCAATGATGTCCTCCATCAGCCCACTACCAAGGCAATGTGGGATATTCTCGTTGCTACGTATTCCCAGGTGCGCAATGAGACCAAGATGTTACAGCTTCAGCATGATATATTCACGATGAAGCAGAACGACAAACCTCTTCACTCCTTGTATACATCCCTGAGAGGGATGTTTGAGAAGTTATACAACACCATTCCACTCACAGCAACCCCTGAACAACAAAAGACATTTCGGAATGCCACCATGGTGGATGTTCTACTTGCAGCCCTAGATCCTGAGTATGAGGTTGCCCGCTCTCAGATTTGGCCGATGGAGTTATTCCTCCAATGGAGGATGTTTACAGGAGGCTCAGTCGGATCTCAGTTTCTTCCAGCTCATCTACTCCACCCCCTTCGGCGATGGCAGTATCGCTTGGGAGAGGTGGTCAGTCTTCTGGTCGTGGACGTGGACCTCGGGGTAGGGGAGGTCGCTTTCGTCAGTTGTGCTCATACTGTCACCGCACAGGCCACTCGGAGGAGACATGCTACTCTAAGCATGGGTTCCTAACATCGGCACGCGTAGCAGAGCATTCTCAGTCCCAATTGGCATCTACTGCGGATAATCGTTTCGAGGAACTTGTGGCACGTCTACGTGGTATTATGCCACAATCATTTGGTGATTCTTCTGGTGGACCTTCAGATGTTGCTGCTACAGCATCTGCCAGTTCCTCTGCTGCTGCTAGTACCTCAGGTAGTGCCACGACATTTACATCTTCTCATGATATCTCTGATTGGATTATAGATTCTGGTGTCACACATCATCTCTGTCGAGATCGAGAGAGACTTGAGTCCTACAGGGACATTCCCCATGGCCGCTCATTACAGATCGCACATGGTACACATTCCCCCCTTGTTGGACAGGGGGAGGTCTTCCTATCTTCTACTATGCATCTACAGAATGTCCTACATGCTCCTGAGTTCTCGATGAATCTGTTATCTATTAGTTAGATTACGAAGGATTTGCATTGTCGTGCTATATTTGACCCATCTTCTCTTATTTTTCAAGACATACTAACAGGCAGGGTGATTGGCTGTGGCTCTAAGCAGAATGGTCTATATCGACCGGTCCGGAATTCTTATGCTGACGTCTCTTCTCATTCTGTCGGACCAGTTTCTCCGTACATCTGGCATCTCCGTTTTGGTCATATACCGCTCCAGAAAATGCGACATCTTCTGCCTCAGATCTCTCCCGATTCTTCCTTTCGCTGTGAAGCGTGTCAGTTGGGAAAGCATCGTTCGATCGAGCTTTCCTAGTCATCAGAGTCGGAGTAGTAGCTCCCCGTTCAAGTTGTTTCACATAGATATATGAGGTCCAAGTCGTGTACCCGATCATGAGGGACACATATTTTATTTAATGGTAGTGGATGATTTTTCTCGTGTTTCTTGGGTCTTCCTTTTAAAGAATAAATCTGAAGCAGGCGATGTGATTAAGAATTTGATTAATGAAGTGCACAATGTGTTTTCTTCTACTGTCAAATACGTTCGTACAGATAAGGCTATCGAATTATGCACACGGTCCCTCTCTCAGTTTCTTTCGTCAAAGGGCATTATTCACCAAACCACTTATGCCTATACGTCTCAGCAGAATGGTGTGGTAGAAAGAAAGCATCGCCATCTTCTTGATATTACTCGAACTCTACTGATTCAGAGTTGTGCTCCTATTTCTTTCTGGGGGATGCTGTTCTTACCGCTTGCTACCTTGTCAATCGTATACCATCTTCTGTCCTTGGTGAGAAAATTCCTCTCTCTATTATTTTTCCTGACAAGGAATTATTCTCACTTACTCCTCGTGTCTTTGGTACTGTGGCATTTGTTCATCTTCTGACTCCTGGACTTGACAAACTCTCTTCTAGAGCTGTCAAGTGTGTCTTTCTCGATTACTCTCGGACTCAGAAGGGCCATCGGTGTTATGATCCCATAAACAAGAAATATTTTGTTAGTGCCGATGTCACGTTCTTTGAGTCTGTTATGTATTTTTCACCTGCAGGTGACAGACTGGTACCATCGACTATCAACGATGATGTCTATGTCCCTCCACCTCCTACTTGGAGTTCACCTGAGTCCACTCCTGGTCCTGTCTCTTCGTCATCTTCCCCACCACCACCACCACCTCCACCACTTCCACGACCTCCTATTCCACCTCTACCAAAATTCTATACGCGTCAGTCAGGTCCTGCTCAGGCTACACGACAGACATCCATCACGCCTCAAGTATGTTCAGATGGCATTACTACTGACGGGTCAGATATGGTGCATGTGCAGGATTCTTCATTTCAGGAAGAGACTACACCATCCAATACCACGGAACTACCAGGAAACTTTCAGAGATTTGCCACAGCTTTGTCTTCCGTGGACATACCACGGAACTACCAGGAAACTATGAAGATTAATTGCTGGAGAATGGCTACGGAAGAGGAGATGCGTGCATTACAGTCTCGTGGCACATGGACCTTGGTTATTGCTCCTCCTGATGCATCTATTGTGAGTTGTAAGTGGGTATTCACGGTTAAATACCAAGCTGATGGCAGTCTAGATCGATATAAAGCATGGCTGGTCGCGTGAGGTTTTACACAAACCTATGGCGTGGACTATATGGATATATTTTCTCCAGTGGCTCGTCATTCTACTCTTCGCATTCTCTTATCAGTTGCTATCGTACGTGACTGGAGTATATCTCAACTGGATGTCAAGAATGTCTTCTTGTATGGAGATCTGCAGGAGGAAATCTACATGCAGTAGCCACCAGGGTTTACTGTTGAGGGGGAGAAGCATATGGTGTGTAGACTTCACAAGGCAATTTATGGCCTCAAACAGAGTCCAAGAGCATGGTTCCAGAAGCTTTCCAATATGATTAAACGACGGGGATTCAAGAGGTCGAATGCAGACCACTCCTTGTTTGTTCAGAAGTCATCGGCATGTACGGTTGTTATCATGGTCTATGTGGATGATATTCTGGTTACAGGAGATGATATTCAGGCATAGAAATGTAAAAGGCATTCCTAGGCCGTCAGTTCGTCATGAAGGATCTTGGAATCCTAAGATACCTTTTGGGGTTGGAATTTGCCAGGAATGCACAGGGTCTGGTGATGACTCAAAGGAAGTACATTACAGATTTCTTGACTGAAACATGCATGGCTGGATGCAAACCATCAAGTATTCCCATGGATCCAACCATGAAGCTGTATGATGATGACACTGCTGAAATGGACAAGAGGAGATATAGAGAAATGATGGGTAAGCTCCTTTATATTACCATAACTCGTCCCAATATTGCTTTTGCAGTAAGCAGGGTAAGTCAATTTGTGGAGCAGCCAAGACAAGTTCATATGGATGCCATATACATGATATTGAGGTATCTGAAGTCTTCTCCAGGTTCAGGGTTGCTGTTTCGAAAGGGCACAGATTTGTCTATCTCAGCATGTGCAGATGACGATTATGCAGGATGCCCTAAGGACCAAAAATCAACTTCAGGATTTGCAGTTTTTGTTGGGAGCTCTCTGGTTTCTTAGAAAAGCAAGAAACAAACTGTTGTGGCAAGGTCCAGTGCTGAATCCGAATATAAGGCCAAGGCACAAGCAAGAACGGATATGATGTGGGTTCGATCTATACTAGAGGATCTACATGTAGCCATATCTCTACCTATGCAGCTTCAGTGTGACAATCAGACAGCCTTGTTTATTGCCAACAATCCAGCTTTTCATGAAAGAACAAAGCATATTGAAGTTGACTGCCACTACACTAGAGACTTGATCCAGAGAGGATTGATATCTACAGTTCACGTGAGCTCAGGGGATCAGACCGCTGACGTACCCACGAAACCGTTGCTCAGAGGACCTTTTCAGAGATGTTCTTCCAAGCTGAGCATGATAGACATCTATACTCCACCTTGAGGGGGAGTGTAGAGATAGATATTATTATATGCTATGTACCTGTTCGTCGTTTTTATTTTTCTCTGGACTACTATGTATTTTACCCTTGAGGTCTCTCCCTATATAAGAGAGCCTAGGGTTCCCTTGAATAATACATTACTGATTTTTCACAACAGTTTCTGTTCGGTTGGAGACAGAGGATAAGGAGGAATAATGATGAATAATTTGTAATTATTTATTATTCTCTATTCTATAGGGAGGAGAGGATAAGGAGGTATAAGGGGGTTATGCTAGATAAGATTGTTAGATAAGAAATAGTTATTTGTATTTTTTGGCAGGAGATGCCGATTATGGCGGGATAATGAGGGAAATATTATCCCTCATATTGACTCCAAGACCAAAATATTGACCGTCTATGAATGGATAAGAAATTGGAGGAATAAGGAGAGATATCTCCTTATACCTCAAATAAACACCCCCTAAGAGATCAGGAGATCACTGAGAATCTGCTATTTATAGAAGAAAACTTCGACATGCATCCTTCGTGATCAGCTTGTTGCAACAACATCTAATAGAAACTCTATGAAGTGCCTTGGCAAACATATATGTTGTTTGGTCTACCAAAGTGACAATGCAAGTCTGGATTATACCTTTTTGGTCGAGATATCTAATAAAATGACAATTAATGCTTGCTGTTGAAATTCTTTTTGTTTGGATAATAACAAATCAGTATTATCAAGAAATATAATTGCTTTATCTGTAACTTAAATTCATTGTAGAAATCTAAATTGCTAAGCGGATGTGATATCAGAATCATATTAAGTTGGGCATCAAGTACTACACATGGAGCTTATGCATTTCGTGGTATGAGAAGACTTAAGGATGACTTGCATTTACTTTTGATTGAGTCAATTTGTAATACTGTCGATTAGATTAAATTTTTACACAGCCATTCAAGCACAAACCACCCTGCCTGCTGTAAAGTACTATTGCATCGGTGCAACTCTATGCACCAGAACACTCGGTGGCTCACTGTTTGTTGGAGAAAAATAAGAGCCTTGTTATTTCTGAGAACCCTAGGCTCTCTTATATAATAGAGAGGCCTATGGGTAAATTACATAAAGTGGAAAACAGAAATAGAGAATAAGAAAGAGATACATATGAAATATGAAAATATAAATATCTTCACATTCCCCCTCAAGCTGGAGCATAGATATCGATCTTGCTCAGCTTGGATGAACACTTCTGAAATGATCCTCTGGGCAATGGCTTGGTGAAGATGTCTGCGGTTTGCTCTCCAGAGCTGACATGAGAAGTAGAGATCATGCCCTTCTGAATCATGTCTCTGGTGTAGTGACAATCTACCTCAATATGTTTTGTTCTCTCATGGAACGCGGGATTGTTTGCAATGAATAGAGCAGCCTGGTTATCACAGTGTAACTCCATGGGTAGAGGAACCTCTACATGTAGATCACATAGTACTGCTCGGACCCACATCATTTCTGTACTTGCTTGAGCCATAGCCCTGTATTCGGACTCGGCACTTGATCTTGCTACAACAGTTTGTTTCTTGCTTTTCCAAGAAACGAGAGAAGTACCAACGAATATTGCAAATCCCGAAGTCGATTTCCTATCATTAGGACAACCTGCATAATCCGCGTCAGCATATGCGGATACAGAGAGTGTTTCTCCTTTCTTGAATAGTAATCCTGAGCCTGGAGATGATTTTTGATATCTCAATATCATATATATTGCATCCATATGTACCTGTCGAGGTTGCTCCATGAATTGACTCACTCGACTCACAGCAAATGCAATATCCGGTTTGGTAATTGTAACATAAATGAGTTTTTCAACCATCTCTCTGTATCATATAGCTTCATGCTAGGATCCATAGGAGTAGTGGAAGGTCGACATCCAATCATGCCTGTCTCTGCAAGCATATCTGTAACATACTTTCTTTGGGTCATTACAAGACCCTGTGCATTTATAGCAAATTCCAACCCCAAGAAATACCTTAGGGTGCCCAGATCCTTAGTCACAAATTGACTGCCCAGAAATTCTTTCGCCATCTTGATTCCCTGCTCATCATCTCCTGTAACAACAATATCATAAACATACACCATGATAGCAGCAGTACCTCTAGACGTCTTCTGCACAAATAAGGAATGGTCTGCATTTGACCTCTTGAATCCCTGTCGTTCAATCAGATCTGACAGCTTTTAAAACTACGCTCTAGGACTCTGTTTAAGTCCATATATCGCCTTATGGAGTCTACAAACCTGTTGACACTCTCCCTCGGCAGCAAACCCCGGAGGCTGCTGCATATAGACCTCTTCGTGTAGATCTCCATATAAAAATGCATTTTTCACGTCAAGCTGGAATAACGGCCAATCATGTGCTACAGCAACTGAAAGAAGGACACGTAAAGTAGAATGACGAGCAACCGGAGAAAACGTGTCCAAGTAATCAACTCCATAGGTCTGAGTAAAACCACGTGCCACGAGCCGTGCCTTGTACCGATCAAGGCTTCCATCTGCATGGTACTTAACAGTAAACACCCACTTGCAGCTAACAATAGACGCTTCGGGAGGAGGAGAAACAAGTGTCCAAGTTCCACAGGACTGCAGCGCGGCCATTTCTTCTTCCATTGCAAGACGCCATTTGCTATCTTGTAGTGCCTCCTGGTAATTGCGTGAAACTTCTACTGCAGATAGAGCAACTGCAAATCGCTGGAAATCGCCTGTAAGACGATGAAAAGAGACCTGGGAAGCAAGTGGATAGGATGCGCAAGTACGCCTCTGCTTACTAATAGCGATAGGCACGTCCAAATCTCCATGATCGTCATCCTGTTGTGTTCCCTGTATCAATAGATCTTCAGACTCATCATTAGAAATCAAGTTATCAGAACCAACCTGAGGCCTGCTGGATGATGGACCATGACCTTGAGCAGAGGAGGACCGACGAGTATAGTACTTTGGTAACGGGAGGACAATGGTTACAGAAGGTGGTAAAGGTGGAGGTGAAGGTATGATAGGAGGTGGTGGTGGAGATGGTGTAGAAGGTAACTGACTCATAGGAGGAGGTGGCATGAAGACCTCAGTATCAGAATAGGAAGTAGTCATTCTGTCACCTGTAGGAGAGAAAAACATAACAGATTCAAAGAATGTGACATCAACGCTAACAAAATATTTTCGACGTAGCGGATCAAAGCAACAATATCCCTTCTGTGTCCTGGAGTATCCCACAAACACACATTTGACAGCCCTAGGAGAGAGCTTATCAAGACCTGGCACCAACTGATGGACAAAACAACACAACCAAAGATACAGGGTGTAAGAGAGAACAACTCCTTCTCAGGAAAGGCTATAGAGAAAGGATTTTTCTCACCCAAGACGGATGAGGGCATGCGATTTACTAAGTAGCAAGCAGTGAGAACCGCATCACCCCAGAACGAGTGTGGAGCATGACTCTGAATAAGTAGGGTTCTCGTGATATCCAATAGATGACGATGTTTCCGCTCTGCAACACCATTTTGTTGTGAAGTGTAAGCACATGAAGTTTGATGAACTATACCACGAGATGAAAAGAACAAGGACAGTGCTCTAGTACAAAACTCCAATGCATTGTCAGATTACACAATTTTCACAGAAGAAGAGAAAATATTTTGAACTTCATTGATAAACATTTGAATCACATCTCGTGCTTCAGATTTATTCTTCAATAAAAACACCCAAGACAAGCGAGAAAAATCATCTACTGCAACCAAATAGAATCTGTGTCCCTGGTGGTCAGGAACATGTCTGGAACCCCAAATATCAATATGGACTAACTCGAATAAGGAGCTACTGCTCCGACTCTAACGACTCGGGAAAGTAGACCGACGATGCTTTCCCAACTGACACGCTTCACACTGGAAGGACGACTTCGGAGAAATCTGGGGCAAAACATGACACATCTTCTGAAGAGGGAGATGACCAAAACATAGATGCCAGGTATATAGAGAGTCTGATCTTGTAGAATGGAGAGATGCACCGACATAAGGAGTACGGACCAGACGATAGAGACCATTCTGCTCACTGCCACAACCAATCTCCTTGCCCGAGGGTATGTCCTGAAAAACAAGAGATGATGAGTCAAAAATAGCTCAACAGTTTAAATCCTTTGTAATCTGGCTAATGGACAGTAAATTCATAGAGAAATCGGGAGCATATAACACATTTTGCTGTCTCATGGAAGGTGTCAAGTTAATCTCTCCATGTCTTGTGATCGGGGAATGTGTCCCATTGGCTATCACCACAGTTCGTCTTGAAAAGACCAGTCTATATGAAGTGAGCTGCTCTTTGTCCCCACAAAGATGATGTGTCGCTCCAGAGTCCATAATCCAGTTTGTAATCATAGATCCATCACAAGAGGTGAGAGCATAAGAACTACCTGAGGTACTGGCTGTGGCAGGTGAACTGACAGCGGCAGAGACGACCAGATCTGACTGATTTCCAGGAGTTGTATCAGGAGGCATGATATTCCTCAGTCTGGCAACAAGATAATCGAATCGCTGGTCCAACGAGGAAGGTGCAGGGGACTCAACTTGTTCTGCTACCCGAGCCGATGCAGGAAAGCCATGCTTAGAGTAGCATGTATCCTCGGAGTGACCAGGGCGATGACAATAACTGCATGGTTGACGAATCCGACCCCCACGACCCCGGGGGCCATGATCACGAAAGGTAGAGGAGCCACCTCTTCCTCTGGTGGCTGCCATCGCTGAATGTGTTTGGCTGGCAGTCGAGCTTGGGACAGTAATTCGACTCAGTCGGCGAAAAGCTTCCTCCATAGGAGGAATAGTGGCGTTAGCAAGAATCTGAGACCGAGCAGCATCGTACTCTAGATCAAGGGCAGCCAGGAATACACCCACCATGGTAGCATTCCTGTACGTCTTCTGCTGCTCAGGAGTGGCCATCAACGACATGAAGTTATGGAGCTTCTCAAACATCCCTCGTAGGGATGTGTACAGTGAGTGAAGGGGGCACTCATTCTGTTTGACTGTAAAGATATCATGTTGCCACTGAAGTATCTTGGTCTCGTTCCGCGCCTGCGAATATGTCGCCGCTAGAATATCCCACATAGCCTTAGCCGTGGGATGATGCAGTACATCGTTGGTGATCTCTATCGTCAACGTCCTAGATAGCCAGACTTTGGCATACGCATCATCCGCCGCCAACGAGGCATTCACCCCAGTGTTCTCCACCGGCTCCTCTTCGGTAAGAATATGCTTCTTACCATTTGACTTCATCAGGCTCATGAACTGTATAGCCCAGAGCTCATAATTTGTCCCGTCCATTTTCACAATAGGCGCTGGACCTCTGAATGTGCCAGTGGCAGGTACATTAACCTTGTTCTCAGAAATATTGCCGAAAGAAGACTGCTATGGGTGCAAGAAATCAAAGTTTGTGTGTGTCTACACAGATATATGTGGGTTTGGGTGCACGTGTGGATTCATGCACACCAACCCATCAACCAACTGACGAAGCTGATAAGCACGGAGCTTGCTAGGGTGCCGCGTACGGAAGACAAGTCACGCGCGAGTGCTGTGAGCGTGAGGCAGTACGTGAGGCGGCGCATGAACGCGGGACAACGCACGAGGCGCGCGGTGCACGCGAAGCGAGGAGGCCGCGACGCACTCGGCGGTGGCGCGCGCGAGGCGAGGAGGCGGCGACGTGCAAGGAGAGGGCTGGAGGTAGGGTTAGGGTTTTTCCAGAATCGAGAGCTCTGGTCTAGGACCGCCGCTCTGATACCTTGTTGGAGAAAAATAAGAGCCTTATTATTTCTGAGAACCCTAGGCTCTCTTATATAGTAGAGAGGCCTATGGGTAAATTACATAAAGTGAAAAACAGAAATAGAGAATAAGAGAGAGGTACATATGAAATATGAAAATATAAATACCTTCACACTGTTCAATTGAACATCATTATTGTTGCATCGTACACTTGCTCTTGCACCGCTACATGAATGCTACTTTTGCACCACTACACCTCTCATTGTACATGCCCTTCAACTCCTTCCATAAACAAGTTTTTGTTATTGTCGCACTGGTATATCTGCCCTGCACCAATACAATTGGTACTGTTTTTTTTCAAACTTTGCCATTCTGACTTTTTTTAACCTTGATAACTGATGTCCTGGCACATCAATTTTTGCAATGGTACATCAAAAGTATTCCGTACAAGATGTTTTACTCGGGAAGGTCACGGAAGTGTTCAAGATTCCAGAAATCAACAAAAAATTAGGAGATTACACTCCTTTAAATGAAAAGTCAGTTGTTAGAACTGTAGTGATTTCAGTATTCTCTATTGTGATTTATCTATTGTCGAATTCAATAAGGTTTCTTGTGATGACATGATATTTGGTGATGTCTTAAAGTTACTCATAAAATGATAGACCAAGTTTAAAAAAATCCAAGATTGTCATTCTTAAAAATGAATTTGATTTTTTCAAAATGAAGCACGATATATCTATGAAGTGAGTAGAATATCTATAAATGTTGGAGTATGTAATAGATGGATACCCCCACTCATGTTTAATCCCACATCTTCTATAAGTGGAATTCCGGTCTATCTGTGGGGCTATATGAGGAACCTCACATTCCTTGTACTCATTGAGAAACTTCAATTAAAGATCTGCCCTTTAAGGCCTTCTCCCTTGGTTTTATCCCGCTTCTTAGGGAGTAGGATTCCACGCAAAAACAAGATGTATGTATTTGGTTTTTTATCTCTGATTGTCGATTTGCTTCCACATTTATAGTTCAACAATGTATCAGAGAAGTTCGATCTTGAGGTTCGATTTTGAGTTTGTGTTTTCAAGATTTATCTTTGATGTTCATTATCAGTCAAGATCTGTATTGTTCATGACTTGTTCATGTTTGAGGGAGCATCTAGGGTTCCTGATCGAACCTTAATTCTACATGGCAGTTGCTTCCCCTCATTGACAATCATGAACCCTAACATCAACATTTGGGCATCACATGCAACAATAAGCGTTCTCCACTAGAACCCTAATTCTGATGCGTCGACACACATTTTCTAGGTGGTCGCACATCGGTGAAGCCCTCGACTGCACATTGAGCAATATTAGAACCTTACTGCAAAGAATAGGGACAAGCCCTTAGGGGACTCTTGAAGCTTCATGTGACACTCGTCTCCTTTCTTCAACGATTAGTGCATCTCGATGAAGCTCCAGGCGACCACACATTAGTATCGCCCTCTCCACCATTAGGTAATTTGATGAAGACAAAGAAGTCCTATGCTTTACTGACACTTCTCAGCTCCAGGTGACGCTTCCCGATCCAGAGCTCTTTCTCTCTAGTGCATGTATGTGTGCAAAGCCCTAGAGGCATCGTCGCCCATAGCACTGCTATCACTAGATCCCCCTGACTCCCTTGTGAAGGCGATATCCAATCTTCAGACAGTGGCGATCCAGACTTCAGGAGGTGCCTCCTCCATCTCGAAATCTCAAGCAACAACGTTAGGGTTCCCCGATCGAAGTTTAAAGGGGAGGTATAGACCCGATACCACTTCCCAAATTAGAGGAACCGCTTGTCTACTTTGAGCCCAACGAGCCCTTTAAAAAAGGAGAGGTGAGATGTATTGGCCATCGGGTTGTTTTGTAAACAAATGTAAAAAGAGAGTTTTTGAAAAAGTGATTGTAAAAAGAAAAAAAAACGTACGAAGGAAAAGTAGAATAACTGAAAAAAAGGAAAACGACTAAAAAAAGAGAGAATGATTTGTGCAAAAAAGAGAGAAGAAGCACAAAAAAGAAGAAGAAAGAATGCATGTTTTATTTTGGTTTCTCCCAACTTGATGATCCATGCTCTTATTCTATCCGGTATGGGACAAATAGGGAGTAAGATAGGGCATGTATTTTTCTTCTTGAAATGCATCTACAGAACATCTGTTGCTTGTTCGTGACTGGCAGACTGACACTCCAAACTACTAATGCTATCAACCATCTTCATCGAGCATCGGCTACTTCGTTGTGGTATCCCTATCCCCAACTACGGCTACATGCTGGACTTTCTTCCTTTCCAACGATTCTACTCCAAGAACGACTTGATTGTCGCAGCGACTACTATAGACACGACCGATGTTCTTTTCAGGTGACCTGATCGTCACGGACCTATCCTTGAGCGAGGTCTTCTATCATCAATAGTTACTTCAAGTGAAGTGTCTCTATCCTCATTCGTTTGCGATGTCTCTATCCCCATCTCTCTCAGATGTATCGAGTGAAGATGTATTGCATATTTTCTATTATAGTAAGCTGCATCTTTCTCAGCTCCATGTTGAGGGGGAATGTTGAAGTATTTAATAGATGGGTAATTGGATCTCTCCAAGAGTCAATTGCCCTTACTCATGTTTAGTAATATATCCTTTATAAGTGGGACTTTGGTCTACATGTGGGGCTATATAAGAAGCCCCACACCCTTATACCCATTGAGAAACTTCGATAGAAGATCCAACCATTTGAGACCTTCTCTTGTGGTTTCATACTGCTCTTTATTGAGTAGGGTTCCACGTAAAAACAAGATGTTTATGTTCAGTTTTTTTATCTCTTATTATCGATTTCCTTATGTGTTTATATTTCAACAATAAATATAGTAAATTTACTCAAAAGGCCAAGACAAGGAATGCTCAAATGAAAATAATGCATGAAGTGAGTCCTATGTTCGACTTCGATTGCTAGTGCACTAGATCCACCTTTTTACTCAGCGCCATATAACTTCTCTTCGCGATTAGCTTCCCTCATTCCTCTTTGACATTATGAACGTAGGGATAGATGGACTAGAAAGGGAGGTAGAACATAACCAATTGTTTAGAACCTAGTTGATTACATCCTAACAAACAAAAAAGTTACACATATTAAATTCTATCAGCTAATTAGGAAAAGTCTACGTGAGTTACTAAGCAGTGTCAACCAAAGATTGCAGCTATTTCAGAAGGAAATGATCTTAGAAAACTCATTCGAAGGACTTATAGAAAGTCTCATGGCATATGAAGTCAACATCAAGAAAGATGAAGAAGAAGATTGTAAGGAAGACTCAAAGAAAGGTAAAGATCTTGCTTCTAAAGCAAATTCTTTTGCCAGTGAAACATGAACAAGTGATGAAGAAGATGTCGTGTTTATCTTTGGACAATTCTGTAAATACGTAAAGGAAAGAAGAAACTAAAGAAAGAACTTTCTCAAGAAGAATGATAATCAGATTATCAAATACAATTAAAAAAAAAAAGAAGGGACACATGACAAGGCAATGTCTACTTCGAAAAGAGGACAAGAAAGAAATGAAGGAAACCAAGAAGAATATTTTCAATAAAAAGGCGTCTAAAGATGATTTAGTTAGCAACTCAAGTGAAGATGAATTATTTGAAAACTCAAGTATTGAAACAACACAACTTTGCCATATTAGAAAGGTGTTGGTAAAAATAAGAGTCTTTGTTTATTCCTTGAGCCCTAGACTCTCTTATATAGGGAGAGGCCTATGGGCAAATTACATACGGTAGACAGACGAAAAAGAGAAATAGATAAAAGATACAATAAAATAAAATAAACTTCTACACTCCCTCTCAAGATGGAGCATAGATATCTATCATGCTCGTCTTGGATAAGCACTTCTAGAAGGGACCCCGAAGCAAAGCTTTGGTAAGAATGTCTGCCGTCTGGTCTCCTGAGCTGACATGAGTTGCAGAAATGAAGCCTTTCTGGATCATATCACGGATATAATGGCAATCAATCTCGATGTGCTTTGTCCTCTCGTGAAATGCAGGGTTATTTGCAATGAATAATGTAGCCTGATTGTCGCATTTTAGCGACATGGGAAGAGAAACATTTATATGTAGATCCGTTAGAACTGCGCGAACCCACATCACTTCTGCACATGCTTGTGCCATAGCTCTATACTCTGATTCAACACTGGATCTCGCAACTACTGTTTGCTTCTTACTCTTTTATGAGACAAGTGACTCCCCAACAAATATAACAAAGCTTGATGTAGATTTCCTATCCTGTGAGCACCGTACATAGTCTGCATCTGCGCATGCTGAGATAGTAATAGTGGCCTCCTTCCTAAACAACAATCCTGCACCTGGAGATGACTTAAGATATCTCAGTATCATATCTATAGCATCCATGTGTACCTGACAAGGTTGCTACATGAACCAGCTCACTTTATTTATTGTAAATGAAATATCAGGTCTAGTAATAATAATATAAAGAAGCCTCCCTACCAGTTCCCTGTATTTCCTCCTGTCAACCTCCTCAGTATCGTCATCATGCATCTTCATGCTTGGATCCATGGGTGTAGACGCGGGTCGACATCCAAGCATGCCTGTGTCACTTAGTAAGTCAGTGACATATTTTCTCTTAGGGTCTGTTTGGTTAGTGGGATGGAGTGTTTTGGGGTATCCACTTGTGAATAGTAGGTGTTTGGATGGTTATGAGAGTTGGGAGAGGGTCGGAATAACGAATGTGATGTGATATCACCTTGACTTGTGATGGATTTCCAACCCAACATTGGAGGGGGATACATCGGGTACCAAAGGGTGCCCCAATAACCAAACAGACCCTTAGTCATCACAAGTCCTTGTTCATTTCTAGAAAACTCCAATCCCAAGAAATATTTAAGTACTACTAGATCCTTGGTAATGAATTTACGACCCAAGAATTCTTTTGCTCTTTTTATTCCCTGCATATCATCGCCTGTAATCAATATATCGTCAACATACACCATAATGACAGTCATACCTCTGGATGTCCTCCATATAAAGAGAGAATGATCTGTATTCGACCTTTTGAACCCTTCTCAACTAAATTTGAGAGCTTTTGGAACCAAGCTCTCGGGCTCTGCTTTAGGCCATAGATCGCCTTATGAAGTCTGCATACCTGTACACACTCCCCCTCAATAGTAATCCCAGGTGGCTGCTGCATATAAGCTTCCTCCTGAAAATCACCATATAAAAAGGCATTTTTGACTTCCAATCGAAACAGGGGCCAATCTCGAATCACGGCAACAGACAAAAAAATCCCCAAGGTAGATTGATGAGCAACATGAGAAAACATGTCAAGATAATCTAGCCCGTACGTCCGAGTAAAGCCCCGAGCAACCAGTCGAGCCTTGTACCTATCAATACTACCATCTGCATTTTTCTTTACTGTAAAACCCACTTGCAACTCACAATAGATGTCCCAATAGGAGCTGGAACAAGGCTCCAAGTACCTCTCGACTGATGGGTGGCCATATCTTCCTCATAGCCAGATGTCATCTACTATCAGCTAATGCCTCCTGGTGAGTCCGTGGAATGCTCATAGCGGATAAAGCAACTACAAACCTACTGAAGTCTCCTCTTAAACGTTTAAAGGTAACATGAGAGGCAATTGGATATGACGCACATGGCCTCTTCTGCTTTCTCAGCGCAATAGGCAAATCAAGTTCTGCATCAGTTGTACCACCATTCATGTCATCCCCTACCTTCTCCTGCTAAGAAATACCATCAGTCCCATCTTTAGAATTAATGTTATCAGAACAAACCTGGGGTATGCTTGATGATTGACCATGATTATGAGCAGGGGTTTGTCGTCGACAATTGTGGTGTAGTAGAGGAGGAACCAAAGACATGGAAGGTGGTGGAGGTGGTGGCGATGGTGAAGGTGGTGGCGGTGTTGGGGATGGTGGTGGAGGTATAGGAGCTTGTTGTAGAGCATACATGGGTGGAGGAGGAATATAGATCTCATCAGTTATGCTTGACGGCACCAACCTGTGACCTGTAGGAGAGAAAAACTTGAGTGACTCAAAAAATGTGACATTTGCACTGACATAATATTTTTGATGTAGCGGATCATAGCAACGATGCCCCTTTTGAGTCCTGGAATACCCAACAAATACTCATTTGACGGCCATAGGAGAGAGGTTGTCAATCCCTGGAGATAATCGGTAGACAAATGCAACGGATCCAAAGACACGAGGAGTAAGGGAGAACAACTCTTTGTCAGGAAAGACAAGGGAGAAAGGTATCTTCTCCCCCAACATAGACGAGGGCATGCAGTTGATAAGGCAACATGTAGTGGGAACCACATCGCCCCGGAACGAGTGTGGAGCACAACTCTGGATAATAAGTGTACGAGCGACGTCAAGAAGGTGATCGTGTTTTCACTCTGCGACACCATTCTATTGGGATGTGTAAGAACAAGAAGTTTGATGAAGAATGCCATGAGATGAAAGAAATTGAGATAATGTATGAGTACATAACTCAAGAGCATTATCAATTCGCTAAATTTTGACAAAAACAAAAAAATCAGTTTACACAATTTTGAAAGAAACAGAAAAAACATTCTGCACTTTTTTAATAAAATTCATAATAGTGTTGCCCGCTTCTGATTTATTCTTTAACAGGAAGATCCAAGACAAACGACTAAAATCATACACTGCAACTAAATAGAACATGTGTCCCTGATGACCGGGAACATGAGTCGGACCCCAAATATCAATATGAAAAAACTCAAAAGGGGAGCTACTGCTACGACTCTAAGAACTAGGGAAGACGGACCGATAATGCTTCCCGTATTGACAAGCTTCACACTTGAACGACGAGTGCGGTGAAATTTGAGGAAGGTCTTGACGTAGTTTCTGAAATGGAAGATGACCGAAGCACAGATGCTGTAGATAAGGAAAGACAAGTCCAGTGGAATGAGATGATGCTCCAGCATAAGGTGTATGTACCAGTCGATACAACCCACCTTGCTCACGGCCATGCCCAATCATGTTACCCGTGAGAATGCCCTGAAACACTAGAGATGATGGGTCAAATATTCCTCGACAATGTAAATCCTTAGTAATCTAACTAATTGACAATAAATTCATTGAGAAATTAGGAGCATGAAGCACATTCTGCAACTACATAGAAGGTGTTAAGGCAATCTGTCCCTATCCTGTGATGGGGAAATGAGTCCCATATGCTATGACCACTGTCCTTCTTGGGGGAACTTGCTTGTAGGATGTGAGTTGATGTCTGTATCCACACAAATGATGTGTGACGCCTGAATCTACAATCCATTATAAGGTACTTGAACCCTGATAGAAAGTAGAAGTATGAGCACTATTTGAAGAACTAGCTTATGCAGTAGCAGTAACGTCCAAGCTGTTCTTTGAAGCAGGTGGAGGAGTACTGGCTGGAGGCATGATATCACGCAGTCGAGACACAAGTTTATCATATCGTGGATCCGACGGGATGCTGAATTTGTTCTGTTGCACAGGTAGATGTTGGGAAACCATGCTTGGAGCATGTATCTTCTATATGACCATACCGATGACAGTAAGTGCATTGTGATCCACGACCACAACCAACCCTACCATGTGGTCCTCGTCGACGAAAATGAGATGGGTTGCCTCTTCCGTGAGAGGCTGCCATAGCAGAAGAATTTGGCACAGTAGTAGGGCTTGATATGTTGATTCAGCTCAATCTCCGAAAAGCCTCTTCCATGGGAGGAATGGTAGCATCTGCCAGAATCTGAGAAGAGACAACCTCATATTGTGAGTCAAGAGAGGCTAGAAAAACTCCCACCATCGTGGCATTCCGATATGTCTTCAATTGCTCTGGAGTAGCTGTGAGAGGCATGAAACTATGAAGCCTCTTAAACATTCCCCGCAATGCGGTGTATTGAGCATGTAGGGGTCAACCATTTTGCTTTATCGTAAAGATGTAATGCTGGATCTATAGGATTTTTGTGTCATTCTTGGCTTGGGAATGCGTGGCAGTAAGGATATCCCACATGGCTTTGGTAGTAGGTTGGTGCAAAACATCATTACCAATGTCAGGAATCAAAGTACCAGACAACCAGACCTAAGCATATGCATTATCAACCTCTCATAAGGCATACAATCATGTCTTCTCCGTTGGTTCATCCTCGGTAAGAATATATTTCTTACCCATTGATTTCATTATGCTCATGAATTGCATGGCCCATAACTCGTAGTTGAACCCATCCATCTTCACAATAGGCACATGACCTCAGAAGACGCCTGTGGTGGGAATCTCTACTTTGCTATCTGACATGATGACTGGAGACAACTAGGGTTGTAGACAAGATAAACTTTGGTCTACATTTACATGACAGGGTTTGGTTGCATGTGCAGACTTACACAACCAAACCCATCAACCTGGAAGGCAGGTGAAAGGTCCCTTAGAACAGGAACAACAGGACCCTAGAGGTGGCGTGGCCCTAGGGATGGCAGCGACACGCGGGTGTGCCTTGGATCAGCGTACGGTGGGACCCTAGGGTACAGAAGCATGACAACGACACACGACGGAGCTGCGGCTCACGACGGGAGGGACATGGCCGAGTCGCACGACGAGGAGGGGCGGGGCCGGGCGGTGCATGGTGTTGAGCGGTGCACGAAGGGCCGAGCCCTAGGCGGCTTGAAGGTGGGGGGCTAGGTTTAGGGTTCAATACGAGAGCTTCGGTCTAGGACTGCTGCTTTGATACCATGTTCGGAAAAATAAGAGTCCTTATTTATTCCTTGAGCCTTAGACTCTCTTATATAGGGAGAGACCTATGGGCAAATGACATATAGTAGATAGATGAAAAAGAGAAATAGATAAAAGATACTAGAACATAAAATAAACTTCTACAAAAGGGAACTGAGGTAAATGAATATATCGTTGAACTTCTAGATGCATACGATGAAATATTTTCTGAATGCTGGAAAATAAATAAGGCACGCAAATCTATCTTGAAAGAAAAAGAATCAATAAAAGGTTGTTAGACAATTGCTTAATTTCTTTATACTACCATGGGACGCTTTATATTGGTGGAGATATATGGTTAAGGTTATATGGAGAAAGATGAGAGAATGCAATGAGTTATCTATTCATGAGGCCCTAGGGTTATCTTATATAGAGGAGAAACTTGTTGGGCAAATTACATAGTGTTGGAGTATTTGGTTGTGCACCTATTATATTGTAGATGGGTACCCCATCCATATGTTTAGTCCCACATCTACCAGCGGTGGGACTTGGAGGCTCTGTGGACGCTATATAAGGATCCCAAACCTTCTGTATCCATTGAGAAAGTGCAATGAACACATAAGACCTCTGAGGCATTCTCCCGTGGTTTCATCCCGCTCCTTAGGGAGTAAGGTTCCATGTAAAATTCTATGTTCTTCAAGTTTATCTTTCTTGATTCATGCTCTGTTTATTATTTCGCTTCTGCATTCTCTATTTTCTAACATGGTATCAGAGCAGATCGTTCTTGGTTGATTTTGAAGTTTTATTCTTGAAATTTTCTTTAAGATCAGTCAAGTTCGTTGATCATTCAAGATTCAATCACTATGTTCGTTGAAGATTATTTTTTGAAATGATTCGTTCAAGTTCAAGATCAAATCGGTTCTAGTGTTTCAAACCCTAATTCTTGCATAGCAGTCCGGTTGGTTCAAGGGTTCTTGGAACCCCAATCTTGATTCTCCATGATATAGGCAGGGTAACGCATCATGCATCTCCAGACGCACATCTCTTGAATCGGTCGTGCATCGGGCAACGCCCTGCCCCTACGCACTTGTGCGCGCACACTCCAGCGACTTCTTCAACATCTCCAATCGTGTTGGTGGTGCGCTTTCCTACAAATGATGTTCTTTCCAATCTGCTCCAGGCCGCATATAGCGGCGAAGCCCTAGTGCTGGCGATGCCGTCCTAGGCCTCCGTAGGATCCAGAAGCTCCTGACGGCGCGAGCCTTTAGCCGCACTTTTGGCAACGCTCGCGACTCGGGCAGCAGCACCATCCCTGTCGCAACCCCTAGACGGAACCCCGATACCGGCCCTGCTTCCTGCTGCCCCTGTCGGAGGCGCCTCTTCATCGCCAGGCGGAGCCCATCCAACTCTCAAACGACGCACAGGTGCTCCGCCTCCCATCCCTTCTATGAGGCCTCCCCTTCAAGTCGACGCCTCCATTCCAAAAGTTTCAGATAGCTTACTCCTCTTGGCAGCCCAAGCGGCGACTCCAAGCGTGACTCCAGGAGCGGCGATCTCTTCGATCTAGGAGGAGCCCCAAACGACGGCGTCATATGAAGACTCTATCAGGGGCATGTGAAAAGGGGTTCCCATGTTGGGAACCCTAAAGATATGAGACAAAATTTAAAAAAGGGAACAATGAGTCGTGTTGAAAAAAAAATACGGAGGGGAGTTAAAGCCCAATTGTGTTGTATGTTCTATTAAAAAAATGTGTTTGCTTTGCAAAAAAAAGAGAGGGAAAAAGGCACGTACAAATAAAAAGCCATACGCGTGTTTGCGAAAAAAATTTAAATGAGAAGAAAAAGTAAAAAATTTGAAACGGCTTAAAAAATGTTTCGAAAAAAATGACGAATGAATCGAAAAGCCGATAAAAAAATAAATGACTTATGTTAAAAAAATCATGTCGGCTATTTAAAAAATACTATCAATAAAAAGCCGAGAGTTTCATGTTTTATTTCCCCCAATTTTATTATCTTCTCCCAACTTGGTCGATGTCTTCATTCCGACCAGGATGGAAAAAAGGAGGAGTATTGTGTAGAGTTACAAGTCTGTTGCAGATTCAGAAGTGATATTCCAGACCAGTCAGTTGTTCAAAATCTACAGATTTGCAGATGAAGGTTCTCCATGCGCAAGTATTAGACTCGACATTCAGATTCCGAGTCCACAGGTTGATGCTCAGTTTCAGACTCGATGATGGTTTTCTGAGTCTTCTGTTTCAGACACACATGTTTATGTGGTTATCTTTTCAGATGTGCACATGTTTTTCATCTTTTGTAGTGATCCCCATCATTCTTGTTTTCGATCAGAGTTTTCATGTGAGCCATAGGGACTCCAGAGTAGAGGACCATTCCCTATGCTATGTGGGCAATGGTTTACATGTGGTATCATAGGGACTCCAGAGTAGAGTACCATTCTGTGTGCCAGATGGGAGAGACCCAGTTCTCCGACGAGGAGACTCTCAGACTCCATTCTCCAACGACTGTAGACTCCGACGAGGATTGCACTTCCATGGCCTTTTCAGTTCGACTCTTTTCAGAGATGGAAAAATTGTCCACATATTGTGACGGGCCAGAGTACTCCGATGAGGAGACTCATTTCAGTTGCATTGCACTGACTCCGACAGACACGTTTTAGAGCACATGTTTTCTGACAAGGTGATTCAATTGACTCATACTCCTGCCCGTTCGTCCTCCTCACCTGCACGGCATGAGAAGCAACGTCCTCAACAATAGCCGACGGTTGTGTGCATTGAGTTGATATTTTATGTATTGTCATGTAGCGTGAGTTGAGTTTCTTTATGTTTGTTTGTCCAAGTTGAGCATTGCGTACTCCAGCTTGAGGGGGAGTGTTGGAGTATTTGGTTATGCGCCTATTATATTGTAGATGGGTAAATGGATACCTCTAGTATCCATTTACCCCATCCATATGTTTAGTCCCACATCTACTAGTGGTGGGACTTGGAGGTTCTGTGGAGGCTATATACCTCCAGGTCCTAGACCTCCTATATCCATTGAGAAAGTGCAATGAACGCATAAGCCCTCTGAGGCATTCTCCCGTGGTTTCATCCCGCTCCTTATGGAGTAGGGTTCCATGTAAAATTCTGTGTTCTTCAAGTTTATCTTTCTTGATTCATGCTTTGTTTATCATTCCGCTTCCGCATTCTCTATTTTCTAACACATAGTGCGGGCATAAATAAAAGAGAATACATAAGAAAGATAGAAGATAACTAATATCTCAACACTCCCCTTCAAGATAGAGCATAGATATCAATCAAGATTGGCTTGGAACATCATCTCTGGAATGGCCCTCTAGCGAGAACCTTGGTGAACACGTTGTTGTTTGTTCGCTTGAGCTAACATGAGATGTAGAAGTGAAACCGTACTGGATCATGTCTCGAGTGTAGTGACAGTTTACTTTAATTTGTTTTGGTCCTCTCATTTGGAGGCTAGGTTTTTGGTAATGAAAGCCTAGTTGTCGCATTGTTGTTGCATGGGGATATGAAGCACATTTTCACCACGTTAATAATAGTATTTTATTGTAGTACAGGTGGTGAAAACGATCCATGCAAAACCACACATGAGAATATGTGGAGAATTTTACTTGGTAAGTATACCAAGGTCAAGCACATGGACACTAGCCTCCTTATCTATTTATCAGAAATTATTCATCAAATTTGAGTGATCAAATTCAATGATATAGATCTTCATATGCAACCACATGGTACAATACAAAATGATACATAAATGCAAACAGAATGGCACATACATGATGCATGCATTTTAATTTGGTTTTATGCAATTAAATGAGATGCAGTGTAATGGTATGCAAGTAGATAAATTATATACAAAGATGCTCCAAATTAATAAAATATGCAGATTATGCAGGATGTCCTAAGGGTAGGAAATCCACATCAGGGGTTTTCTATATTCATTGGAGAGTCTCTCGTCTCATGGAAAAGTAAGAAGGAGACTGTTGTTGCTAGATCGAGTGCCGAATCAGAATACTCGAGCAATGGCACAAGCATGTACAAAAATGATATGGGTTAGATCAGTCCTAACATATTTACATATAGACATCCAGTCATTAGAATGTGACAGTCAGGTTGCACTATATATTGCTAATAATCCTGCATTTCATGAGAGGACAAAACATGTTGAGGTAGATTATCATTGAATACACGACATGATTCAGAAGGGCTTCATCTCTACTTCACATGCTAGTTCAGGGGACCAAACTGCACATATCTTCACCAAATCTCTACTTAGAGGACCCTTCCAGTAGTGTTCATCCAAGCTAAGCATGATAAATATCTATGCTCCATCTTGAGAGGGAGTGTTGAGATATTTTATATATTTCTGTATCTCTTTATATATTTTCTGTTCTTCTGTCTACTCTTTGTAATTTGCGCATAGGTCTCTCCCTATATAAGAGAGCCTAGGGCTAAAGGAATAAACAACGCTTTTTATTTTCCCAACAAATGGATTATGGATTCAGGAACATCCCATCATTTTTGTGGTGTTAGGGTATAGTTTACTATATACATACTGACTCAATTAGGTAGGTGCAACTAACTTCATCAATGCGATTTCAGAATGTCCTTTATGCTCCTAATTTTTCTGTGAATTTACTATCTATTAGTCAAATCACCAAGGATTTACATTGTAGTGCCATATTTGACCCATTATCTCTCAGTTTTAGGACATTCTTACAGGTAGGGTGATTGGATCTGACCGTAAGCAAGGAGGTCTCTATAGTTTGGACCGATCTCCAGTTGCTGGTGCTTCGTCTCTTCAGACTGTATCGGTTTCTCCCTATATGTGGCATCTTTAATTTGGTCGTCTTCCTCTACAGAAGTTGTGTCATGCACTTTCCCATATTTCACCTTGCTTTACTTTCAGTGCAAGGCCTGTTAGCTTGGGAAGCATCATCGATCTACCTTCCAGAGTCGTGATCGAAGTAGTTATAGTATGTTTGAGTTAATTCATCTTGATATTTGGATTTCAAGTCGTGTCCTAGGCCATCAGGGTCATAGGTTTTATCTCGTTACTCTGGATGATTTTTCAAGATTATCTTGGGTTTCCTTCTTAAAAGCAGGTCTCGTGCTAGACTTTAAGTCTTTTATTAATGAAATAAGGAATGTTTTCTTTGCAAATGACAAGTATTTTTTTTCGATAATACACTTGAATTTTGCAGTATTCAAATCTCCCAGTTTCTCAAGACTCTTGGTATTGTTCATCAAACTTCTTGTGCTTATATTTCTCAATAGAATGCGGTCGCTGAACGTAAACATCACCACCTTTTGGATGTTACCAAGACTCTCTTAATGTAGAGTCGTACTCATCATTCATACTGGAGGGACACGATTCTACCTGCTTGCTACCTGGTGAATCGTATGCCCTCATCGGTTCTGGGGGAGAAGATCTCATTGTTGATTGTGTTTCTTGAGACGGATCATTTATCTCACTCCTTGTATGTTTGGGTCGGTTGCTTTTCTTTATCATACGTCTCTAGGTCATGATATGCTCTCTCCTAAAACTGTCAAGTGTGTTTTTGTGGGGTATTCTAGGATCCAAAAGAGATACCATTACTTTGGCCTTGTTCGAAGAAAGTATAATGTTAGTGCATATGTCACCTTCTTTGAATCTATTATGTTCTTCTCCCTTACATGTGATAATTTGATTCATTTTGAGACTGGAGAAGTGATATACATGCCTCTACCTCTGATTTTGTACTCTAGGCTCCACTTCCGCACCACCACCACCACCTCCTCCACCTGTCGCACCCAGTTGCTTTTCGCAGGTTTACCAACGTAGACCTCGTGCTCATGTGCTTTCTCCATCATCTAGCACGTCCCGGGTATGTTTTGAGCACATGATTTCTACTGATAGCATTGGTGATTTGCGTTTACAACTTGATGAGCAGACGAACTTAGATGTTCTAGTCTCAGCCACTACGGAAGTCGAGGACCTTGATGTTCCTATTGCCTTATAGAAGTAGAGGCGTAAAAGCACTATGTATCCTCTTGCTTCCCATGTTTACCTTGCACGTCTCTTAGAAGAGTTTCAGAGGTTTGTTGTGAGCATGCCTGCCGTGGAGATACCACTGTCATATTAGGAAATATTGCAGTCTAGTCAGTGGCGTCTGGCTATGGAGGAGGAGATGGCAGTGTTACAGTCTCGTGACACTTGGAATGTTGCGCATGCCCCCCTTAGTGCATCTGTTGTTAATATCAAATGTGTGTTTACAGTTAAACAATGTACAGATGGATTGTAGACGTATAAGGCCAGACTTGTTGCTCGCGGATTCATCCAAGCTTATGGGGTGGATTGTCATGATACATTTTCTTCAGTTGCGCATCGCTCTATGCTGAGGATTCTCATCTTTGTTGCTATGATATGTGATTGGCCTCTATTCCAATTATATGTCAAGAATGCATTCTTGTATGGTGACTTGTTGGAAGAAGTCTACATGCAACAATCACTAGGGTTTGCTGCTAAGGGAAAATCTCATATGGTGCATATACTTCACAAGGTCATTTATGGCCTTAAACAGGGTCCAAGAGTTTGGTTTCAGAAGCTCTCAGAGTTGATTGAAGAACATGGATTTGTCAGTTCTACATATCACTCTCTTTTTGTTAAGAGAACCCATAGAGGTATTGTTGCTAATCTGGTCTATGTAGATGACAATATTATTACAGGCAGTGATGAATAAGGTATTCAGGCAGGCTAAGGATTTTCTTAGACAACAGTTTGTGACCAAGGATCTTGGCAATCTCCGTTACTTGGTCTAGAATTTACAAGAAATCATCATGGTATGGTGATGACACAAAGTGTGGAAAGGTGTGAAAATGAAAGAAGTTTCTCATCGTAGCCCTAGAGCTCTTATATACAGAAGAAAAGCTCTAAGGGAAAATCACATAAAGTAGACAAAAGGAATAAGAAAATACAAAATAAAGATAATAAGATATAAATATCTCAACACTCTCCCTCAAGCTGGAATATATATGTCTATCATGCTCAGCTTGGAACAACAACGGTGAAAAGGACCCCTCGCAAGAGCTTTGGTAAACATATCCACAATATGGTCGCCTGAAAGAACGCGAGAGGTGGAAATAAATCTCTTCTAAATCAGATGACGAGTGTAATGGTAATCCACTTCGATGTTCTTTGTTTTTCATGGAAGGTTGGATTATTAGTTATGAATAACGCGGCTTGGTTGTCACATTTGAGGTGCATAGGAAGAGGCACCTCAATAGTTAGGCCTGTCAGGAGAGACTTGACCCACATCATTTCTGTATTTCGTTGGGCAATGGATCTATACTCTGATTCATCGCTAGATCTAGCCACAACTTTTTTTTCTTACTCTTCTATGAAATTAGCGATCTACCTACAAGCATAGTGAATCCTGAGGTGGACTTCTTGTCCTTGGGGTACCCAGCATAGCTACATCATCACATCCAATAACAGTGTGAGACATGTCTCTTATGAACAAAAGTCCTGCACCTGAAGAAGATTTCAGATACGTCAAGACCATGTTAACTACATCCATATGAACTTGCTTGGTTGTTCCATAAACTGGTTGACTCTACTAACAACAAATAATATATCAGGCCTTGTGATAGTGACATATAACAACTTCCCTACTAGCTCTCTATAGTCTATATTGTCCCTTATGCACCTCCTTTGAGTCATCATCATAGAGCCTAGCATTGGGATCCATTGAAGTAGTAGCAGATCTACATCCTGTCATGCCCGTCTCAGATAGAAGGTCAGTGACATATTTCCTTTACGTCATTACCATACCATGCTTATTTCTTACAAATTCTAGATTAAGAAAGTGACACATCTTGCCAAGATCCTTGTCACAAACTATTGTCCAAGGAAATCCTTAGTTGCCTGAATGCCGTGTTCATCAATGACTGTAATAATAATTTCATCAACATAGACCCGTATAGTAATTGTACCTCGTTAGGTTCTTCTAACAAAGAAAGAGTGATCTGCGGTATATCTGACAAATTCCTGTTTTTCAATAAACTCTGAGAGCTTCTGAAACCAAGCCCATGGACTCTGCTTAAGGCCAAAGATGGCCTTGTGAAGTCGGCATACCATACATGACTTCCCCTCAGCAACAAACCCTAGTGGTTGCTGCATATAGACTTCCTCATGCAAGTCCCCATACAAAAATGCATTTTTGACATCTAATTGGAATAGCGGCCAGTCACATACCACAACAATAACAACCCACAGTGTAGTCTGATGAGCAACGGGAGAAAAAGTATCCTGATAATCCACCATATAGGTTTGGGTGAACCCATGAGAAACTAGTCTGGTCTTATACCTGCCCATAGTACCCCGTACAATGTTTCGCCGTAAACATCCATTTGTTGTAACAATAGATGTACCAAGGGGAGCCTAAACAATAGTCCAAGTACCACGAGACCGTAATGCTGTCATCTCCTTTATGGCCATACGCCAGTGACTACTCTGCAAAGCCTCCTGATATGACTGTGGTATCTCCACGAACGACAGACTCACAACAAACCTCTGAAAAACCTCTGAGAGTCGGCCCGAGAAACATGAGAAGTTAGAGGATGCATAGTGCATGTACGCCTCTTCTTCCATAAGGAAATATGGCACATCAAGGTCCTCAACTTCCTCAGTAGTTGAGACTAGATCATCTAAGGCATCTAGCACATCAACCTGTACATGCAAATCACCAGTGCCATTAGTGGTAAATGCTCAAAACACACATGGAGCATGGTGGATGATGGAGGAGGCACATGAGCACGAGGTCTGCGATGGTAAACCTGCAGAAAGAAAGTAGGCGTGGCAGTTGATGGAGGAGGTGGTGGAGATGGGGAAGCGGAGCCTGGAGTAGATGTAATCGGAGGTAGAAGCATGTATACCTCTTCTCCAAACTCTGAAGGAATGATCTTGTCACTTGTAGGGGAGAAATACACAATAGATTCAAAGAAGGTGACATATGCACTTAGATAATTCCTTCGTAGAACAGGGTTAAAGCAACGGTATCCCTTTTGGGTCTTGGAATACCCAATAATGATACACTTGACAGCTCTAGGAGAGAGCTTGTCCAGACCTGGAGACATTTGATGAACAAAAGCAACTGACCCAAACATGAGGTGTAAGAGAGAAGATCCGTCTCAGAAAATGCCATCGAGAACAAAATCTTCTCTCCTAAGACCGATGAGGGCATATGATTCACCGGGTAGCAAGTAGTTAGAACTGCATCCCACAGTAAGAATGAGGAGCATGACTCTGGGTCAAGAGAGTCCTCGTAACATTAAAAAGGTGGTGATGTTTTCGTTCAGCCACACCATTCGGTTGAGACGTTCAAGCACAAGAAGTCCGATGAACAATACCATATGTTACAAGACATTGAGAGAGTTGAGTACTACAAAATTTTAATGCATTATCTGAACAAATATACTTGACATGTGCAGAGAAAACATTCCTTATCTCATTAATAAAATATTGAATAACGGGACTAGCATCAGACTTGTTCTTTTTTTTACGAGAAAAAAGGGGGGGTCGCTGCCGATATATTCCAATTATAAGTTTTTAGAGTACATTACCGTGATGTCCAGAGAGTATGAAGAGCGCTACACTGGGACAAAACATTTTCAACATAAAACCTCTGGTTGTTGAAGATTGACTCGTTTCTTCCGATTCATATGGCCCATAACGCAACAAAAAGCTTCGAGCAATCATCATTTGAGCGTTACATCAGACTTGTTGTTACGAAGAAAGGCCCACGTCAATCTTGAAAATTCATACACAACAATAAGATAAAACCTATGCCCCTGATGGTCTAGGACACGACTTGGACCATAAATATAAAAATGAATTAACTCAAGTAAACTATGACTACTTCGACCCTGATGACTTTGGAAGGTAGACCGATAATGCTTCCCAAGATGGTAGGACTCGTACTGAAAAGTAGACCGAGGAGAAATCTGTGGAAGAACGTGGCACAACTTTTGTAGAGGAAGATGACCAAATCGAAGATGACACACATATGGAGAAACGGATCCAGTGCCAGATCCAGTGCGAAGAGAAGAAGCACCAACATATGGAGATTGTACCAGTTTATAGAGATATCCTTTCTCACGACCAGATCCAATCACCCTGCCCATAAGAATGTCCTGAAACACAAGAGAAGATGTATCAAATATGGCATGATAATGTAAATCGTTGGTGATTTGACTAATGGACAGTAAATTCATAGAAAATTCAGGAGCGTAAGGAGCATTTTGAAGTCGTATTGTGAGAGTTAACTACACCTCCCCCTGACCAGTGATGGGAGAGTGTGTCCCTTCTTCTATTACTACCGATCTCCCCGCCTGAGTTGGATTGTAAGTACTAAATTGTTCTCTGTCACCGCAAGATGATGGGATGCTTCTAAGTCCATAATCCATTCCAATAAATATGCTCTGTAACAACTAGTAAGAGCATATGTTATACTTGATGTAGATGTTGATGTTGTGGCAGCTACCTTTGAGGATCCTGAAGGAGAACTGGTTGACTCAGGAGCATGCATAATCTCTCTGAGTCGCGTTACAAGTTCATCGAATCTCTGATCATATGCAGGTGATGGACTCCCAATTTGTCGAGTCTACTCTGCAACTCGTGCTTGTGGAGATATTTATGTTTTTCTATATTCTATATATGTCTCTTTCTTATTTTTTTTCTTTTTTCCACTTTATATAATTTACCCATAGGTCTCTCTACTATATAAGAGAGCCTAGGGTTCTCAGAAATAAACAACTCTCTTATTTTCTCCAACATGGTATCAGAGCGGCAGTCCTAGACCGGAGCTCTCGATTCCCGAAAGCCCTAACCCTACCTTCAGCCCCCGTCTCGCGCGCCGTCGTCTCCTCGCGTGTGCACCGCCGCCTTGCGCGCCACTGCCCAACGCACCACCGCCTCTTGCTAGCAGCCACGCGCGCCTGCTCGCGTGTCTCCTCACGCGCACCACTTCCCAACGCGCACCGCCCAGCGCCATCGTCACACGTGCCTCCAGCTAGCGGCCTCACGTGCGGCTTCTCAGCCCGCAACCTCGCGCGTGGATCTTATCCTCGCGCGCGGCACCCCAGGACGCCGCTTCTGAGCCGGTTCTAGGGTGTGCGTGTGAGCGTGCGACTGGGTTGAGCATGCCTCTCCCGCTCCGTGCGTATCGGCTTCGTCGTTTGGCTGATGGGTTGCTGTGCATGAGTCTACATGTGCGCCCAAACCCACATATGTTTGTGTCGACATACAAACTTTGGTTTCCAGCACCCGTAGTATTCTTCTTCCGGCAATATGTCTGAAAATATGGTTGACGTACCCGCCACTAGCGCATTCAGAGGTCCATCGCCTATTGTAAAAATGGACGGGACAAATTATGAGCTCTGGTCTATGCAGTTCATGAGCTTGATGAAGTCAAATGGTAAGAAGCATATTCTTACCGAGGAGGAGCCGATGGAGAAGACTGGGGTGAATGCCTCATGGGAGGCGGACGACGCGTATGCCAAAGTCTGGCTATCTGGGACGTTGACGATAGAGATCGCCAACGATGTACTGCATCAGCCCACGGCGAAGGACATGTGGGATATTCTAGCGATGACATATTCGCAGGCACGGAATGAGACCAAGATACTTCAATTGCTACATGATATTTTTACAGTCAAACAGAATTGATGGCCTCTTCACTCACTGTACACATCCCTACGAGGAATGTTTGAGAAGCTCCATAGCTTCATGCCTTTGACAGCTACTCCTGAGCAGCAGAAGACATACAGGAATGGTGGGTGTATTCCTGGCTTCACTTGATCCAGAGTACGATGCTTCCCGCTCTCAGATTCTTGCTGACGTTACTATTCCTCCTATGGAAGAAGCTTTCCGCCGTCTGAGTCGAATCACTATCCCAAGCTCGACTACTAGCCAGATACCTTCGGCGATGGCTGCCTCCAGAGGAAGAGGTGGCTCCTCTACTTTTTGTGGTCGTGGTCCCCATGGTCGTGGGGGTCAGATCCGTCAGCCATGCAATTATTGTCACCGTTCTGGCCACTCTGAGGATACATGCTATTTTAAGCATGGTTTTCCAGCATCAGCTCGGGCAGCAGAACAAGTTGAGCCCCCTGCACCTTCTTCGTTGGATCAGCGATTCGATGATCTTGTTGCCAGACTGTGGAATATCATGCCTCCTGATACAGCTCCTGGAGGCCATTCAGATGTGGTTGTGTTTGCCTCTGTCAGTTCATCAGCTACAGCCAGTACCTCAGGTAGTTCTTATGCTCTCACCTCTTGTGATGGATCTATGATTACCGATTGGATTATGGACTCCGGAGCAACACATCATCTATGTGGGGACAAAGAGCACCTTACTGCATATAGACATGTTTCTCCAAGATGGACTGTGGTGATAGCCAATGGGACACATTCCCCGATTACAGGACAGGGGGAGATTAGTTTGACGCCTTCCATGTGGCTACAGGATGTGTTATATGCTCCCTATTTCTCTATGAATTTACTGTTCATTAGCAAAATTACAAAGGATTTGAACTGTCGAGCTATTTTTGACTCATCGTCTCTTGTTTTTCAGGACATACCCTCGGGCAAAGTGATTGGAGGTGGTCGTGGGCAGAATGGACTCTATCGTCTGATCCATACTCCCTATGTCGGTGCATTTCTCCACTCTACAGGATCAGACTCTTCATATACCTGGCATCTCCGTTTTAGTCATCTACCTCTTCAGAAGATGTGTCGTGTTTTGCCCAAGATTTCCCCGAGGTCGTCCTTCTAGTGTGAAGCGTGTCAGTTGGGAAAGCATCATAGGTCTACTTTCCCGAGTCGTCAGAGTTGGAGCAGTAGCTCCCTATTTGAGTTAGTCCATATTGATATTTGGGGTCCCAGTCGTGTTCCTGACCACCAGGGACACATGTTCTATTTTGTTGCCGTAGGTGATTTTTCTCACTTGTCTTGTGTGTTTTTATTGAAGAATAAATCTGAAGCAGGAGATGTGATTCAAATGTTTATCAATGAAGTTCAAAATATTTTCTCTTCTTCTGTGAAAATTGTGCGTTCTGACAATGCATTGGAGTTTTGTACTAGGGCTCTTTCCTTGTTCCTTTCATCTCGTGGTATAGTTCATCAAACTTCTTGTACTTACACTTCACAACAAAATGTTGTTGCAGAGCGGAAACATCGTCATCTATTAGATATCACTAGGACCCTTCTTATTTAGAGTCATGCTCCACACTCGTTTTGGGGTGATGCGGTTCTTACTGCTTGCTACCTAGTAAATCGCATGCTCTCGTCTGTCTTGGGTGAGAAGACTCCTTTCTCTATAGCCTTTCCTGATAAGGAGTTGTTCTCTCTTACACCCCGTGTTTTTGGCTGTGTTGTGTTTGTCCATCAGTTGGTGCCAGGTCTTGATAAGCTCTCTCCCAGGACTGTGAAATGCGTGTTTGTGGGTACTCCAGGACACAGAAGGGATATCGTTGCTTTGATCTGTTACGTCGAAAATACTTTGTTAGCGCCGATGTCACATTCTTTGAATCTATGATGTTTTTCTCTCCTACAGGTGACAGAATGACTACTTCCCATTCTGATACTGAGGTCTACATGCCACCTCCTTATATGAGTCAGTTACCTCCACCACCACCTCCTCCACCACCTCCTGTCATAACTTCACCACCACCTTCACCACCTCCTGTGACCGTTGTTCTACCTTTACCAAAATACTATACTCGTCGGCCCTCTTCTGCTCATGGTCATTGCCCGTCATCCAGCATGCCCCAGGTTTGTTTTGATAACATGATTTGTAACGATGAGTCTGATAATCTTTTGATACATGGATCAGAGCAGGATGACGTTCATGAGAACCTGGACGTTCCTATCGCTATTCGGAAGCAGAGGCGTACTTGTCCATCCTACCCACTTGCATCTCAGGTTTCCTTTCATCGTATTACAGACGATTTCCAGAGATTTGCAGTTGCTATATCTGTCGTAGAAGTTCCACGGACTTACCAGGATGCATTGCAAGATAGCAAATGGTGCCTTGCTATGGAAGAATAAATGGTTGCCTTGTAGTCCCGTGGCACATGGACTCTTGTTTCTCCTCCTCCCAGAGCGTCTGTTGTGAGCTGCAAGTGGGTGTTTACTGTTAAATACCATGCAGATAGGAGCTTTGATCGTTACAAAGCAAGGCTCGTAGTACGTGGTTTTACTCAAATCTATGGAGTTGATTACTTGGACACGTTCTCTCTGGTTGCTCGACGTTCCACTTTACGTGTTCTTCTCTCAGTTGCTGTAGCACGTTATTGGCCCTTATTCCAGCTTGATGTCAAAAATGCATTTTTGTATGGAGATCTACAAGAGGAAGTCTATATGCAATAGCCTCCGGTATTTGCTGCTGAGTGGGAGTGTCAACAGGTTTGTAGACTCCATAAGGCAATATATGGCCTTAAACAGAGTCCTAGAGCTTGGTTCCAAAGGCTTTCAGATCTGATTAAACGACAGGGATTCAAGAGGTCAAATGCAGATCATTCTTTATTTGTGCAGAAGGTGCCTAGATGTACAGTTGCTATTATTGTTTATGTTGATGATATAGTTGTTACAAGAGATGATGAGCAGGGAATCAAGATGGCAAAAGAATTTCTGGGTAGTCAATTTGTGACTAAGGACCTGGGCACCCTAAGGTATTTCTTGGGGTTGGAATTTGCTAGAAATGCACAGTGTCTTGTGATAACCCAAAGAAAGTATGTTACAGATATGCTTGCAGAGACGGGCATGATTGAATGTCGATCTTCTACTAGTCCTATGGATCCTAGCATGAAGCTATATGATGATGATGATACAGATGAAGTCGATAAGAGAAGATACAGAGAGATGGTGGGAAAACATCTTTATGTTACAATCACCTACCAGATATTTCATTTGCAGTGAGTCGAGTGAGTCAATTCATGGAGCAACCTCGACAAATACATATGGATGCTATATAAATGATATTGAGATATCTAAAATCATCTCCAGGCTCAGGGTTACTTTTCAAGAAAGGAGAAACACTCTCTGTATCTGCACACGCTGACGCAGACTATGCAGGTTGTCCTAAGGATAGAAAATCAACTTTGGGATTTACGGTATTCGTTGGCAGTTCTCTCGTTTCTTGGAAAAGCAAGAAACAAACAGTTATAGCAAGGTCAAGTGCTGAATCCGAATACAGGGCTATGGCTCAAGCAAGTACAGAAATGATGTGGGTTCGAGCAGTATTAGTTGATTTGCATATAGAGGTTCCTCTACCCATGGAGTTACACTGTGATAACCAGACCGCTCTATTCATTGCAAACAACCCTGCGTTCCATGAGAGAACAAAACATATTGAGGTATATTGTCACTACACCAGATATATGATTCAGAAGGGCCTGATTTCTACTTCCCATGTTAGCTTTGGAGAGCAAACAACAGATATCTTCACCAAGCCATTGCTCAGAGGATCATTCCAGAATTGTTCGTCCAAGCTAAGCATGATCGATCTCTATGCTCCATCTTGAGGGGGAGAGTGGAGATATTTATGTTTTTCTATATTCTATATATGTCTCTTTCTTATTTTTATTTCTGTTTTCCACTTTATGTAATTTACCCATTGGCCTCTCTACTATATAAGAGAGTCTAGGGTTCTCAGAAATAAACAATTCTCTTTTTTCTCAACAGTGCTGAAGCGGGAAACCCACACTTAGAGTAGTATGTTTCCTCAAAGTGGCATGACCTATGGCAATAGGTGCACGACTGAAGGGGTCGAATACCCCCTCCCTGCCATGGTTACCTCAACCATGGTACTACATAAGGCTTCCCCTATCACTAGATGCAGTCATAGCTGAAGAGGTCTACGATTGCTGGATACCACCAAGAGATATAGAGTGCCTGCTTAATCTGTGATATGCCTCCTCCATTGGACATATGGTGGCATCAATAAGAATTTGTGCTCGAGCATCGTCATACTCAAGATCAAGAGCTGCTAGAAAAACTTCGATCATCACTGAATCTCTGTATGCCTTGAGCTGCTCTGGTGTGGTAGTCAAGGGAATGAAGCCGTGGAGCTTCTCAAACATACCCCTTAGAGAAGTGTAAAAGGGTATGGAGAGGACGACCATTCTACTTTGACATGAAGATATCGTGCTGAAGTTGTAGTATCTTCGACTCGTTTTTCGCCGGAGAGTACGTGGCGGTGATAATGTCCCACATATTGCAGGTGACTGAATATTATATCGTTGACTATCTCCATTGACACAATCCCAGATAGCCATACACCTGCATATGCGTCATCTGCCTCCCATGAGGCATTAACCACAGTCTTGTCACTTGGCTCCTCGTTTGCGAGGATATGCTTCTTGCCATTACACTACATCATGCTCAATGGCTCATGAGCTGCATGGTTCATAGTATGTAGTTCATTCCATCCATCTTGACGATGAGTGTTGAACCTTTGAAGGCACCCAAGGATGGAACATCTGCTTTGTTGACTGACATGGTGACAATAATATCCAAGATTGGATCTGCAAAACTATACTACTTGTGTGTACACTGACATTTGAAAGGATGGTTGTGGGTGTAGACTCATACCACAACCACTCCCATTCGTTGGAGCCCCCTTTGGGTAACTACTGTGATTTTAGATGATCAAATCACACCCTAAAAACCCAGATGCAAACCTAATAGGAAACGGAGCTCGCAGGAAACGATGCAGGTTGCAGGAGTAGAGACGGTGGTGGCCTGGATGGCAGCCTGATCGATAGTAGGGAGCTGGTCCGAGACGACGAAGGTGTCGACAGCCTGGTTGACGATGGCGGCAGTTCGGGGCAGCAACCTGTATGGCTGCAGAGGTTGGTCCAGGGCGGCGATGGCGGCTGATGTCGCTGGCCTTCTACGCAGCGACGCTAGATTGTCGGCATGCAGCCGGTTGCGCAAGAATGGTCGGTGGAGGCACCGAATACGTGAGGGGTTTTGGTGGAATGGGGTTTCTAGGACACATGCTTCGGTGTAGGACGGTCGCTCTAATACCATGTGGAAAGACGTGAAAATAAAAGATGTTTCTCATAGTAGCCCTAGAGCTCTCTTATATATGGGAAAAACTCTAAGGTAAAATTACATAAAGTGGACAGAAGAAACGAGAAAATACAAAATAAAGATAATGAGATATAAATATCTCAACACAAAGGAAATATGTCACTGAGATTCTATCTGAGACGGGAATGATATGATGTAGACCTGCCACTACTCCAATGGATCCTAATGCTAGGCTCTATGATGATGACTCTGAGGAGGTTGACAAAAGACGATATAGAGAGCTAGTAGGGAAGCTGTTGTATGTCACTATCACCATGTCTGATATATAAATTTTGTTAGTAGAGTCATCCAGTTTATGGAACAACCAGGCGAATTCATATGGATGTAGTGAATATGATCATGATGTATCTGAAATCTTCTCCAGGTGCATGACTTCTATACAGAAGAGACACGACTCTCACAGTTACTGGATGCGCTGATGTAGACTATGATGGGTTCCCCAAGGACAAGAAGTCCACATAGAGCTTCACCGTATTTGTTGGTAGGTCGCTGGTTTCATGGAAGAGTAAGAAACAGACAGTTGTGGCTAGATATAACGTTGAATCATAGTATAGAACCAATGGCCCAAGGGAGCACGGAAATGATGTGACTCAAGTCTGTCTTGGCTGATCTAATGATTGAGGTACCTCTTCCTATGCACCTTTTTTAGAAAATAGAGAATGTGGAAGCGAATGATAAACAGAGCATAAGATAGAATAATTAATCATGAAGAATAATAAGATTTTTATGTGCAACCCTACTCCCTAAGGAGCAGGATGAAACCATGGGAGAATGCCTCAAAGGGCGTATGTGTTCATTCACTTTTTTCAATGGATACAGGAGGCCTTGGACTCCTTATATAGCCTCCCCAGAGCCTCCAAGTCCCACCACTGGTAGATGTGGGACAACATATGTATGGGGTAAATGGATCTCTCCAAGATCCATTTACCCTCCTCTAACTCATATGACGCACAACCAAATACTCAAACACTCCCCCTCAAGCTAGAGCATGCAATGCTCAGCTTGGACAAATAAAAAGAAACTTAACTCATGTTATATGACAATACGGACAATATCAACTCAACGCGCACAATTATCGGTTGTTGTCGAGAACGTTGCTTCTCATACCGTGCAGGCGAGGAGGGCGAACGTGCTGGAGTGTGAGTCAACTGAATATCCTCGTCAGAGAGCATGTGCTTTGAACTGCGCCTGTCAGAGTCAGTTCAACTAAAATGAGTCTCCTCGTCGGAGTACTCTGGCCCGCCACAACATGTGGACAACTGCTCCATCTCTGAAAAGGGCCAAACTGAAAAGGCTGTGGAAGTGCAATCCTTGTCGGAGTCCACAGTCGTTGGAGAATGGAGTCAGAAGAAGTTTCCTCGTCGGAGAACTGGATCTCTCCCATCTGGCACATAAAATGGTACCCTACTTTGGAGCTTCTATGATACCACATGAAAACCCTTGCCAACATGGCATAGAGAATGATCCTCTACTTTGGATTCCCTATGGCTCACATGCTGGCCGAACCAATAAGAATGATGGGGACCACATCAAATGATGGCATGCGTCATTGTCGTGTATGAACAACAATCAAACGTTAGAGTCTGGAATCTGAATGGTCTAGAATCTTTATATGGAAAATCTGAATAGATATGTGACTCTACATGTACTCCCCTTTTCTCCCATACTTGTCAGAAAACATGGGCGTTGACCAAGTTGGGAGAAGATAAGATAATACAAAAATATGGGGAGAAAAATAAAACATGCCAAGATTTTTTTCGGCCTTTCAATCCTTTTTTTAAATCAATTTTTTTAAAACATTTTTAAGTCGTTTCATTTTTTCTATCTTTTCTCTCATTTTTTAATCTTTTTTTTTGAATTGCGTACGGCTTTTGTAGTGTATACATCTTTTTTTCTCAAAAAATTTTTAATACATGGCCCAAATCATGGCCCAACATAGCTTCCTTTTTTTTAACAGCAACGGACCAACCAAGGTTCTTGTTTTTGTTTTTTTTTAAATTGCATGGTGGCCCACTAGGGGCCTAAAAGGTAATATGCTATTTAGGGTTCCCCGCGAGGGAGCCTTTCTCTCGATCATGCGCCACCCCCAATGGGGTTGGTTGTGTCTGGGTGCCGCTAGAGGATGAGATGTTGTGAGATTGTTGCGATAGCGATGAAGGTGTTGCAGGTGCGGAAGAGAGGCACAGCCATGGGGGAGCGCCTGCGGCAGGCGGTACTGTTGGATCTGGGGCTACGACATGGGGCTCTGTAGCTAGGGTTGGGTATTATGGCTGTCGCCGCAGCCAGGGCTCGTAAGGACTTGCTGTGGCATGAAGGACTGCTACCTTCACTGCCTGGATCATCGCGCGCTGCCTGCGAGAGGGAGAAGAGGAGCGAGAGGATGCTTCGACTAGAAGAGGCGATGATCTGGTATCACATAGATCTGGTAGCGCCACTTGGAGTGCGAAGACTCCTTTGCCTGAGGGAGTAGTTGAGACCTGCTTGGAGGGAGCGCCCCATGGGGCTCCTTGTGTTGAGGAGAAGGCGCCGGTAGGGCTGGAGTGCCGCCTAGATGTGGGTGTGTGGCGAGAAGAGCCCGTCGCTGGATCTTGGATATGGGGAGTGTGAAGGGGGTCGCATGGGCTTTGATACCCTTACTCGCCAGCCTAGGGTTCCCGCTGGCAGGAAGAGGTGTCGTTGAGATGAATGCCTCCTCGCGCCGCCAGGAGGAATGTGATGGGGCAGCCTAGAACAGGGCTGTGCATTGGAGTTTCTTCATGATGGTTCCTTCACGTGTGGAAGGGGCTCTGATCTGTTGGATATGGTGCCTGTGACTAGGCCATCTCTTGGGTAAGAGATGATGCTTGCTACCTGAAGAAATCGCAAGATCTGTGGCGCATGGAGATAACACATGCTACCGGAATAGAAACCCTAGATCTATAAACTTTGTTGCCAAATATTTTAGGGTTTCAAGAAACCCGATAATAGACGTTAAACATGATCTCCAAAGAAAAATCTTCACGAACAAACAATGAATTGAATCTCGAATATAAAACTGAATCTTCAAAAATGAATCCGCGGGAATCGAACCCGCTCTGATACTATGTTAGAAAATAGAGAATGCGGAAGCAAATGGTAAACATAGCATAAGATAGAATAATTATACATGAGGAACAAGAAGATTTTTACGTGGAACCCTACTCCCTAAGGAGCGGGATGAAACCACGGTAGAATGCCTTATAGGGTGTATGTGTTTATTCACTTTTCTCAATGGATACATGAGGGGTAGGGCTCCTTATATAGCCTCCACAAATCCACCAAGTCCCACCATTGGTAGATGTGAGACTAAACATATGGATGGGGTAAATGGTTCTCTTCAGGATCCATTTACCCTCATACAACTCATATGGCGCACAACCAAATACTCCAACAACCTCAAACGTGATAAACAAGTTGCTCTATTCATAGCTAATAATCCAACCTTTCATAAAAGAACAAAGCACATTTAAGTAGATTGACATTACACTCGTGATTTAATACAGAAGGGACTTATTTCCACCTCTCATGTTGCTTCGAGTTATTAAATTCCATATTATATTTACCAAAGCTCTTCCTAGAGGCCCTTTTCATCATTGTTGTTCCAAGCTGAGCATGATAAACATATATGCTTTAGCTTGAGGGGGTGTTGAGATATTTGTATCTCTCTATCTTTGTTTCATATTTCTTTATTTCTTCTGTCTACTTTATGTAATTTTCTCCTATAACTTTGTGTGGTTGGAGGATCCCCATGTCGCATTTAGCTAGCTTCTCATAGACGCTTCTATACCTCTTATGGAGAAGGCTTATAGATGATTGAGTAGGATTACAATACCCCATCATCTACCACTCAGACCTCCTCTGCAATAAACGTATGTCGTCGTAGAGGAGGTTCGATACAATTCATAGGGCGTGGTGTCTATGGCAGAGGAGGCGGATGCCCTCATCGCTGTACAAATACTACAACCATGAAGGGCACTCTGAGGATACATGTTATCAGAAGCATGGTCTCTATGCATTTGCTCGTGTTGCTAAGTAGTTTGAGCCCATTTCTACTTCTGCTAATCAGAAGTATGATAACCGTATCTCCAGTCCGAGGAAGATTATGGATCCTACCACTTGCTCTACTAATGCTCCTTTGACCATATTTAATGTTGCAGACTTTACCGGTATCTCAAGTATTTTTTTTGAAAGCCATAATCAGGGGGAGACACTCGATGGTGTTCGCCCCAAGTATAATTTATTTATTTAAAGATACACGCACAACAACATAAGTAAAAAAAAACAAGTGAAAAGAGCCAGAAGACCAATTACATCATCCACTCCTCCACTACTTCGCGGCATGAATCTCCACGTTTTCTTTGTAGAATCGTTGTCCAGAAAATAGTAGAGCATTCCTTCCTAGCCAAATAGCCCATAGAATGGCAACTGGAAAAATTAATTCCCTCCTCACCCTGCTCTTATTTACCACCATCGTGCCACAAAAAGACTCCAGATCAACCACATATCCACGGTAATCTACCCCCCCCCCCCCAAATCTGAATTACCTTGGGGAACTTAAAGAACAGATGTTCCACCGATTCAATCGCCTCGTCGCACAAAAGGCACCTATCAGAGGTGGTGCCCAAAAGAGTAACACATCTATCCCTCATCATCAGCCTTTGTCTACGCAGCAACCATAAAAAGAAACCAATTCTCTCGGGGAGCAAGAGAGCCCAGAAGAACACACAATCACGAGATATAACCTCCGACCGAGATAGAGGAGGCCTGCAAATTTCCCCAAAGGCCTTCTTAACCGAGAAAGGGCTAGCTCTCCACCCCCAATGGTCCCTCCCCTCCGTTGGACGCCCCACCTCCTTGACGGCATCCAATAGCGCGAGGAAGTCCTCAAATTTCTGGTCGGAGAAGCTTGATGAGAAAGGCAGAAACCAATCTCCGGTATCTCAAGTATAACTTATGCACGTACCACTTATCACATGATAGATATTTCAAAATGTATCATGCACTCTTGAGTTCTCACCATCTTTATGGAGAAAACGAGTAATTCATATTCTACAGTTTCGTTCACCCTAGTCGATCTGTCATTATTGCCAATGGAAGACATTCGATCTGTCATTATTGCCAATGGAAGACATTCTCCTAGTACGAGACATGGAGACATTTATTGACACCCTCCAATTGTATACAGAGTGTGTTCTATGTACTCAACTTTTCTACGAATTTATTGCATATCAATCGGATTACCAAGGATCTGAATCATTGTCATTTTTGACCCATGTTTCAGGATATACTCACAAGCAAGGTAATTGGATGTGGTTGTGAGCAATGGGGTCTGTAGATTGGTCCATTATCCTTTTGTGGGTAAATCTTCTATTCATACTAGAATAATTTTTCCATACATGTAGCATATTAAGTTTAATTAATCTTTCTTTAATAAAGCTCCGAAGACTCCTCCGTGGATTCCTTCTCAATCCACTTTTTAGTGAGAGTTTTGCTATCTTGAGAAGCATCATCATACCAGTTTTCCCAATTGTTAGAGTCATAGCAGTAGTTCTTTATTTAAGTTGCTGTATTTTGATATTTAGGGTCCCGATCATGTTCTCAATCATCAGGGACACATGTTCTATATTGTAGATGTTGATGATTTTTCAGACTTTCTTCGATTTTTCTATTGAAAAACTATTTTCTCGGTTCTTCAAGTCTCTTGGGATTCTCCATCAAACCCTGTGTCCCAGCACTTCTCAGCAGAACAGTGTTGTCAAACGCAAGCATCGTCTTCTCCTTTACGTTACCAGGATTCTTCTTATACATAGTCATGATTTATACTCTTACTGAGGGGAAGCCATCCTCACTGCCTGCTACCTCATCAACTGTATTCATCCTCCATGTTAGGAGAAAGCGTTCCTTACCTGATTGCATTTCCCAAAAAGAACATCTTTTCTCTACCACCTTGTGTCTTTGGTTCTGTGACCTTTATTCATTACCTAACTTCTGGTTGTGACAATCTCTCCCCCAGAGTTGTGAAGTGCGTCTTTGTTGTCTAATCCTATAACCAAAAGTGATACCGGTGCTTTGATCATATTAGACAAAAGTACTATGCCAGTGTTGATGTCACATTTTTTGAGTTAGTTATGTATTTTTCTTTCACAGGTGTTCCTCCCCTGTCTCCAGATCCTACGACACCTCATATAGCTCAAACTTTACCTCGTGTGTACATTTGCGTGCCAACTACTATACTTTCTGTTCTTTTGCCTTATCCATCATTCAACATGCCTCGAATAAATCCTGAACATTTGTTTTACTGATGATGATGTGGAAAAAAAATACTTGTGTTTATTCATATAGCCAAAGGGTTCTCTTATATATAAGAGGGAAACCCTAATGACAAAATTACATACTAGGGACAAAAGAAATAAATAACTGTAAAACAATGATATAACATAAAATCTCTCCCAAACTCCCCCTTAAGCTAGAGCATAAATGTCAATCAGGCTCAGCTTAGAACATCATCTCTGAAAGGGTCCTCTGGCTAGAGCCTTGGTGAGCACGTCTGTTGTCTGCTCACTATAACTGGCATGAGATATAGAAATAAGATCCTTTTGCATCATATATCGAGTATAGTGGCAGTCTGCCTCGATATGCTTGGTTTGCTCATAGAAGGCTGGATTGTTGGCAATGAACAATGCATCTTGGTAGTTGCATTGGAGATGCATAGGAAGATGCACCTCAATGGCTAGGTTAGTCAAAACTGATCTAGTAACCCACATCATCGTTGTGCTACCTTGTGCCATAGCTTTGTACTCTGATTCAACACTATATCGGGTGAGGACCATCCACTTCTTGCTCTTCCGTGATACTAATGAATTCCCTATAAATATTGTAAAGACAGAAGTTGACTTCCTGTACTTGGGACATCCTGCATAGTCTGCATCTGCACATGCTATAATAGCAAGGAATGTGCCTCTACTAAATAAAAGATCAGTGTAAGGTGAGGTCTTCAGATACCTCAAAATCATATGGACTACATCCATATGGGTCTGTCTTGGCTGCTCAATGAACTGACTCACTTTGCCTACTGCAAAGGATATGCATGGACTAGTGATGGTCACATATAGCGGCTTCCCAACTGTCTCCATGTATCTCCTCTTGTCGACCTCATCAGTGTCATCATAGAATTTCATACTCAGGTCCATGGGAGTAGTTGCTGGCTTGCAATCTGCCATACGTCTCTGATAGGAGATTTGTAACATATTTCCTCTAGGTCATAACCAGACCTCATTGATTCCTGACAAACTCCAATCCAAGGATTTAACATAAACTCCCAAGGTCCTTGGTCACAAACTACTGACCCGGGAAAGCCTTAGCTGGTAGAATCCTCTGTGCATTATCTCATGTAATGATGATGTCGTTGAGGTATATCAATATAGCAATGGTGCCCTTCTGGGACCTCTGAACAAACATGGAGTGATCTGCAGTGGATCTCACAAAGTTCTATCACATCTGAGAGCTTCTGAAACCATGCTCTCGAACTCTTCTTAACGCCATAGATTACCTTATGAAGTCTGCATACCTTTTGAGAGTCCCCCCTCAGTAGCGAACCCAAGTGGTTGTTGCATGTAGACTTCCTCCTAAAGATCACTTTAGAGGAAAGCATTTGTCATATTAATCTGGTACAGAGGCCAGTTTCGTGTGACAATGACAGAGAGAAGAACCCAAAGTGTGGAGTGTCGAGCTATGGGAGAGAAAGTGTCCTGATAGTTCACCCCCATAGGCCTGGTTGAACCCAGGAGCTATGAGTCGTGCCTTGTAGCGATCAATGCCGCCATATGCTCTATGCTTCACAGTGAACACCCACTTGCATCCTACAACATACACATCTGCGGGAGCAATAATAGTACTCCATGTATTATGAGATTGTAAAGCAAACATTTTTGCTTCCTTGACCAGACACCATTCACTCTCCGTAAGTGCCTCCTGATATATGCATTGGATTTCAACAACGGATAAACCCACAATAAATTTCTGGAAATCTAGCGAAAGCCACTCCAGTGAATGATGACCTGTCATGGGGTATCACACACAAGAACATTTGCCTTTTCGCAAGGCAGTGCACCACCCTAAATCATTCTCTATTGGTGGTTCTGGCTCAGCCTTTATATCTGCATGCTAATCATGTACATCATGCACACCATTGGTCCAAACAGTTAAAACCAAGTTATCAGAATTTACCTGGGTGTGATGGATATTGGGGAAGGCATTGGAACATGGAGTGCATGTTGCGGTATATGTGTAGCTGGAGGTTGGAGAATAATAGCATCCTCAGACTCAGAGGGACTCATCCTATCACCTGTAGGAGAGTAGTACATGATGGACTCAGAGTAGGTGAGGTCAGCACTGACATATTACTTTTCCTTTACATGATTAAAACACTGATAACCCTTCTGAGTACATGTGTTACCAATAAACATACATTTGACAGCTCGAGGAGCAAGCTTGTCATGACCAGGACGAAGGATATGGATAAAACCACACACCAAAACACTCGAGGTGTAAGAGAGAAGAGGTCCTTATCAGGAAAAGCAAGAGAGAATGGTGCCTTTTCACCTAAGATTGTAGAGGGCATTCGATTTATGAGATAACAAGCTGTCATCGCTGCATCACCCCAAAAAGAATTTTGAGCTCGACTTTATATGAGGAGAGTCCTAGTGATATCTAGAAGATGTCTGTGTTTGCGTTCTTCCACCTCATTCAGTTGAGATGCACAAGCACAAGAAGTTTGGTGAATGATGCCTCGTAAGCTAAAAAAGTGTGATAAATGTGTAATACAAAACTCAAGCACATTATGAATGTATTTTATTGAAGTAGAGAAAATATTTTTGATTTCAAAATCAAAAATTTGTTTTATAGTACTCGCCTCAGACTTTTGCTTCAAAAGAAAGACCCATGATAGTCTATAGAAAGCATCAACACAAACATGATAATACACGTGTCCCTAGTGATCAGGTACACAACTTGGACCCAACATATCCAGATGAAATAAATCAAACAGACCATGATTACTCCGACCTTGATGACTTGGAATGTTGGACCGGTGATGCTTTCCAAGTTCACATGACTCATACTGGAAACTAGACGCACGTATGAGGTGACATTTTCTGCAGCAGTAGGTGGCCAAATTTGAGATGCCATGTGTAGGGGGAAATGTATCATGTAAAAAGGGAAGTGGCACCATCATACAAAGACTGAGACTACCATATAGCCCTCCATGTTCACTACGATATCCAATTACCCTACCCATGAGTATATCCTGAAAAACAAGGGAACTAGGGTCAAATATATCACAACAATGTAAATCTTTCGTAATCTGACTAATAGACAATAAGTTCATGGAAAAGGCAAGTGGATGAAGAACATTCTGCAGATGTATATGGAGGATGTCAAATGAACCTCCCTTTGTGCATTAATGGGGGACTGAGTCCCATCAACAATCATTATTGATCTACCTGGTTGTGTTGGATTGTATGTACCAAATTGCAATCTATCTCCGCAGAGATGATGTGATGCTCCAGAATCCATAATCCACTCTAAAGGATTTGGTCGAGAGCATCTAGTAAATGCATGAGTAGTACCTGAGCTACTGGTGGAGGCAAAGACCGTAATGTTTGATGGATCGGTACTGGAAGATCCAATGACTAGTAGCATTATCTCTCTCAAGCGAGCAACAAATTCATTGTAGCGATGATTAATTAGATTGGGAGTAGTCAGACCCTGCCCTGCGGCACATGTTGATGGTGGGAATTTCTACTTGGAGCAATATGTATCCTCTGATGGCTGAATGGTGGTAATATGGACAAGTCTAGGCGTGAACTACCTCTGTCGTGTGTGCGTTGTCCTCTGAAAGGAGTAAATCCGCCTCTACTATGTGATGCAACCATAGCCGACGAAGTCTGAGAAGGTGTGGCAGGGGAGATACTCAATCGGCTCAGCTTGCGGTATGCTTCCTCCATAGGAGGTATGGTGGCATTGGTAAGAAGCTGAGAGCGAACCGAGTAATATTCTGGGTTGAGGGAAAACGGGAAAACACCAGTCATGACCGAGTCTTTGTAGACCTGCTGCTCTGGAGAGGCTATCATGGGTATGTAGCTATGAAGTCGCTCAAATATATCCCTCAAATATGTATACATGGTGTGAAGAGGACGATCACCATGTTTGGTCGTGAAGATACCGTATTGGAGCTACAGTATCTTCGACTCATTCTTTGCTTGAGAGTATGTCCCTCTGAGAATGTCCCATATTGCCTTTGTTGTGGGTTGACTAAGGATATAGTTGGCTATCTCCACAGAAACGGTACCAAATAGATACACCTTGGCATATGCATCATCAACCTCCATGAAGCGTTGGCCTAGTCTTGCCTATCGGCTCATCCTGCGTCAGAATATGCTTCTTGCTATAGCACTGCATCAGATTCATGAACTGCATTGCCCACAACTCGTAGTTTGTACCGTCCATCTTCACAATAGGTGCGGGACCCTTGAAGGCACCCGTAGATGGTGTATCGACTCTGTTGTCTAACATCGTGTACAATCATTGGGACCTTAGACTAATTGTGCCGCATCTAAACAGATATGAAACAAGATGGTTGTGATTTTAGACTCGTAGCACAACTATCTTCAGACGAATTGTGGTCTGATTTTGATAAAAATAGGGTAAATCGAACCCTAAATCTCTGAAATCAGACCTAAAACCACGAAATCAGGGCGTCAAAATGACTTGGACAACAACATTATCACGCACGAGGGGTCGCAGGGGCCATAGGCAGTGCTAGGAACCGTTGGGAGGCGATGCTAACTACTATTGGGGGCGATGCTGCTGGTGGTGGCTGCTCTGGTAGCGACGATGTCGCTTGGAACAACCACCAACACCTTTGTGTTGCTGGCGGCTACTGCTGCGGCGACACTACTGGGGCTATTGGCAGCGTCCGGAGTTGCTGCACGTAGAGGGTTAACGCGTGGTAAAGGAGGGCTGGATGATAGGGTTAGGGTTTCAGCTCAGGGCTCTGGTCTCGGACCGCTGCTCTAATACCATATGGAAAAAGAATACTTATTGTATTTATTCATAGAGCCCAAGGGTTCTCTTATATAGAAGAGAGAAACCCTAATAGGTAAATTACATACTACAAACAAAAGAAATATATAACTGTAAAACAATGATACAACATAAAAGATCTCCAACAGATTACAATGTTGTTGTTTCTGTACAACATGATACTTTATAGAGGATGAGAGTATTGCTCCTCAGGAGATTGTGGTACAAGAGATAGATCATTCAGAGGATCTTGACCAACCTATCGCACTTTGGAAGTGAAGATGTACATGTTATACATATCCTCTCTCAGGCCATGTTTCACTGGAGCATCTATCGTAGAACTTCACGAAGTTTGTTGTAGGACTTAGACATTATGATTCTACGCATGTATCCAAAGACTATGTAGGATAGTTAGTGGTGTCTTGCTATGGAGGAAGAGATTAATGCACTCAATCACGAGGCACATGGAGCTTGAGGATTTCTCAAACATAGGCCTCTATTGTAGCTTTAAGTGGGTTTCTATAGCAAAGTAGAAAGTAGATGGTAGTATTGATTGTTACAAGACTAGATTTGTGTCTCATGAATTAACTCATACATATGGGGAATGCCATTCTATTCTTCGGATACTCTTTGTTGTTGTGGTACGAGATTAGTTGCTCTCCCAACTTGATATTAACAATGCATTCTTTTATGGCAATCCACAGGAGGATGTTTGTGTGCAACAGCCACCTGGGTTTGCCATTGAGTGGGAGTATCAAAACATGTGCAGACTTAATAAGTCTATCTATGGCCCTAAGAAGAGTTCTGAATGATGGTTCCAGAAGTCTTGAACCTGGTAGAGCAACATGGCTTCAAGAGATCAACTGCTAATCACCCGTTCTTTGTAAATATGACACCATGAGGTATTATTGTCATTTTGATCTATGTTGATGACATTATAATTATAGGTGATGATTTACAAGGTATTAGTAAGGCTAAGGAGTTCCTTAGACAACAATTTGTTACCAATGACCTTGGCGAACTATGATACCTCCTTAGGCTTGATTTCACCAAGAATCGCGGAGATCTTATGACGATTGAAAGGAAATGCATTGCAAATCTCCTTCTAGAGATCTGGATGGCATATTGCAAACAAGTCACTACTTCCATGCTTCCTAGAATGAAGCTCTATGATGATGATATAGATGAAGTGTACAAGAGGATATACAGGGTGCTCGTTGTGAAGCATCTCTATGTGAGAAACACCATGCCAAATGATTTCATTTGCAGCGAGTAAAGTCAGCCAATTTATGGAGCAGCCACGTCATGCTAACATGGATGCAGTCTCCTTGATCTTAAGGTATGCAAAGTCTTCTCTTGGTACGTGGTTGCTATTTAGCAGAGGGACTTCTCTTGTCATCACGGAATGTGCAGGTGCTGACTATGCATGATGTCTAAAAGACAGGTAGTCTATCTCTGGACTTGTAGTATTCATAATATGATCATTGATCTCATGGAAAAGTTAGAAGAAAATGTGGTTGCTAGTTCAAGTATTGAATCCGAATAGAAAGGCATGGCAGAAGGAAGCATTGATATGATGTGGGTCATATTTATTCTGACTGACCTTGCTATTGATGTATATTGCCACTACACTAGAGATATGATATATAGAGCTTTGTCTCTACTTCCTACATTAGCTCAAGGGAACAGAGAACATCCATTTTCGTAAAGGTTCTCGCTGGGGCGCATTCCAGAAGTGTTCTTCCGAGCTGAGCATGATAGATATCTATACTCCATATTGAGAGGGGGTATTATAGGAAATAATATTTATGTACTTATTTCATGTTATGCAATTTCTCTAGTGGTTATTTTCCTTCTAGGTTTTCTCCTCTATATAAGGAGCCCTATGGGCATAGAATAAAAACCTCATTCATTTTTTTCTATAGCTCCTATGTCGCTTCCTCGACATTCTGTTTTTGCCAGAGGATCTTAACATATGGAAGTTTCTTCTGTCATGGTTTCTTGGACGTATATCCAAGATTTGCACATGTACCTTAGGTAAGGATAGGTTTGACTTGACTGCAAAGTCCTTGTAGCCGTGGTTTTTAAGATCATGCCTCGATGTGCCAAGACATGAGTCTCAAGGCATTTTCCATGAAAATTTCCTCGAGGCTATAGCCTCAATCAACCTCCTAAGGTGCCACGGTATAATCCTCACAATCTTGAGGCATTACTAATGTTCCCTAGGCAATGGGGCAAAAATAAGGCGCTGCCTCGCTTCTCCTATTTTTTTGGAAAAAATAAATAAAAATATTTTGAGTTATAATTTTATAGTAATATTAAATATTATACGGCTTAAATAACCATGATTAGTAACCTTGAGACCTTAGAATAACGAACAAACTTGTAACACATTAATTCATTAACGTATAATTAATGCGTAAAAAATCATGTATATGTATAGTAATTATTTTTAGTGTTATGAACATTTCATGTCAACTAGTGATATGTTATTGTTTGTATCATATACTGCATATGTTATACATTTGAGACATTTTATTTTTTTTGTAAGAATATAATGGATTCACTATTTCACAATATGAGCAATACACAATGACCAATTTATAAGTATTTTTTGAAAGCAAAAAAGGTTTTACATCATTAAGTGACATATATGTTTATTGAAGCTTAGGAGTTTATGATAATTTAGTTATGGTTAATAATACTTTTTGTATTTTTTTCTCTATAAATTGATGCGCACACCTCAACTGTGTCGAGGCGTATACATCTCCTCATTTATGAAAACCACATCTATATGCCTCGTATTGTTTTATACCTTGCTCATAACATATCATGTGATTGGGATCTCTAACTTCCTTTCACAAGTTCATCATTTGAAACGCATTTTACACACCCAAGGTGTAGGGGAATGCCTACTTTGTATGCTACCTTCCCAACACAAGCCAAATCTCGAATGGACCAATAAATCATGGTCTCAACTTTCCCTTGAAACAAAATATCTCGATGCCTTCATTGGGATACCATCTGAAATTTAAAATCCCCAAAATCAAATTCGATGTCCCAATGCCTCTGATCAGTGTAGCGCTTCTGAATAAGGCTTTTAAATTAGCACCTCGATCTCAAATTCGAAACTTAAACCTTACAGAGTTGAGGCACTTCAGAAGGCACTGAGGTGGCGGTACATTAGGGAGGTATTGCCTCGATACTTTACCCTAGAAATGAAACACCTTCATCTATATTCTACGCTACTCCCCCGATAACAAAACCCATCTGATGAATCTCCATTTCATCGCCTTTATTCTTTCATTTTGACCTTGAAAACCTAGCCAAATACATATATATACCACTAATTTTCCAGAATAAACACTATGTAAATTGTACAAAATACTGTATTAATTATTGTATAAATACTATGCTTTTTGCCAAAATAAAAGAATAAAGAAAAAAAGAAAAAGAATGAGGTGTCAAGGACACTGTATGACCCTAGCCCTTGAGACTCAGTCATCATGATGACTTAGTCGACAAGGAATAAAGTAGGGGGAGAAAAGGGCCAAACATACAATAAAAACCCCATTCATGTTTTCTTCAATAATTTATTTTTGGGACCTATTTTATTCTTTATTATTTGTATATCAAATCCATAAACTTTATACATGAAAGTTGTAGATAAATATATAAAGAAAATACAAAATTGATTTCACACAAAAATGATATATAGTGTTCATTCTACACTCAGAATAAAATCCCAATACCCAAATTTCACAGACATATGTCTTCTCCATATGAACTCAAAATGCATAAAAATCACTTTTAATTGTATATAACTTTTTATTATCTATTTAATGAAGGGGGTCAAAAATTAGGTTTTGGACCTTTATTGTACAATATACATGAATAAAATTTCATTTTATTTATTCTTTATATTTTTCATAATTTTATATTTTTTATAATTTTGTAAATATTATTTATAGTACATGCACATAATTGAATAAATAAAACCATAAAAAATACAATACAATAAAATAATATACTAAAATGCATAGATGAATTACATATACGCATACATATATTATGAAATGATTTCAGAAAAATATAATAAAAATATATTTCAGTATATGTAAATAAGTTTCTTTATAAATATATAAAATATGTGCATAAAATAATAAAATGTAAAATACAAAATAAAATATACAAAATATAAGTAAATATACCTATAAGTATACATGTAAATACAAACACCTAACAAATAACCTCGAAAGCTTAAGTGAAAATTGAAATTAAATAGTACATAAAATAATAAACAATTTCTTTTATAGCATAAAATTAATAAAAACATTTACTATTATTTATTGATTTTTCAATATTGTCTGGATCTCCTTTTTCTGGTTGGTCGACGTGGACCAACCAGAGGGCTTGCTTTGTTGATTTGGAATAACTCTTTGACCCAAGCCACCTACCCATTTGAGTAGGACCCCCTGTCTTCTCCCTTATTTCTCGAGTGATCAATCACTCGCTTCGACTCGATTTTTACGAAACCTCTTCGCAAATCAACATTAACACACTCCATAACCCTACAACGTATGTAAATACCTTTGATCCGTTACTAATCCCTGGACAATAAGCACCCTCCACGATGTGCATAAATAACTTCCATCGTCTCCCAGCATTGTTTGATCCCCATTTCACCACTTGAGCCCCTTTCCTTCGAATCGTTTGAGCTACAGATGACAACTGAGAGGCTCGCGGAGGGTCGTACACAGAGTAGAGTGGCGGAATCGGGTGGTCCAGATGGAGCTCCAGCGACACCTCTACTCCCTGGAATAGCCAGGTAAGAGCTGTCTTTACTTATCTTTTTCGCTTGCATTTTCATTCCATAGCATAGTAGTAGGATTAGTTCCTTTGATTTGACCGTAGTTTTGATTAAATTTCAATATCATCCATCGCTGAAGCTCTCTGCTCCGACCATGTTCCGTCGTGCGACCGCTAGTCACCGACCCACCTTCCATGTCCATTTCGTTCCCCTTCTCCTTCATCTCTCGAGCCATCTGTCACCCCAATCCTGGAAGGATTGGACCCATTCGAGGCTCCTCTGTCGCCATTTATCGGAGCACCATTCACCGCCCCCTTTATTCTCGTTATTGCATTTCAATTTGATGCATAAATATTATGAGTGAAATTTGGATTGATAGTTGGATATATATCTATTATTTCTTGGGATTTTTGAGAGGAGATATCGAGCATCATATTTTGGACTTGGTGTATAAAAAGGATATATAATATTGCAGGGGTGTAACTAAGAATCATTTACAGAGTAAATTTTTATACGTGATTCAGGATTGATGTCTATATTTGTGGTAAATATTGATTACTATTCATGTCTTAGCATGCATTCTTCTTCTTGCCTTTTTTCCCTTTCTCTTCATTTATAAAAAAAAATATATTTTTCATTGCATATTCATTACTACATATTTTTCTAACACATAAATTATCATCACATTAATCAATTGTAGAAAATAGTTAAAAACACACAACTAGAGATCCAACGTCCCCTGTGTTCGACCTTGATATACTTACCAATTAGAAAAATTGACCACACTTAAAATGACAAAATATGTGATGTTTTATCATTCGTTTTGTATCTCTCTATACTAAATTCAGTGATTTTATGTGAGGTAGAAATCGGATTATCACCACTCCACTACTTATACGACCTTTGAAGTCCTTGTTGATTCTGCGGATAATTCAGTTATCTTCAGTTGAATACATATGATTGGTGTAGCTTCTTCAAATTAGCACCTCCAGTGTTCCTCATTAAGCCATTACCACTGCCATTATTGTAGCAATGCATGTTTCTTCTACTTCATCCTCCAGATGGATCGTTGACTCAAATACTACTCAAAGAATTCATAATCGCTCGAACAATAAAAATTGTGTGTGGAATTTTTGAGGGTAACAAACACTGAAAGAATACAACATGTGTTATATAGACTAATCACAAAAGTCATCAAGAGTATTAAGCCTAAGATAACGCGAAGTTTTTTCCCTGGGGAAATCAACACGATTAAAACCTTTTTCCAGGATCCTCACAGCTTCAAAACAGCTTGAGGCACTTCGCCTTGAGCCCAGGAGGATGTTTCTACAGGTCTTTGGCCAAGAAGGTGCACTTGGGAGGCGAATCGAGAGAAGACCCTTATTCACAGATGTTGAACGGAAGAGACCCCTCCAGGTCCCCACCAATGGGACTTGGACCACTTTAGCACCACCTGCAGTTGCGATGGGGTACCGGGAACCCGACGAGCCAAGAAGTAAGGCTGGAGACCCTTCCAGTTGATCGGATTCTTCGAGCAAAGTTCGGGGAAGACCTTGTTCTTCCATGTTCTTCGTCTTCATCTCGCAACCGTCCGATGTAGTTGTGGCTCCCGATCTTTTCCCCGTCATAGGATAGGCCAGGAAACAATGCATCCAGGAGTCGTTGATCAAGTTAAGTGACACCTACGTGGCACCACCACAACCACTTTCTTCCATCGATTAAGGGGTAAACTTCATATATGCCCTACATTTTTGTATATTAATGTTTATTATTCATAATTTCTTATGTATTGTAAAATATATGTAATAATTGCAAAGAGGCCCTCGAACTTGAAGTGTATTACATTTTGGTCCGTTCGAGCTCACCTTACATGGGTAACCACATGAGGAGGGCAAATTGCAGGGGTACACCTTCAGTTTTTGGTAATTGTAAAATGGTCAATAAAATTCAAATATCAGTTGTAAAGTTTTCGGAAATTTGCATGTAAACACTTGTGCTTGATTGTCTAATTTTTATAAATATCATCCGTGCTCCGAAAATTACGAGAAAATATGATAACGTACGCGGATGCATGCTCTTTCGCGCTATGTAATTTGTTTTGTATTTTATGCAATTTGACTATTTATTAAAAATAAAAAGAGCACATTCCAAAAAATTATAAAACCATTGGAAAAATTCCAAAAATATATGTTGTCTACTATAGTATTTTATAACTCTAGACCAAAAATCCCTAAAAAAGAAAGCAATAAGAAATTTAAAAGCTCCAAAATACTTAAAATAATTCAAAAAAGTCTTTTAAAAATCCAAAAATATTTATTTTTTCTTTGAATTTTCTTTATATCGTATATTATCCATTAAAAATAGTTTGTGAAAATTTTGACTATATTTAGTATTTTAAACTATAAAACAATTAGGATTAATTCAAAAGTCCTTGATTTTGTATATTTTGGACTTTAAAAATACCTAAAAAATTGCAAAAATACTTGAAAATAACAAAAAAGTAGAAAAATATAAAAAATCCATAAACATTTTATTTTGCAAATTCTGATTTTTTGCTATTTATAATTATAATACCCTATCTTGTATTATATACCTATATATGCATGTGTAGTTTATATTATTATTAACTATTACAAATACTTTATCACTATTTTTAATACAACAACAACAAAGCCTTTTCCCACAAATTTATAACTAATTTTAATACCTTTAAAAAATATAGAAAACCATACCTTAGGGTTTTTTTTAGATTTTTGTATATTTATTATATATCTTACATATATAAACCTTATATCATATATACATTATCTTTTATATTCATATACCCTTATATATATATCTATATAATCTTATGTAGTATTAAAATAAAAAAGAAATTAATAATTAGAAAATTAAAATTAAAAATATATATATAATCAAATAAAAATTTGTAAAACCAAAAACCCCCACAAAAGACTAAGTAGATACTTGTGTATATTATTCACTTTGATTAGAAATAATCGTTATGCTACCATGTTTGATCTCAGTTGTTCGACCTCTACATGCTTACACATTATACACCTTTATTTGTAGAGTAAAATAAATTGTACTTCACGTTTTTGTTATTCATTGATTATTCACATGTTGTGGGTACTTGTTGATTAGTCCATTGATCTTCGAGAGTTGTCGTCCCAAGAACTTAGTGGTGGAGCGGAGGATGGCGAAGCTCCCTCGGGTGGTGCTCGTTCAGGCAGTAAAGGATGGGGTTCCAGACGGCGGTGAAGCGGGGGTCGCTCCAGCTGCTTCATGCGGAGGTTGATGGGGCGGTCGGTGGTGGTAGGTTGCGAGATGGAGGAGTAGCTGCGCAACGGGGCGACACACGCCCCCTGTGGTTGGCGGTGGCATGCATAAGTTGCGGAAGGTGGGTTGTCGACGGGCTTTAAATGACAAAGGAGCTACTCCAACGGAGGAGGTGGAGGTGGGTTGTGCTGCTGGCGATTCAGGAGGAGCTCCTGGCGACGGCAATGCCACCATATTGTTCCTTTTTTTCTTTTTTTGATAAACAACATCTGATTTTTTTTGAAATCCTGTGTACCTAAAATAAAATAGAATACAAGATTGACTCGAGCACGACGGTTTGGTCGACAAAAATCAAACACGGAAAATGTGAGTGGATGTGGATCCAACAAGGTGGACGAATAGATTCGGATCTCCAGCCACCGTGCGTGGTTGGAGGTGCTTGATTGCTTGAGGTAGAACATGAAGTGATGAGATCGAGAATGATATGGTGATCGGTATCAGATCAAAATCAAGTTGATGATGAATAATGATTAACTATGACAAACTATGATATACTATTGAAAATTGACATCGAAATAAAAAGTAAAATTAATCTTAAAATTAACTAACTAAAAGGCATAAAATGGACGTGGATCTCACCGTGGGAGGGGATAACGTCGTGATGGCCTCGACAAAGATCGCCTTGCTGTCACCGGAATGCTCGGAGGCTGGGCACTTTTCTACAACAAGATGGCTCTTGGAGATTAGGTTCCTCTCACCAAAGGATCGAGTGGAAATGAGGGAAGATGAGCCAATATATAATAATAATAAATTTGAATTTCAAAATTTGAGTGGAGAGTGAAAAAGGAAGGATGCTAATAGTGGAATTATATTAATTATATTAATAAATAAAATAATTTTCGAAATTATATTAATTAAAATAATAAAAAATACTAATAACTTTATGATCCACCTTAATGGTGGGTTAATTTGGAATTAATTAAATTATATACATATGGTAAATTATTTTTATAATAAAATAAATAAATAAATTATTTTCGTAACTTTATTAATTTAAATAATAAGTGTTAATTATTTAATTTTTTAGTGTGGTTATTTAAGGAAATTAATTGTATATATAATATATACATACGGTACATTATACACATAATTAAATAAGGAAATTAGTTTATTTTATGTTTTAACAAATTTTTTATTTTTATTTTTATTTTAAATAATTATAAAAGTTATTTACAATTATTTACAAATACATTATGTATAAAAATAAATATAGATAAAATGTACAATAAATAAATGGTAAAATTACAAAAACTACCCAGAAAATCGTCTTTCAAAATGTAACTCCAAAAATTATGAAACCATTGCCATTTTAAAGATAATTTAATTTAGAATATGATGATTGTGAGTTTGATTCAATTCTAGTTCATATGGAGCCGGAATTGGCTTTCAATTATCGCTTTACGACTTTTTCTGAATGTGGTTACTTTTATTCTGTACATGATTTGAATTTATAATTATTTGTATTATTTAGAAAACATTTTTATTTACAACTTATATTAAGAAAATTATTTTATTTGAGATATTTCTGAGTTTTATACAAATATACATAGAATAAAGTCCAAATAAAGAATGAAAAGTATTTACAAAGTATATTCTTTTTGAATTTTCTGATTAAAGACCCTATCTCCCCCTACTTTATTCTTGGTTGATCAGGTCAAGTCTTGACCTTCTCTCGGGGTTTAGGTCAGCTTGTATCTATTACATATATACAATCTTTTATTTTCTTTATTTTTCCTCTATTTCTTCCTTTATTTATTTTAGATAATAATAATAATAAATGTACAATATTCACTATGCAGGTTAGTAAGAATATGGATTTATTAATATATGCAAGTGTTTTATAAGGGAATTTAAGCTAAAATAAATGAATAAAGATGATGAAATGCAGATTCATCAAGCAGCCTCCGAGGTTTGCTGCTAAGGGGTATGCCAGCAGGTTTGTAGACTTCATAAAGCAATATATGGTTTTAAGAAGAGCCCGAGAGTATGGTTTTAGAAGCTCTCGGATTTGACTGAAAAGCATGGGTTTAAGAGGTCAAATATAGATCCTTCATTGTTCGTGCAGAGAACACCTAAAGATAATGTTGCTATCATGGTATATGTTGATGGTATACTTGTTACAAGTGACGATGTGTAATGGATAAAGAAGGTAAAAAAATTTCTGGGTCATCAGTTTATTACTAAGGACTTTGGCACCCTAAGGTATTTCTTAGGGTTAGAGTTTGCTAGGAATGCGCAGGGTCTTGTGATGACCCAAAGGTAGTATGTTTCAGATATGCTTGTTGAGAAAGACATGATTGGGTGTCGACTCTCTACTTCTTATATGGATCCTAGCATGAAATTATATGATGATCATGGCCTCAAATTTCAGCGAAATTCGGTTGAATTTCTATCGAGTATCGACATCTAGTCGAAATCGAAATTCGACCGAAATGACCAAAATATGGGGGTCCTAGTACAAAAAATGATCGAAATGACCGGAATTCTGGTCGAAATTTCACCGAAATTCCACCAAAATTCTGTTTTGGTCGATACCGAAATGGTGACCGAAACCGACATTTAGGGCCTTGATGATGATATATATGAGGTTGAGAGGAAGAGATATAGAGAGTTGGTGGGAAAGCTTCTCTGTTACTATAACTAAACCTGATATCTCTTTTGCAGTAAGTCGGGTGAGTCAGTTCATGGAGCAACCCCGACAGGTACACATGAATGCTATATATATGCTATTGAGATATCTAAAATCATCTCCATTTGTAGGACTACTATTCAAGAAAGGAGCAGCTCTTTTGGTTTCTGCATGTGCCTATGCTGACTATGCAGGGTGTCCTAAGGACAGCAAGTCCACTTCAGGATTCGCAGTGTTCGTTGGCAATTCTCTTGTTTCTTGGAAAAGCAAGAAGCAAACTGTTGTTGCTAGGTCAAGTGCTAAATCTGAGTATAGGGCTATGGCACAACCAAGCACAGAGATGATGTGGGTTCGAGTCTCGAGAAATGCTAGTAGATTTGCATGTAGATGTACCTCTACCCATGCAGTAACAACGCGATAATCAAGTTGCCCTATTCATTGCAAACTATCCTGTATTTCATGAAAGAACAAAGCATATTGAGGTAGACCGTCATTATACTAGAGACATGATTCAGAAGGGCTTAATTTCTACCTCACATATCAGTTCAGGAGATTAAACGACAGATATTTTCACCAAGTCTTTAATAAGAGGACCATTTCAAAAGTGTTTGTCCAAGCTGAGTACGATCGACATCTATGCTCCATCTTGTGGGGGAGTATAGAGATATATTTATGTTATCTTTACCTTTTCCTTTATTCTTATTTCTTTCATCTGTCGTATGTAATTTACCTATAGGTCTATCCTCTATATAAGAAAGCCTAGGGTTCCTGGGAATAAAACATCTCTTCGATTTTTCCCAACAAAACCATTACATTAGTTGTTTGCTTCCATACTTAGAGAGATATTTACATGAAATTTAAACTTATGATGTTCTTTTTGGACTTGTTTCAGAGTCCGAAGAACCCTGACACTATTTCGAATACAAACACACATGAGAGGGATTGAAATATATGTGCCTTGATAACATCTATAACTCCTCTCCCCCATGGGATGTTGGCCAATACCGTCGCTCTCTGATCTCAAGATCCCTATACTGAGCAAACCTGTCTCATGCATGTTAGGTTTGCATTTGAAATACACAATCATAGGAGAAAAGCAACAAAATGCGATAAAAAGTACATTTGTATATATAAAGTTCATGTTTACAGGTAGTTGCATGTAATCACCATCATGTCCACAAAGTATATATGTGTCTCCATGGAATCTCTCAAAAGTGTAGTAGCAAAGAAAGTAAATTGTATTGAAGTCGTACCCGATCTAGTGCAAGTTAGTAGTAATGAAGCTCCATCTAAACTCGACCACTAGTGATTCAGTTCCTTTGGAGCACATGTTGGGACCATCGAAAATTGGTAACAATATGAACAATTATCCAATAATAATGCTTACACTAACCGTTAGTGTAAAGGTAAGAAAAGAGTGTACAAGTTTGTTAAGGGGGGCACACTTACTACAGAGTGGGCCTTTAGAAGGCATATCTCATCTTACCATATCATACATCTGACAAGTGGATCCATCACTTAGTCTTCGATCACAAGAGGAAAACCATCACAAACTACACTAGTACACTGCCCATTGGTGAAGGTCCTAAATGACATAGAGCATAAGTTAGGGCTCTAACTGTAATTCCACAAAACCATGTACTATGCCATCGGGTAAAAGCCCTTGAGTTATCACCATTTTTTCCCTTGGATCTAGGGAATCGATCCACTAATCTCTAAATCACAATATCGGGAATTAAGTCACTAAATTATCTTTGTTTGTCTATGGATACAATAAACATGTCATCATTCTCCTCCATAAACCACATCCCGGAACCTTCCTCATAATGCTAAAAATTGGAACACCATTTGACATGGCTGAACATCAACTAATATCTAAGTACTTACTCTAACTGAAAGCAAACCTTAGACTATCAACCACATTACTTGTCATGAAACTCTATCGAGTAGCCATCGAAATGTTATACCAAGTACCAAGTACAATGTATAACCTAACTCGACCATTGAGGTCGCAACCATCTAAGTTTCTACATGGGCCCAAGGGTGCATGCCCATCCCTTGCGACACCTGTCTTCATATACCCACACACCATGGGAAACAAGTCCATGTGCAAGGCGAAATCCACATAATAAGAGCCGTTCACAAGGCAAACAACCGCATAACAACTAGATACAAGATATGCAATCGATCTGGAGGTCGTACACATATAGAACATGATGTATTCTCTTATAAAGCTCATTACGTGTCATTATTTCATTATATTAGGATATGAACTCTTTTTCAATTATATTTATCCAGTAGACATATATTTACATTATTTTAGTCCATCTCATAATTCCATATGCAAGTCTACCATTTTTGTTTTCAAGTATTCATTTTAAAATGCCAATTTAGGTGCAGCAGACTAGATTGATCGATAAAATTTTCTAGTTAATCAATCAACTGGTGGGTTGAGCAACTATTTATCAGGCAACGTTTTCCAGTTGATTGATCAACAAGTACTCTGATTAACTGTGGATAGATACACTCTTTTGATTGATCATTCAGACCTTGAAATTGTTAGTAATTTGACAGGAAAAGTTCCAGGTTTTAATTTAAAATACATGCATGTGTTCCTCTCTTCACCTTCATCGCAATGATATAATTTCACGAAAAATTGACTTAAGGTGCTCCCGAAAATGAAGAAAATCGATGCGATAACTTTTTAAACATGACATTGCATGTGTCAAAAATCCCCTAATTTAGCTCCAGGGGTTTACATACATATAGATACGGAAAGCATACACAACCAACAACTAGAGATGGGTAAATATGTTACCTTTGAGTACATTCACTCAAGACCTCCTCCCATGCTGAATGACTGTTCCAACATGTTATTCACGATGACAACACGCACATTGATGACGTTGACGAGCACTCTACAATGACGATCTTGGATTGTTCATCGGAGAACTTTTCGGTAATGGAGCTCCATTGAGGATTCAAGCGATCGAGTGGTGCTCTGACGGGTCCCCGATGAAGTCCTCTTCTTGGTCAGACCATCCACCCTTTTATATGGGTGTGTTATAGCTTAATCATATTCAGTTTGAATTTGGATCCTAACCTGTTAAGTTAAAATATTCATACCAAATTCATATTTCGACATCCTTGGAATCATTCGAAAGGTCTCGGTGAGTATTATGCAATTAAGTGGTAATTGATTTGAATAATGTGGAGAGAAAATAAAGAGTTGCTTATTCATGAGGCCCTAGGGTTCTCTTATATAGAGGAGAAAACTGTTGGGCAAATTACAAAGGAAATATCCCACAATAAGAAGAAAGGACCGAATAGAATAGAGGAACTCCCAAGCATTTGTTGGTCTCAAACATGTCCATACCAACGGAAGGGTGACTCGTTATTCGATGAATCATTTCTTCGAATTGAAAAAGATGGTCATGATACTTCCCAAAGACAGAAATTCTTGATTAATGGAGGAACATCATTACCATTTTTTTCAGTAAGATACCAAAGTGGATGATTGACTCTCTACAGGAAGATAATGCCCTAGACTACCTGATCTAGACGACTTGAGTCTCTGAAAACTATTAGAAGACCAATGGAGAATGAGATATGGGAGAGAGTGATCCGTTTCAATCCAGCAAGAAGTCATTCCCTCTTGCTACCTTCAGTGACAGTGACAAGGCCTGCCTCTTCTCTTCTTGCCCCCCTCCTTTAACAATGGAGGAGGGGGCCTTGCGACGATCAAGTTTCATTACTAGAAAAAGGGATAGTGGTAACCTTTCCCTTAACTAATTTAATAGTAGTAGAAATCCATGTCCTATAGAGACAGAAGTTGTAGTCTGCCCCACTAGTCAAAAGCCCTTTCGGCTCACAAGGCTAGGGAGACTAGATTAAAAGATCGAGTCTAAGTTTCTAAACAAAAAAGGTCTAAACTTTCTAAAGAAGTCATATCCATACACCATGACATTCCTTGCTACTTGTTAGAAAATAGAATACGGAAGCTTATCAGAGTAAAATAATAAAGAACATGAAAGAACATGGGATTTAACGTGGAACCCTACTCCCTAAGGAGCGAGATGAAATCACGGGAGAACGCCTCAAATGGTTGATGTATGCATTGCACTTTCTCACTAGATACAAGTGACGTGGGGCTTCTTATATAGCCATCACTGATTCTCCACATCCCACAACCAGTAAATGCGTGACTAAACAATTGGATTAGGTAAATGGATCCTGGAGTGATCCATTTACCCATCTACAACATAAGTGATGCATACCAATATACTCCAACACTCCTCCTCAAGCTAGAGCATGCAATGCTCAGCTTGGACAAACAGAAAGAAAATCTAAAACTCACGCTATAGGACAATACAAACAATATTAACTCAATGCGCACAACTGTCGGCTACTGTCGAGGACGTTGCTTCTCATGTTGTGCAGGTGAGGAGGACAAACGGGCTGGAGTGTGAGTCAAACTGAATCTCCTCATTGGAGAGAATGCGATATGTATTGCGCCTGTCAGAGTTAATGCAACTGAAATGAGTCTTCTCATCGGAGTACTTTGGCCCGTCACAACATATGGACAACTACTCCATCTCTGAAAGGGTCGAACTGAAAAGTTATGGAGACATCCTCATCAGAGTCCACGATAGATGGAGAATGGAGTCTAAAAAGTCTCCTCATCGGAGAACTGGGTCACTCCTGTACTGGCTCAGAGAATGGGATCTCTACTATGGAGCCCCTATGAAACCACATGAAAATCCTATCCCACATGACATAAGGAATGGGATCTCTACTATGGAGTCCCTATGGATCACGTGAAAACTCTGATCAAAATAAAAGATGGGGACCACATAAAAAGATGACAAACATGTGTACATCAAACAAAAGACAACATACATATGCGTGTCTGAAATTGAAGACTCGGAACCAATCTGACGTCGAGTTTGAATATATGAACATTTGTAGAGTTTAAAAAATCTGGCTTGCCTGGAATCTGACATCTAAATCTGGAACAAACTTTTGACTCTACACAATACTCCCCCTTTCTCCCATACTTGTTGGAAAACAATGGCATTAACAAAGTTTGGAGAAGAAAACAAAGATGGGGAAATAATAATCAATTAGCCGATAATCATAATATTTTTTCTTTCAGCTTTCTCAAATTTCTCGGTTGTTCCAAATATTTTTTTAGTCGTCTCTGTCTCTCTTTTTAAGTAAGTCATTCACATTTTCCTCGGCTTTTCTTTTGGCTTTTATTCCAAATTTTTTTAGCCGCCTCTCTCTCTCTTTTTAAGTAAGCCGTTAACATTTTTTTCTTAACTTTTCTTTCCTTTTTTTATAAAATTTTCTACGTACAACTTTTATTTTGTACGCGCCTCCTTTTTTTGAAACCATCTACACATTTTTTTGAAACACGACCCAAATATGGCCCGTAAAAGCAGCTCTCCCTCTTTTTCTCTTTTTGAAACATGCCTATTTTTTTCTCACATTGGGCCTTGCCTTTTTTGTTGCAGCTCGCTTTACTTTCAGCCCCCCTTTCCTTCTTTCTTTCTTTCCTTTTTTACAAAACACGTATTTAGGGTTCCCAATTGGGTACCCTATTCTTTGAATAATGTCGCTTGGTGAGGACGCCTCCTGCACCGCCTGAGAGGACTGGAAGAGGGGCTTCGAGGTTTGGTGCATCATCGGAGATGAAGTGGCACCGCTTGGAGGGTCTCGCCACTGGAGGAGTCGTAGTACCACATGAGTGGGAAAGTGCAGGAGCACCGGGAGGGGGAGGTAGCATGGAGGTGTACCGCTCAGGAATGCGGTCGAGGCGGCATGGAGGTGCGGCTTTGGGATGAGGCAGTTTTTCCTGGAGCCCTATGATACGGGATGGCATTGGATACGTGTGATGAAGAAGTGCGGCTGATGATGTTGTCGCCGCCTGCTGAGATGATGAGGAAGGCGATGGAACGTTGCCTCGATAGAGGAGCCTGCTTTTGCCGTGGGGATCGAGGACGATGGCAGGGGGCTCTTCTAAGATGGACTCCCACTCGCGCTATGGAGAAAAGATGCGTGGATGGGGGCGTGATTGCATAGAATATGGATAGCGCTCCGCCTCTGCTTGGAGGTGTTGTTGATGGTGCCGCCTACACTTTGCGATGCTTCGAGATCGGAGAGGAGGTTCAGGGCCCCCCACTTGGACGTTGATGTGGATCCGCGCACACAAAAGGAGGAAGATGCACGAGTACCCCCGTTGATATTTTAAGCTTAGAAACATGCTGGAGTTGGGCAGGAGATGCAATAAGGGCATCGGCTGGGATACCTAGGGTTCAGCGCCGCCTGAGATGCAATAGGGCTAGATCTCCATCGCGCGAAAGTATAAAGATCTCCAGAATAATGATGCCGACGAATCTCGAACGAGCATGATCATGAAGATAAATTTTCAGAAACAATCTTCAAGAACTTTGAAGAATGGAATCCCAACCAAATCGAGAATTATGGTTTTCATAAAAACCCTAAAATCAAATCTCGAATCTCGAATCATAAACAAAGAACATAAAAATCCTCGAGAATCGAACCCCGCTCTGATACCATGTTATAAAATAGAATACGGAAGCATGTTAGAATAAAATAATAAAGAACATGAAAGAACATGTGATTTAACATGGAACCCTACTCTCTAAGGAGCAGGATGAAACCACAGGAGAACACCTCAACATGCTGATGGATGCATTGCACTTTCTCACTGGATACAGGTGGTGTGAGGCTTCTTATATAGCCCTCACCGAGTCTTTACATCCCCCAACTGGTAGATGTGGGACTAAATAACTGGATGAGGTAAATGGATTCTGGAGTGATTCATTTACCCATCTACAAAAAAAAATTGACGCATACCAACGCACTCCAACACTACTGAAAGGATCCACCAGTTGATATGTTTTCACAAATAATTTAAATTCAATTTGTGATCCGTATCTTCATTTTTTAGAAATTTATGAAGCTCTTTTGTCAAGCCCTCTGGGTATGCCTTATATCCCACTTTTGGGCAACCCTCTCAACAACTAAGAATTCCGTTCGAGGAACACGGAGACTAGTTTATTGAAGTAATGAGCCTCCCTAAGCTAATGGTAACTTCTATTGATTTTTTAATTTTATGTTTCTTTCTTCTAGAATAGAAGTTAAGTCAATCCAAAATCAAAGGAAAAGGGATTCATGGCGAAGGGTAAAGATGTTGTAGAGAGAAAGAAAAGAGAGTACATGAAAAGGATAAAGATAACCAATATCTCAACACTCCTCCTCAAGCTGGAGCGTAGATATCAATCATACTCAGCTTGGAACAACATCTTTACAATGTCCATATGGCTAGGGTCTTGGTGAACATGTTTGTTGTCTGTTCTTGTCAGCTTACATGAGAGGTGGATATGAAAATCTCTAAAATCATGTCTCGAGTATAGTGACAGTATACCTCGATATGCTTGGTCCTCTCATGGAAGGTTGGGTTCATGGAAATGAAAAGAGCAACCTCGCTCTCGCAATAAAGGTGCATGGAAAGAAGCACATAATAGCTAGGTCAGTTGAACGGATCTGACCCACATCATCTATGTACTCCCATATGCCATGACTTTGTACTCTAATTCTGCACTAGATCTAGCGACCATAGTCTACTTGTTGCTCTTCCATGACGCCAAGGAACTCTCTGTGAACACTGCAAAGCCAGTTATAGACTTCCGATCCTTTGGAGATCCCGTATAATCTGCATCTGTGCAAAGCTATAATGACAAAGGATGTACATCTACTAAGTAAAAGAACATTGACGGGCGAGGTCTTCAAATACCTTGGAATCGTATTGATGCTTCCATATGTGCTTGTCTAATCTGCTCTATGGACTGACTCACATTGCTCACTACAAATGATATATTTGTCCTATTAATCGTCACATATTGGAGCTTTCAAATGAGCTCCTTATATCTCCTCTTGTCTACCTCCTCTATGTCATCATCATATAACTTCATGCTCGGGCCATGGAAGTAGTGGTCGACCTACAATCTGCAATGATCGTCTTAAAGAGAATACCTGTAACATATTTCCTCTAGGTCATCACAAGACTGGTTCCTAACGAACTCTAGTCTAAGGAAGTGACATAGTCTGCCAAGGGTCCTTGGTTACAAACTGCTGACCAATAAAATCCTTAGCTGCTTGGATGCCATGTACATCATCTCCTGTAACAATTATATCATCAACATAAATTAGTATGAAAACTGTTGAGATTATTGTACATATTTGGTGTTATTTCCTTTTTCTTTATGTACCTCTCATGCAATTTACCCAAGGATATTCTCCTATATAAGAGAGTCCTACGGTCTCATGAATATCAAGTAATTCATTTCCTCCAACATGGTATCGGAGCAACGGTCCTGGACCAGGGTTCCTTTATCCTACCCTAATACTAACCCTACATGTTGCCCCTCTCCTCCCTCATTGCACCGTTACCGGTAGGCCCCCTCCCTCCCCGCGTCGTCGGCCACCCACCCGTTGCCCCCCTCCCACACGCGACGATCCTTCGGTGCCCCTGCGCCCCCTGGCCTTACGCAACCCACTAGCGGGAATGCCCCCTCCGCGCCACCTAACGTCTGCCCACTAGCAGCCCACTGCCAATCGACGACCACCGTTGGTGACTCGGCCTCTCCCGGCGCCGGTTCGCTTCCTCATTCGCAGGTAGGCTGTAGTTTGGCAATCTATACGGTATGATTTTGCTCCGTTTTTATGATTTTCAACATATAAATCACGTCTTCCGACTCTAGACTACAACAACAAGTAATGAGGATGGTTGTATAAGTTTACAGATACAACATATCCTCCATATGATTGTGTAGACTCACGCAGAATAGTCTACCCCTCAATTTTGTGCTGGATATCGATGTTCTTGTTACCATGTCAGAGAACAAAGGTGATGTTTTTTCATCATCCAATGTCTTCAAGGGCCCGACTCCCATCACGAAGATGGATGGGACCAACTACGAGTTGTGGTCCATGCAGTTTCGCATCCTTATGCAATGCCATAACAAGGAGCACATTTGACGTATTCAGAACCGACAGACAAAACTGCGGCTAATGCTTCTTGGAAGCAAGACGATTCCTATGCCCGCATTTCGCTTTCTAGGACACTCACCACAGAGATTGCGAATGATATATCAATCAACCCACAACAAAGGCTATGTGACACATCTTAGCAGACACATATGGGCAGACAAAGAATGAGAGCAAAATTCTACAGTTGCAGAATGATATTTTTTTGACCAAGCAGAGTGATCGACTTTTTCATGCATACGTCTCGCATCTTAAAGGCATGTTTGAGCGTCTGCGTAGTTTCATGCCTATTACTACCAGCACTAAGCAACAACAAGCATATCGGAATGCCAATATGACAAGCGTTTTTCTGTAATCCTTGACTCTGAGTACGATGCAACACATGCTCAACTTCTAACTAAAGAGACGATAAATCCAATGGAAGAGGTCTACAAGAGGCTGAGCATGATCACTACTTCATCTATTACCATGTTTCAGACTCCCTCTATTATGGCAGCTTCTCGTGATGGAGGGATACTTCATTGTTTCACGACCGAGGACCACGTTGTCGAGGAGGCAGACATCAGCATGGCCCATGATCACATTGCCTTCGTCCCGATCATTCTGAGGAGACATGGTATCTGAAGCATGGGTATCCCATGTCTGCCCGTGTTGCTGAGCAGACCGAGTCTACTCCTACTCCTGCTCCTGCTCATGATGCATGTGTTGATGATATTGTTTCCAGACTGAGAGAGATGATGACTACTCCTACCACTTCGACTGTAGGATCTTGAGATGTCGCACACGCTGCCAGAGCCTCTTTGAGTTCGTCAGGTATTGCTTATGCACTTACCAGTAGTAGCAATTCAGATTTGTCTGACTGGATCATGGATTCTGGAGTATCTCATCATATGTGTGGCGATTGAGCACAGTTTAATTCTTACAGGTCTATTCCTCCTAGTAGATCAGTTGTGATTGCTAGTGGGGATCATGTATCGTTGTTGGTCAGAGGGAGATTATTCTAGCTCCCTTGATGCTTCTGCAGAATGTTTTACATGCTCCAGCATTTCAGATAAAACTTTTGTCTATTAGCCAGATTATAAAAGATTTACATTGTCGTGCCATATTTGATCCGTCTTCTCTTGTATTTCAGGACGTACTCATGGACATGGTGATTGGATGTGGCCATGAGCAGAGAGGGCTTTATATACTTGTTCAACCTTTGTGTGCTGGTACTGATACTATCCCTTTTGGATCTGTTTCTCCTTTCGTGTAACCTCTTCTCTTTGGACACCTTCCTCTGTAGAAGTTGTACCATGTTCTCCCGTAGATCTCTACTCATACTACCTTAGAGTGTGAGACATGTCAACTTGGGAAGCACGATTATTCATCTTTTCTGAGTCTTCAGAGTCGTCATAATAGTCAGCTGTTTGAGTTGCTTCATTTTGATATCTGGGGTCCTAGTCGTGTTCCCGATCATCAGGGACATCAGTTTTATATGGTTGTTGTGGATTATTTCTCTATATTATCTTGTGTTTTCCTGTTAAATAATAAGTCTGAAGCTGGTCCCGTTATTAAATCTTTTCTTATTGAGATTAAGAACATTTTTCTGCTAATGTGAAATTTATTCGTACTGACAATGCGTTGGAGTTTTCTACTTACAGTTGTCTGATTTTCTCAGATCTATTGGTGTTATTCATCAGACTTCGTGTGCTTACACTTCACAGCAGAGTGGTGTTGCTGAACGCAAACACCATCATCTTTTGGATGTCACGAGGAATCTTTTGATTCAGAGTCGAGATCCTCATTCTTTTTGGGGTGATGCGGTTCTCACTGGTTGCTACTTGGTGAACCGTATGTCGTCTACTTTCGTTGGAGAAAAAGTTCCTTTCTTGATTGCGTTTCCCGAGGACTTATTCTCCCATACTCCCAGGGTCTTTGGATCTATGGCTTTTGTCCACATTTTTACTTTGGGTCATGACAAGCTCTCTCCTAGAGCTGTCAAATGTGTGTTCGTTGGTTATTCTCATACCCAAAAGGGTATAGGTGTTTTGGTCCTGTTGGGCAAAATTATTGTGTTTAGTGTTCATGAAATCGGCCGCACGGACCGCATATGACCATGTAGCATGCAGACCGCATCGATTTCATGAATCAGTGTATTATGCGTCCTCCCCGCATATGCCCCGCATATTGCTCCATCAACTCCAACTTTTCAATCTTCTCATTCAAGTACTTAATTCCGAAGCTATGCCTCTTCCTTCATTCAATTGTAAGAATATGACATGAATTCATATAGAATTGCAATGCATTATACCATTATGTATACACAATGTTTTATGTTTTTCTCATGTATTGTTTTCACAAGTATATCAATGTATCGTCGAATATTTTTATATATACCATTGAGGTTTTGCTCATGTAGTGCACATATGTGTATTGAAGTTTGTTATTACGATTCATCAAATATGTGAAGTTTTTATGTTAAATGTTTTTTGTGATTAAATATGAGGCAACTAAAATGCATATACAAACCCATCTAACATGAACCATTTTTCTTAGATCTTTTCTAACTCCACTTAGATACATAAATTCATTGGTAATGTTACTTATAAATATTTGTTTATTTTTAAATAAAAAATTAGAAAATCGCGTAGAACTGCATATACCCCGCATATGCCCTTGTATACCGTTTATTCAATATTTAATGACATGTCTGAATACATACGCATACCGCTTTCGTGAACCTTGATCATGTTAGTGCTGATATCACATTTTTTGAGTCTACTATTTAATTTCTCCTACAAGTGACAGGTTGTCGAATGCTGACTCTGGTGAGGATATCTTTGTTCCTCCATCTCCGTTATCTCCACCACCATCTCCTCATGTTACGTCTTAGACACCTCCACCTCCATCGCCTCCGCCACCTCCACCTCCGTCTACCCTGATACAGTTCCTACCTCGGTTTTACGTTCGTAGGTCTTCTACTCGCCCCTCTGTTTTTGCGCCTTCCCCATCATTCAGCATGTCCTAGGTATGTGATAAACATATTGTTTCTACTTATGGAACTGTACCTATGCTTGATCCATAAGATACTACACAAGAGGTGCTGGTACCAGAGAACAGAGAGGATGATGGCCTCAATATGCGTATTACCTTAAGGAAGCCACATCACAACTGTGCCATATATCCTCTAGTTGCGCATGTTTCCCTGGATCATCTTTCAGACAAGTAAATGAGGTTTGTTATGGGCCTCTCAGCTATTACTATTCCACGAACATATCAGGAGGCCTTACAGAATAACAGTTAGAGACTTGCCATGGAGGAGGAGATGGTCGCTTTGTAGTCTCGTGGTACCTGGAGTGTTGTTTCGACTCCTCCAGGCGCATCTGTTGTAGGGTGCAAATGGATCTTTACGGTGAAGCAGCGAGCTGATTGCAGTGTGGATGGCTACAAGGTAAGGCTTGTAGCACGTGGATTCACCCATACTTATGGGGTAGACTGTCAGGATAACTTCTCTCCAGTGGCCGGATACTCGACATTGCGCATTCTCCTATCAATTGTTTTACTGGACTGACCTCTTTACCAGCTTGATGTGAAAATGAGTTTCTATATGGAGATCTATAGGAGGAGGTTTATATGCAGCAACCACTAGGATTTGTTGCTGATGGGGAGTCTCAGAAGTTGTGTAGGCTCCACAAGGTGATTTACGGCCTGAAGCAGAGTCCGAAAGCTTGGTACCAGAAGCTTTCATAGGTGACAGAGCATCAAGGGTTTGCTCGGTCCACTGCGGATCACTCACTTTTTGTTCAGAGGACAAAGAGAGGCACTGTTGCTATTCTTGTCTATGTTGACAATATTATTGTCATGGTTGATTATGAGTAGGGCATTCATGCAGCAAAGGAGTTCCTAGGTCAGCAATTTGTGACCAAGGACCTTTGCAACGTCTGATGCTTCCTTGGATTAGAATTCGCCAGGAACCGGCGTGGTCTTGTGATGACCCAGAGGAAGTTTGTTACTGATCTTCTACTAGAGACATGTATGACAGGGTGCAAGCATGGTACTACTCCTATGGATCCAAGTATGAGATTATATGATGATGACACTGAAGCGATAGATAAGAGTTTATATAGGGAGCTGGTTGGAAAGCTCCTATAGGCTACAATCATCAGGCCATATATATCCTTTGTTGTGAACAAGGTGAGCCAGTTCATGGAGTATCCCAGGAAGGTTCATATGGATGATGTCTATATGATTTTAAGATATCTAAAGTCTTCACTAGGTACTGGTCTTATATTCAGCAGAGGCACTTCTCTTGATGTCACAGTATATGCAGACGCAGATTATGTAGGATGCCCTAGGGACAGGAAGTCTACTTCTAGTTTTGTTATTTTTGTTGGCAGCTCACTCGTGTCATGGAAAAGTAAGAACCAGACAATGTTTAGAAATGCGGTTGATGCGGCCGCATATGCGGCCACATATACGTAGGTGCCATGGGTTCCGAAGCGCATATTATATATGCAGCATTATGCAGTCCAAATGCTTAAGCGGTCCGCATAAAGCGCATATGCGGTCGTGTATGCAGGCTAGGCAGGTTCAAGGTCTGATTAGGGATTCATATATGCTTAACCCTAATTTCGATTCCAGACCCCGCCTCCCATTGAAACACTCCAGCCCCAACTCCCATCGAAACCCTCCTGTCCCGGCTTCTCTTCATCGCCATGTTATGTGCAGTGGAGTCGAGCGACGAGTCTTCTCTCCTGCTCTCCATGCCGCCTCCTCGCGTCGCTTCTGTAGTGCTCCGTAGCATCTTCCGTCTCCTCCCTAGTACATGTTTTGACCCTAATTATAAATGTATATATTAGGCATACTTATACATATTTCGTGTACCATTATTTATTTCTTATGCAATAATACCTTTTTGGTGTACTATTATTTAATTGTGCTTCATGTACACTATTGCGTGTACAGATACTATGAAAGAAAGATGGATATTGAGCCTAATTTTTGTGGTATCGTCATTTAGAATTTAGAATAATGGTAATCTCCACTTTGCTAACGGAAGAGCTTAGAAGTTACAAATAAATTCAAAGTCTCTCAATGTGTCCTTACAATACAAGGGATGCCAGGTACCTCATAAATGTTTGTTCTTGGTTGTACTGTATTTTTTTTTGTTAATTCAGTTTTTCTTTTATAACCTGAAAAAATTCCATATATTTCCAAAATATAGCATCTCTGAGCATTACAGGAAAAGGTTTAAGCTCTTATTAAAGCAAGATCTTCAAAAAATAATCTCTTTTTAAGTTAGATAATTGGTTTTGTCTCTTTTTTTATGTGTACTATGCTTGTTGAGGAACATTTATGCTCATGGTTAGCATTCCTTCTTTCGGTTGCGAGTTGGCTTTTTGTACCTTTATGGTAATCTATTTGGCTACATGATATTTGTTTTCTGGGCACATTTTGTTAACCTTGTGTAAATTGAGACACTTCTATGGATCACTAACATAACTAATTGATGGATGTTTGTGTTGACTTTGGGAAAATTCGGGAATTAGGTCTAGCACGTGCACGTGAATATATTTATGTAATTTTATCTTTGAAGGTTTAGGCATCCCGTAAGTCAGAGGACAAGAAGCAAGAGTGGTTTATGAGCATGATATAATGAAAAATAAAGTTTGAATCCCTACCGAATCTTGTCTAATAGAGAAATGTTGTAGTACATTTTTTAGCAACAAAATAGCCAGTTTCATTCAATTTTTTTAGCTACCAAAACATCTAATTAAATAAACCAAAATAGCATCAAGTTAGATTTATTCTTTGTCATATTTTTTACAACATAAATCTATAATATTTCAATTTGTCATTACATTTTAATTGTTTTTAATTTAATAATACAAAACCGCATATACTTCCGCCAGTCCGCTTACTCGCTTCTGACCGTTTGACCGAACGAATACCGCATACCGACTTTCTGAACCTTGGAACCAGACAATGGTTGCTAGATCTAGTGTAGAGTGAGTACATGGAGTGGCTCAGGGAAGCACAAAGATGATGTGGGTCAGGTCGTTTCTGACTGATCTTGCAGTTGGATGTACCTCTTGCTATGCATCTTATGTGTGACAATCAAGTAGCACTTTTTATTGCAAATAATCCTGCATTCCTTGAACATACGAAGCATATAGAAGTGGATTGCCACTATACCAGAGACATTATCCAGATGGGTTTCATATCCACCTCTCATGTTTCTACTAGAGATCAGACTGCTGATATATTCACCAAAGCTCTTACTAGAGGCCCTTTCCAAAGATGTTTTTCCAAGCTGTGCATGATAGTCACATACAAGGTTGCAGAAAGCGGTAGTCGATACTCGGTCGGTGGGGTCACTGACCAAGGATTAATCAACAGTCGGGTGACTAATCGGATTTAGTCAGCCATTAGTCGGTTTTGAATTTTTTTATTTATTTTTAATATATAAATCATTTTTTATACATATATTCTTATATATTTGCAATATAAATCATTTTTTATACATATATTCTTATATATTTGCATATATTTGAACATTTTCTATACTATTATAATGTAACAAAGGGAGTAATTGACTTTAAATATAACGTTAAGTATATTAGATTAGGTTTGATTTTAAAAAAAGCAATGTAAAAGTCGGTCGAGTAGTCGGCCCGATTAGTCGGGTTGACCGACTAATGACCGACTAGGCCTAGTCGAGTCGGCTACCCCCCCCCCCCGACTCGACTAGTCGGCCGACTTTTACAACAGTGGTCACATATGCTCGATCTTGAGGGGGAGTATTGAGATTATTGTACATTTTTGTTGTTATTTTCTATTTCTTTTTCTTTATGTAGCTCATGTAATTTACCCAAGGACTTTTCTCCTTATAAGAGAGCCCTGGGGTCTCATGAATATCAAGCAATTCATTTCCTCAAACAAAAACCATACCTCTTTGAAACCTCTGAACAAACAATGAATGATCCACAAATAATTTCACATGTTGCTCTATCAAATCCGAGAGCTTCTGAAATTGTAAACATATATTATTCACTTATGTACCTCTGTGTTATTTTTCCTTTCCCGTTGGACTCTTTATGTAATTTACCCATAGGCTACTCTCCTATATAAGAGAGCCTAGGGTTGATAAAATAAACAAGTTCTCTCCTTTTTCCAATAGAAACCATGCTCTTGGACTATGTTTAAGGCTATAGATAGCCTTATGAAGTCTACAAGCCTTCTGATATGCCCCCTCAGCAATGAACCTATGTGGTTGCTATGTGTCGACTTCCTCCTATAAGTCACCATAGAGAAACACGTTTTTCACATCAAGCTCATATAGTGGCCAGTCTCATGTCACTACAATAAAGAGAAGGATCCACACTGTAGAATGTCGAGCCACTGGAGAGAAAGTATCTTGATAGTCCACCCCATGTGTCTGGGTGAACCCACAAGCCACAAGCCTCATCTTGTAGTAATCAACATTGCATTTCTACGCTGCTATAACTAGTAAAAGCATAGTCTATACCTCAGGAGCTTGAAGATGCTCTAGCAGTGGCTACAACATCTAAGGGACCTATAGTGGTGCTAGCAACAAGAGTCATTATCTTCCTTAGACGGGAGACAATGTCGTCAAGTCCCAAATCTGTAGGAGTAGTCGAACCATCGGGAGGCTCAATCTACTTAACGACATGAGTGGAGGCCGAATATCCATGCTTCTGATAGCTTGTATCCTTAGAATGACATGGACGACTGCAATAGATGCAAGGACTACGCTAACATCCCGATCCTTTGCCACAGGGAACATGCCCTTTGAACATAGTAGAGCATCCCCTATCGCGAGATGCAACCATCAGTGAGGAGGTCTGTGTGGTGGCCGACGGTTGGAAAATAGTCCTGTTGAGTCGACTGTATGCTTCCTCCATGGGAGGAATGGTTGTACTTGTACGAAGCTATATACGTGATGCATCATACTCAGGATCAAGCGTAGCTAAGAGAACTCCAACCATTGTGGAGTGCATGTACACCATCTGTTGCTCAGTAGAAGTGGTAATGAGCATGAAGATGTGAAGCTTCTTGAACATGTCACGAAACGAAGAGCAAAATGTATGCAGAGGAGGACCATTCTTCTTGGTAGTGTAGATATCGAACTGAAAATGAAGAATGTCAAATATGTGGCCATATGTGATTACTGGAGTATCCAACATCTCCTTGGTGGTTGGCTAGTTCACAATGTCATTGGCAATCTATGTGGTAAGAGTACCGGAGAGCTAAATATGCACGTATTTGTCATCTTGTTTCCACAAAGCATTCACTCTAGTCTTATCCGCCGACTCTAGCTGTGTCAGAATGTGCTCCTTGTTATTGTGCTACATGAGGGTCAAGAACTGCATGGACAACAACTCATAGTTGGTTCATCTCTCTTCATGATGGGAGTTGGATCCTTGAAGGCGCCGACGAAGAGAAGATGTCACCCTTGTTTCCTAACATGATGAAAAGGAGGCCAAAACAGAATTTGACTGGGGTAGTAGTTCGATTCGAGAGAGTCTGCAAGATCATATAGAGGATTGGTTGTATGTATAGACTCATCCAGTGCTACCACAAATATTCTTTTCCATATCACTTGATTTGATCAAGATAGGTGATGAATCTCCATTTCATCACCTTTATTCTATCATTTTGGCCTCAAAAACCCCGGCAAATGCATGTATATAGCATCAATTTGTACATAATAACATTCATTATTCATTGCATTAATTGTACATTAAATAAGGTTTTTAATGCCAAAATTATAGAATAAAGAGAAGAAAATAAAAAGGAATAAAATATTGCAAATATTTTATAACCCTAACCCCGAGACCAAGGCCAGCATGGTATTGGTCGACAAGGAATAAAGTAGGGGGAGATAAGGGCTGATATACAATAAATACCTCATTTATTTATTCATCCCTTTATGCATTTTTTGACACCTATTTTATGCATAATTATTTATTCATCAAATAAAGAAACTGTGTGCATGAAAGTTGTAGATAATAATGTAAATAAAAATACAAAATTGAGTTTGTACAAAAATAATACTCAGTGTACATTTTATACCCAGAATAAAAAGCAAAAATCTCAACTTCCCAGACCCATATCTTGCAAATAAAAACTCCAAATCACCCAAATTCACCTTTAATTGTACATAGCATTTCATAAACTATTTTATAAAATTGGTTTCATAATTTTTGGAGTCCATCTGTAGAAGTTAGGTTTTTGGCCCACATTGTATATAGTACCCGATTAAAATATTCATTTTATTCAATAATTATTATTTGTACAAAATTATATTTTTAGAATTTTATAAATAATATTTATAATACATGTACATATTGAAATTAAAAGAAAACCAAAGAGAAATTTCAAAAATAAAATAAGTCTATGAATATACAGACAAAATACCTATACTACCTGTATGTGCATAAATAGAAGGAAAGCATTCTTTTATTCTTTATTCTTCTATATTTTTAGTAATGTATATATTATATATGTCTTATTAAAAATACAAATCCTTAATAAAAACACATAGAATTAATTAAATAAATACAGTGTGTATAATATATAGGTAAAGTACCTATATATATACTTAGAAAGACATAGACTTATTTATTTAAAAATACAAATAAACTTATAAAAATCAAACAAAAATACCTTTATACTCACAAAAATAAGTTATAAAATTATAAAATAAGAAACTAAAATAATAAAATAAATAAATTAAAAATAAAATATACAAAAATACATATAAAATACATACATATACACATTATTTTAATAAAACCGTAATAAAATACTTCAAAAAAATAAATAAAAATCATAAATAAATACTACATTAATTTATAAACATTTTCTATTTTATAAGTAAAATCTAATAAAATCATTTACTAGGTTAAATAATTCATTTTGTAATAAGGATCTCTATTTTGGCGTGTAGCAGCTGAGGTGGACCAATGGGCGCGTCGCGCCTGTTGACCGCAGGTCAACTGGACCTCCAGGCGTCTGACTTCACGCGACCTGTCTTTTCCCCGATTTCCGCCATTTTTCCCGCCTGGCTCAGTGAACCATCGCACTCGCTTCCTTCACAAGATTTGTCCTCTGATCATCCATGATGCCCGCCAAGATCCTAGATCAATCTGATACTCATTGGTTCAATCAATAAACGCCGGTCATTGGGGGTCCCTCGGAATGTCTATAAATAAAAACCTCCGACTTCCCGGCCAAAGTTGGCCATTTTCACTCCACCAAAACACCTTGTTCTTGCTCCTGGTGTGATCCTCGTGACAGGAGGAGTCGCCCAGCACCTTGACTTGGCCGGAGGTCGGAGAAGTTTTGTCGCGGTGGTGCTCCGGCGACCACCCTGCTCCCTGGCGGCCCCCAGGTATAAGAGCTGTTCTTTCTTGCTCAGTAGTTAGGTTTTAGTATTAGCTTTTAATTCTAGTCCTTAGGTTAGCATTTAGATGATTAGCTTAGGCAAAAATCCGAAATTCGAAGTTCGCCGGAGCTGAGCTCCGGCGACTTCCCCACTGTGATCCTATCTGTCTCCGACCGCCCAAAACGCCTCATCTCCATCCCCTTCGAGTTCTCCATCAAATGCACACACTTGTTCAACCCAGGACCCCAGGTCTTGGCGAATCGGAGCTCCTCCTCCGCCCTTCGTCGGAGCTCCTCCGTTCCACCTCATTTTGCTGTACAGCTTCAACCTTTTTGGTCGAGGAGCATCCCCTCGAGCCATGCTATCTTCCTGTGCAGGTCTGGTGCGCAAATCAGCACCCTGAGGCGAAATCAAGTCACGCCGGAGGTACCTGGAGCCCCACTTCTTCTCCGACCTCGCGAGGGTGCTCCAGTGTACCTCTGGTCGATCCAACACCTCCGGACGACAGAGGAACCTTCCAGGAAGCTTTTGGGACACCATGGAGCAGTGATGGACGGCGGAGGTGCGAGATCCAGCCGGGAGAAGCTCGCTCAGGCGAGCGTTCTTCCCTGTTCTTCCAGGCGCCCTCTCCGCCGTTGGATGAAGATGAAGGTCCCAGATTCGAAGGGAGCCGTTGGATGGAGCCCCGCAGCAACCGTCCGATCACCTCAAGTGATCTAATCCCAGCCCTCCATCGGCGAAGCGTCATCGGCGCACGTGGAGACGCCACGTGGCAAGTGAACGAAGATCGGCCGTCGAATAAAGCGCCGTTTAGGGGTAATTTGCATATCCAGCCCCTGCATTTTTGTATATTTCATATTTAATATTGTAAATAAAATATAACGTTGTAGATAATGTGGATATTTTGCTTATGACCCCCTGTAGTTTTTGCATATTACACTTGGGTCCAGTCCACGTCACCTCACGTGTTGTCCCACGTGAGGTGGTAAAATTGCACAAGTCCCCCTGTAGATTCACATATTTATGTTTAGTCCATTAAATGAAATATTCAGTGTATTATTTTTGTGAAAAATTGCAACAAGGACCCTACATTTTCTGTAATTGCGTTTAGGTCCCTGTGAGTGCGGATCACGTGCAGTCCCACGTGGTGGTTAAATTGCAAGGGGGCCCTGGCGGGTTTAGTTAATTAGTTTTAGTCCTTAAAATTCAAAAACACGTTATAATGTTTTGGTCTGTGCCCCTGGATGTTATTTTATTTGCAAAAATGCCCCTGCCAGGCTTAATTACTTTTTGTCTCTTTATCCATTTATTAAAAATACCTACATGGCTTCTAAAAACCCACAAAAATTAGGATAGGTGCTCTATGCCATGCTGGTTCACGCACATATTTTGTTTCGCATTTTTTGCATTTTTCCTAATTATTAAAAATGAAAAAGAAGCCATTTTTGTACTGTTCAAATTAGAAAATACAAAAAAATTAGAAAATGTTTTTGAAAAATTCCAAAAAAATTATATATGATATATATATATATATTGAGTCCAGAAAATGAAAAACCCTAAAAATAGGAAAAAGAAAATTAAAAAAATCATAAAACCCCAAAAGCAACATAAAAATTAGAAAAACTCTTTAAAAAGCCTAAAAAATACATTTCTCTCTTTTATAATTATCTATATACTATTATTAATATGTGAAAATTAATTTGGGCAATTTTGGGTATTATTTGATATTTTTAAAACCCAAACTATATGCGGCTATGTATTGAGTCCTATATTGTGGACATTCTTGAATTGAAAAAATACATAAAAATTAGAAAGATAAAAAAAAATATAAAAAAAAGGGGGTTAAAAATATAAGTCTATATATTAAGTTTTTATGTTTATAAATATATATATATATTCTATATTACTTCTCTCTCTTCTTATATATATATATATATATCTCTTTATATATATATGTATATATAGTATATAGATTTATATAATTAATAATATAAAAAGAAAAGAAAATAATATAAAAAAAATATAAAATCAAAAATAAAAATTATAAAAACAAAAATATAAAAAAAAATTATTACAAAAATATAAAACCCACATAAAAACAAGCTTCACACATGGATGACTTGGTGATACACTAGGCTACGCATTTTGTATTGCTCTCTGTGGTTCGACCTCTACATGCTTGTCACTATACATTTTGTTGTAGAGTAATAAAAATTAATTCACATTTATTTTTTTGGACTTAATTGTTACATTCTTGCTTTGTGGGTTAATTGTTGATTGATTTGAGGATTATTGAGCGGTCACCGCATCGACTGTTGATCCGCCTTGTGGATGAACACGACCCTTGATAAATCTCATTTCATCAAATGGCGCCGTTGCCGGGGAGCAATGAGCATAGCCTTCGTTATTTTTGTCATTCTTGTGTGCATTTTTGATTCATAATTGATGATATTTTGTGAGCAGCTATTTTATTGCCATTAATCACGATGCTTCATTCCTTTATTTACTGTGATTAATTTATCTGCTCTATGATTAATTGATTGAGCTATTCTAATACATTCTTTTTGTGACTTTGATGCGAGGGTCCGCCACGCAAGGATGGCTTCTTAGGAGGCCAATGCAGCCAAGCCTGGAGGAGGATGGTCTTCCCTTCGCATGACCATCAGGAGAGAGTATCAAGGAAGCAAGGAGATGTGGATTAGATAGGCTTAGAACACTTAGGATTATCTCTGTAATTTTTGGTGAGAGAGAGACAATTTTGGCATGTAATAATTAACAGGACTCTACTCTTCACAATGAGGTCCAGTGCCCGGGTGTCTGTTCACCTGGGGGCCTCATCGTTGTTTTCCGTGATTTCTACCGCCTTCTTTCCTTTGTTTTCCGCTGTTTTGTGCTTTTCGCCTTTATTTTGCTTTGTTTTGTGTGCTTGGAGCCCCTAGATATAGGTTGCTTGACTCGGTAGCTAGGTCCAAACATTAATAAGAATGCATGTTCCTATAGTCCACTTCGTATGGATCTTGTCAAACTTAAACAAGCTAAGTCATTTATCTCTTAACCCACGTGCCGTGAGCGAGCCCCATCAAGCGCTACTCCTAAACTCGAGTGTGTCGAGAAGAGGAGGGGTGAGCCAAGACCGGACCCTTAGGTTAAAGATGAATGACCAAGCTTATGGTTCTTCACGTTAATAGCAGCTAATGTTTAGGGCGATTTTGCCGAATGCACACCGCCATGTAGATAGGTTTAAAAATTCTGTTTTGCATACCACATGGAGAGAGCTGGGATGCACTGTAAGTCTTCTAACTCAGCATGCATCATTCGGTTCAATGGTGAGATTTCCATCATAGAACCACTTGCATGGCTTTTCCGCTATCTCCCTCTGATTTTGAGCACCTAGGACTTAAATGAAAATCTACAAAAACGTTAGGCGCTGGTATGAAAACAGGTCCAAAAAAAGTGAAAACCCAAAAATTAAAACAAGGGGACTGCTAAATAAACTTTGACCTTAATTAAAATCTGTAATGGACTATCCTTGTACCGGGTTCATAAAGCCCTCATTGTTTTCAGGTACTTTGGAGGGGGACCAAAACCCTACTCCCTTGAGCGAGTGCGACCCCCTAAGGATTAGAGCCAAAAACCCAGTCTGCAACTGCCTTGTGTATCGCCTGGATTTCCGAAGTAATGGCGCTTCTATCGTACGTAGGCGAGTAGGACTTGGTCACCAATGGTGACTCTCTGTTGAGAGAGCATCGACCCTGTCCGAAGTATTGAGCATAGGCCACGCCTTCACGGGGGTGTCTGTCTCATCGTCCTGCGTCCGAGTAGGTTCTTGCACGCTCACGGGTGATTCCGTTGCGAGCGAGAACCGAAGTATTGGTTTCGCCTATCGGCTTCCTCTCTCTTTTCTTTGGCTGAGTAGGGATCCAGGAAGGGTTACAAGGACTCCAAAAAGTACAGACTACAGGTTACACAGGAGGAGGACAAGTACGGGATACTCTTCCGGCAGTACTCTCTCTTCTATAGGGTAGCGTACTAAGGACTTGTTATAAGAAATGCCTGAAAATCACAACTCTAAAAATGAAAAGATAATAAATAGCCGAGCTTTCACGGCTTCACATGGCGTGAGTTGGTGAACCCGATTTTGTCTTGTGTTTGTATGGATCTAGATTAAGGTTCAAAGATCAAAGTCCCGCGCCTTTGCGCCAATTCTGTTATGTCTTCCTTTGACCACCCCGCTCAACCGAGCCTTTCTACTGTTTTACACTCCTTTTTGTTCCTCGTTGACCATCGTATCGTTCTTCCAAAATCCGATATTCTCTTGTGCTCCGCGAAGTTGATCCATGGATGGTTTCGTCGGGACCATGCCGACACCTACATCGATTCCATGGACTCACCTTCGCCAATAATTTCGAGGCGATTCCCGAGAACTGATCCGGACTTTGCGGATCGGACTCCAGACTCCTCGTTTTTTACCTTTCTCTTGGCCACCCAATAAACTGGGATCACTTTTGTCCCACTACCGCCGTTGTGAATGGGAGTCGATTACAGTCTACATCATTTTTCCATTCACAACACGCTGGGGTTGACTTGAACTCCAGCCTCATCACGACAGCTGAGTATTTATGGCAAGTGATCTGATTCGGACCGTCTCATTATGCAGATAGAAGACAGTGCGAGCCCTGGAGACTACTCCGGAGTTCATCTCTTCCGACTCAGACCCTGACATGGCTCCCGGAGGAAAGGGCAAGGGTCAGCAGCCACCCACACCAGAGGGACAGATGCCAGATCAGAACCAAGTCAATGCACAGTTGCTGGCATCCATCCAGGCAATACAGCAGCAGCTGACTGAGCAGGCCCTTACGCAGACGGCTTTCCAGGACATGTTGAATGATGTGATAAACCGTAACGACGGAGGAGGAGGCCGAGGCAGAGGAGGCAGGGGAAGAGAAGATGGAGGTGGAGGAGGTGGTGACGACCCCAATGATGATCCTGAATTCCAACCACAGCCGAAGCCAACACTCAAGGAAACATACAATCCGGGAGACAGCCAGATGACCGAGTGGATTCTCATTCCACCGGTACACGCTCACTTCGAGCTGAAACCCCAATTTATAGCCCTTCTCCCTGCATTTCATGGCAACACCAATAAAGAGCCATACATTCACCTGCAGCAATTCTCCCGCATTTGCCGCACCACCCACTATCCAAATGTCCCCCTGGACATTGTTAAGATGACGGCTTTCCCCTTCAGTCTACAGGATAAGGCCCTTTATTGGGTCAATCACATGGGAAAGGTCGTGACGACCTGGGAGGAGTTGAAGTCCGCCTTCTTGCACAAGTATTACCCTCTGGGTCGACTCAACCAGATGCGGGCCCGTATCAGTAATTTCTCCCAAGGACCCCATGAGTCGATACATGAAGCATGGGAGAGATTCACTGATCTGCAGGAGAAGTGTCCCCATCATGATATTCCGAAGACCAGCTTGGTCCAGCATTTCTTTGGGGGACTGAACATTGAAAGTCAAAGGCTCGTAGACGCAGCATGTGGGGGCTCCCACTTCAACAAGGATGAAGACGTTGTATGGCAAATTTTCAAAGAAATGGCCGAAGGAGAGGCCGCCCTCTCTTCATCCAAGGCATACCAGAAGCAGCCCCAGATCCTCCAGAAACAAGTTCACATGGCTGCATCAAAGGAAGCAGAGAGAGATGAGAGCTCTAACCTCAGCATCATCGGGGGCCATCTCTCTAAGGTCGACATAATCGAGAAGCGATCACAGGACCTTGAGAAACTCGCTGTGATCGAGAAGAGGACCCAGAGTTTGGACAAGTTGGATCACATCACCAAGCAGCTAGAACTTCTGGTAGGTACCATCAATTCTGTTCAGTCGGCAGCACCGCTCGAAGCTCCAGCTGAGAGGAAAGACGAGCAACCACCGCTACACCAGCCTCAGCCAAGCCAGCAACCACCGACAGTTCAGCACGTGTACTACGTGCAGGCACCTGATCAGAGCCAGCCGCAACAGCAGATGGTTGTGTACCAACCAGAGTTTATCTCAGACACCGATTCAGTATTCCCGCCACCACCCCTGGTCCAGGAAGTTAATGGGGTTTGGACTAATGATGCACAGCCGACCCGTCCTCAGGGACAACTCCAGGGTCAGCCATTTGCCAACCGGCAGTACCACCAACCTCAGGGTGGTCGTTTTGGGCACCCCTCTCAGCAGCACCAACAGCCTCCTCAGTTCGCACATCAATGGAGGCAGAACTTTCCATATCAACAGCAGCCACAGTATCGCCATCCACAGCCGTATCACCAATACGCGGCTGCTCAGCCTCAATCATACCAGCAGTATCCCTCTCCGTCCTACCAACAACTTCAACTTCCTGCTCCACCACAGCCACACCATCAGCAGCCTTCCCACCCATCTAACCAACAACAGCGTGGCCTGCACGCTGCATCTTCTGATGTACCCTCAGCTAATCCCACCATGGAGTGTCTAGCCCAGCTTGTCCAAGGGCTAGCGGAGATGACCAAGCGGCTTGATGACCTGACCGCCACTCGCACTACCATTCCAGCGCAGGTCGAAGCCAACCCCAATAATTTCAAGAAGAAGGAGCAGGTAGAATGTGATGTCCAGTCCGCGTGTGATAATGATATTACTGCGTTTTCTAATGCTGTTACTCTCAGGAGCGGTAGGGCCTTGCCTCCGCCTGCTACCAGATATGGGGTGAATAAAGAAACAGGTGGATCGTCATCTTCCGCATCAGCCGTGCCAGCTCCAAGGGCGGGTGAGGAGGAAGAGGAAGGAGAAGCCAGTCCAGCCGTCGTGCACTGCCAAAAGCAATTCCAGCCAAAAATACAAAAAAATCCGCAAAAACAAAAACACAAAAAAGAAGCCTGTAGCAGAAGTGAAGCCGCGCCAGCCTTGGAGGAGCCACCAGCAGCAGCCGATCCTGTGCCAGCCGATGGAGCCAATGCTACCCTTTTTGATCGCCCAGCAGCACCAGCAGAGTTAGATCCAGCTTGTACACCTCTTTGTAGTCCGGATGTACAACATTCTGTGGGCGATAATCTTGATGTAAATAAGAACTCTAATTTTCCTGCCAGTAATATGAATATTCCTTTTCCGCATGCAATACAAAAATCCAAAAAAATGGCAAAAAGACAAACTGCATTGTCTGATCCAGGTGTTGTAGATATTTTGGATAAATTGACTGTTGAGATTCCCTTGTTGAAGGCCGTGGAATACATGCCAGCTGTGAAGAAAGGATTGAAAGAGGCATGTACCAACAGGCGTCGCCCAGCGCAAGACAACAGACGCCGAGAGGTAGAAAGACACGTTCTGTCCATGGCCACAGTTGCAGCTATCACCAACCTCCCCCGGAAAAAGCACGACTCAGGAGCACCTCTGATCAGTTGTGTGATCTTCGATCAGGTCTTCGAGCGTACTCTTCTTGACAGCGGCTCTTCCATCAACCTTCTGCCCTCGTCAATAATGCAAGAATTCGTGCTGGGACCGCTCAAGCAGACACGAATGATCCTTCAGTTCGCTGACCGATCCGTTAAGCGGCCCCGCGGTTTGTTGGAAGATGTCATAGTTACCGTGCAGGATATGAAATTCCCAGCTGACTTCGTAGTCCTTGATATGGACTCCCCTGCACCACTGCTCCAGACTCCTATCATCCTCGGCAGACCATTTCTCCGTACTTCCGGCGCCGTGGTTGACTACGGGTCTGGAAAGATCACCTTCAGCTCAAAGACCCAGCGAATCACCATCAACATGAACAAGGAGCAGAACGCCACAACTGATGAGAGTCAAGCAGCATCAGAAGCAGACTGTGAGTTTATTGCAGAGATCAGAGATTCAGAGTTATCATTGGACGATCCATGGACCCGAGAAATCCTCACTCTTGAGGAGGACTTGGAAAGCACGGTCAGCATATGCTCCGATGATGAGTGGGAGACAGATTCTCAGATGCAGGCGCACCTTCTTGAGCATTCACTCCAGACCGAACATAATCAGCTCGCCGCAGAACCGTTCGGTACATCACTGGGATCTCAACAGAATGTTGAGGATGGTACTAGTCTCAAAGTACATCCCACCACCAGCATGGTATCAGAAGTGACCGGTAAAGGGGACGGACTGAAACCAGAACTCAAGCCACTTCCTGCAGGCCTGAAGTATGCTTTCCTTACGGGTGAAGAACACATGTATCCAGTCATCATCAGCAGCAAGCTGAATCTGGATCAAGAATCTCAACTTCTCGAGATTTTAGAAAAAAACCGCAAGGCACTTGGTTGGAGTGTATCAGACCTCCGAGGGATAAACCCCGCTCTGTGCTCACACCATATCTATTTAGAAGACGATGCCAAGCCGTCCCGCGAATTCCAGAGAAGGCTAAACCCTAACCTTCGGGACGTGGTCATGAAGGAAATCACAAAGTGGTGTGATGCAGGCTTCATTTATCCCATCTCCGATTCAAAGTGGGTAAGCCCCCTGCATGTAGTTCCCAAGAAATCCGGGCTTACTGTGGTCACAAATGAAAAAGGAGAGGAGATTTCAACTCGGGTACCGACATCCTGGCGGGTGTGTGTTGACTACCGCCGCCTAAATGCAGCAACCAAGAAGGACCACTTCCCCTTGCCATTTATTGATCAAGTCTTGGAGAGATTAGCAGGCAAGGAGTTCTTCTGCTTCCTGGACGGGTACTCCGGGTACAACCAAGTGGCGATCGCCCCTGAGGATCAAGAGAAGACTACCTTCACTTGCCCGTTCGGCACCTACGCCTTCAAGAGGATGCCCTTTGGATTATGCAATGCACCCGCAACCTTCCAAAGATGCATGCTAGCAGTCTTCGCCGAAATGGTAGGCAGTTTTCTCGAGGTGTTCATGGATGATTTCTCCGTCTATGGTGACAGTTTCGATTCTTGCCTCGAGCACCTAGACAGAGTGCTTCAGAAATGCCGGGAAGTCAATTTAGTGCTCTCATGGGAAAAGAGCCACTTTATGGTCACAGAAGGTATTGTGTTGGGCCATGTCGTTTCCAAACGTGGCATGGAAGTCGACCCAGCCAAGGTGGATGTCATTTCAAACCTGCAGCCACCTCAGTCAGTAAAGAATGTGAGGTCATTCCTGGGGCATGTGGGATTTTACAGACGATTTATCAAGGACTTCAGCCGCATTGCCCGACCTCTGACAGAACTTTTGTGCAAGGAGACAGAGTTTATTGTTGATCAGCCAGTTCTCCTTGCCTTCAATCGATTGAAGGAGCTTATCACTCAAGCTCCAATCTTGCAGCCTCCAGACTGGACTCTTCCCTTTGAAATAATGACCGATGCGTCAGATTTTGCAGTCGGAGCTGTTCTAGGGCAGAGGAAAGATAAGGCGCCCTATGCCATTCACTATGCCAGCAGAACATTAGATGAAGCCCAAAGAAATTATACAGTAACAGAGAAAGAACTGCTGGTTGTGGTCTTCGCCTTAGAGAAGTTCAGATCCTATTTGTTGGGATCAAAGGTCACAATTTTCACAGACCACTCTGCTATTCGGTACCTACAGCAGAAGAAGGATGCCAAGCCCAGACTGATTCGTTGGATCCTTCTCCTCCAGGAATTCGATCTGGAAATTAAGGACAAACCTGGAGTTCAGAACGTGGTAGCAGATCACCTCTCCAGAATAGAGCAGCATGACTCTCCTTTGAGCGACGCACCTATCACAGAGACCTTCCCTGACGAAGCTATCTTAGCCGTGGATGCTCTCCCTTGGTATGCTGACATTGTAAATTACCTCGCCTCTGGGGTAATACCTTCGGATTGGACGAAGAATCAGAAGAACAAATTCATGTCGACCATCCGCTTTTACCAGTGGGAAGATCCCCTTCTATTCAGGGAAGGAGCAGATTGTATTTGGCGCAGGTGCATTCCTCAGACGGAGCAATCTAGTGTCCTCGAGCATTGTCATTCGCTCGAATCTGGTGGGCACCATTCTGGAGATCGTACGGCAGCGAAAGTTTTGCAGTGTGGCCTCTGGTGGCCCACTTTATTTAAGGATGCAGCAGAATTTGTTAAAAGATGTCTTGATTGTCAGCGACTGAAAGGAACACTCACTGCCAAAGACTCAATGCCTCTGAAAATCATTCAGATAGCAGATGTTTTCGATGCATGGGGCATTGACTTCATGGGGCCTTTCCCTAACAGTCAAGGTTTTGAGCACATCCTTCTTGCCGTAGATTACGTGAGTCGTTGGGTTGAAGCTATCCCCGCCCGAGCCGCTGACAGTAGAACAGTTTGCCAGTTTCTGAAGAAGAACATCATTTCGCGATTTGGGATACCCAAGATTCTCATATCCGACGGGGGTAGTCATTTCATCAACAAAGAGGTCAAGAAGTTAACGAAGGAGTACGACATCGATCACCGCGTCGCATCTCCTTATCATCCGCAGACCAATGGCATGGCGGAGTTATCCAATAGAGAAATCAAGACCATATTGCAAAAACTTGTTAGGCCAAACAGAAAAGACTGGTCTCAACTCTTGGACTCAGCTCTTTGGGCTTACCGTACGGCCTACAAGTCTCCCTTGGGCATGTCGCCCTACCGTCTTGTATATGGAAAACCATGTCATCTGCCCGTGGAATTAATTCACAAATCCCTTTGGGCAATTAGTAATTGTAACTTAGACTCACGAAAAGGTGGTCAGAAGCGAAAGGATGATCTGAACAGGCTCTTGGAATTCCGAGACTGCGCATACGATAACACCTTGATGTACAAAGAGAAGGTGAAACGCTGGCATGACCGGCACATCAGACGAAAGACCTTCGATGTTGGGCAGAAAGTGTGGTTGTTTGATGCAAAGTTGCGGATATTCCCAGGTAAATTAAAAAGTAAGTGGACAGGGCCATTTCGAGTATGTGAAGTGCGTGACAACGGAAGCATTGCTATATCAGAATTGTCCCCTGACGCACAGCCCTTCGTCGTCAACGGCCAACTACTGAAGCCTTACTTGGAACCAGATTCGTTCTTGGCCGTTGTTGACTCTATTCAGTTAGTGCACCCCGAGGATATCCCTACACCTCCTGCAGCACCAAAAGATTCAGACGATGTACTCCAACCATTATTGCTCTGATTTTCTTCTTTTCTTCTTTTCTTCTTTTCTTCTTTTCCTTATCGATTTTCTTCTTCTATCTAAAAGGTGCCGCCTTTGTAGACAGTTTCTCTACTTAGGACATACTTGGTCCTAAGTATAGGGGGATGTGCACCTAGGGTTTCTCATTTCTGTTCGATCCTCTCCATTGTCTCCTCTTCTTGTCTATACTTAGGAGTATCTTACCCTAAGTATAGGGGGAGACAATCTGAGTACGATCAGTGTATTCTCACCCTTGACCCTCCCCGCTTTTTGTACACCTGCTATACTTCGGATTATTTGATCCTTAGTATAGGGGGGACGGTCAACTTCTAATTCATTCATTTCATTCGATCTGCCTATACGCAGTACGAGTTATGTCTTTGCTTTCTCCTTTCGATCTATGAGGACATAGCTCAAGCTAAGTATAGGGGGGTCGTATATACTGTGTATATACTAAAAGCCATAACTCATATTGAAAAATAAAATAAAATGTAAAAAGTAGCTTTATAATAATAAAAGATGATTGTGAGTTCCTCAGACTAATTGTAATTATGCTGACTAGTAAGTCAGAAAAGGATTTTGTATGAAACGTTTTCCTTTGAAAAATCCTGTGAAAGTTGTTTGAAAATAGCGTGAAAGAGTATTCAACGATTGAAAAATTAGTTTGTGTGTAAAACCTATTTTCTTTGAGTGAAAGCAAAAACTTTGTGAAAATTAGTGTGCAAATGATTGTGAAAAGTTGATTGTCAAAGGTATTTTGAAAAATCTATCTATGTTGTGTAAAACATTTGTAAAAGGATTTTCAAATGCGTGTACATGTTACAAAAATTATTTTTGGACTAGAGTTTTCGAAAACCCTTGTGAAAATGTTTCTCGAGTAAGTCTGAGGAATTTGCACAAAAATCTTTCATTTGTAAATAAGGAATAAGCCAAATGAAGTTTATAAGAACAGAACCATACTATACGTCAAAGACAATTTTTCTTCTCTTGTACCTACTGATTAATAAATCAGATACCTATACAGTTTGAAAAAAAAAAAAAGTGTGACCAGTTTTGGAAAATTTGATGTGAAATGATTTCAAATGCGTGAAACTGTGTTGATTGCAAAATTTTTTATGTGTGTGAAAGAAAGGATTTCAAAAACCCATGTGCAAATGTTTTGAAAAATGCTGGTCAAAATTATTGCGAAAAATGTACATATAGTGTGAAAATTCTTTGCAAAAATAGCTTTCAAATGCGTGTAAATGATTGCAAAAAATTATCGTGTACTATAGTTTGCAAAACTATTTTCAAAACTAAGAACTGAAGGATAAGATCACTATTATAAATACCTGTAAATCAGAAATAAATCACGTCAAATTCTTTCTCAACAACCTGAATAAACCATTCCATTAACATATGTAAAGTCTGTATAAATTCATATATTTTGTAAATAAAGCAGTACGCCCGTGTAAATAATGGTAGATACTCTTTGTATGTGTCAAGCTCTTATTTTGTTTGCAAAATTTCTTTGTGTAAAAACATTCTTTGCTTCTTTGTGAAAAATTGCATCATTCATTGTGCATAGCATAAGCATACCATGCATACTCTTTTTGAGTGAGCTTGATGATTGAACCAGTCTAATAAAGTCTCAGAGTGGAGCTCGGTTGGACCTTACTGCACTTAACTGCACTGGAACCTTATGGGAACTAGGTTTAAGGTACTTCAGGTCCAGTCAGACTTAATTCTTTGAGAAAGCAGGGCTGGGTTCAAGTCACCTCAGTGGACTAACTAGAACTTTTCGAAACACACGCAGGACTCTTGACGGCCGTGACCTAACTTGGACACCTGCACCTTTCACATAGCTCTCCATGGATGAGGTGGTGAGGAGGCAGTTTCCTTCGGCTTGGGGTAGCATATGAGGGTAGTACTTCTAGGCGGAACCTCTCTTCTTCTTATAGTGAAGGAAGTGCACCTCAACTTGGTCTAGTGGTGATGAAGTCTAAGGACTGAAGCTGTGGGTTGCAATAAAGCTTCAAAAGAGGGATAGTCTACTGGCTCAAGGAGAAATTTCTTGTATATATGCTGCACCATGTAGATATGTTGTACAGATGCAATTGAAAAAAAAAATAAAAAAAAAATAAAAATGAAAAAAATATTGCAAAAAGGAACTCCAAAAAAGTGGTGGGTCGGATTGAAAATTTAATAACCCCACCGGAGTGTATATAGTTCAATAAAGCAAAAGCTTATGGTATCCATGTTTCATCTCATGAAGCTTGCAGCGGGAGACTCGGCTACACTGGATGAGCTTCCAAAAGTCTATACTTCTTCCCCCTCTTCTTGAGCCGGTTGCACTTGAACTTAGAAGGGAATACCCCGCTTCTCGAGGAAAGAATTGCTAGACCGAGGCATTAGAGTTACCAGGATGGGGGAGGTTGTTTCTTTGCCACTTCTGAAGTGGGGAGCCACTATCACTTACACTGTACAAGTCAGCTTCATAGTCATAAGGGTTTGCGTATGATGTAGGCTAGTTCTGACCTGGCTATTGAGGTGATTTGAACCAAGTTCTGTGACTCTCGAAGGCTGTTGTGTTTTAAATTTGGTTCCCGACTAGGTTCCACACACCTTCACACCCAAGGTCTGACAGGAGCTCCAAACTCAGATTTTGTAAAGACATGCATTGCACTGAAAGCACCCCAATTCACTCTATTTTTCTTGCATTTTCCTTTTCTTTTCTTTATTCTTTTTGCGCTTATTGCATAAGTGTTTGCTAGGGACTAGCAAAGGCAAGTATAGGGGGGTGATGAATCTCCATTTCATCACCTTTATTCTATCATTTTGGCCTCAAAAACCCCGGCAAATGCATGTATATAGCATCAATTTGTACATAATAACATTCATTATTCATTGCATTAATTGTACATTAAATAAGGTTTTTAATGCCAAAATTATAGAATAAAGAGAAGAAAATAAAAAGGAATAAAATATTGCAAATATTTTATAACCCTAACCCCGAGACCAAGGCCAGCATGGTATTGGTCGACAAGGAATAAAGTAGGGGGAGATAAGGGTTGATATACAATAAATACCTCATTTATTTATTCATCCCTTTATGCATTTTTTGACACCTATTTTATGCATAATTATTTATTCATCAAATAAAGAAACTGTGTGCATGAAAGTTGTAGATAATAATGTAAATAAAAATACAAAATTGAGTTTGTACAAAAATAATACTCAGTGTACATTTTATACCCAGAATAAAAAGCAAAAATCTCAACTTCCCAGACCCATATCTTGCAAATAAAAACTCCAAATCACCCAAACTCACCTTTAATTGTACATAGCATTTCATAAACTATTTTATAAAATTGGTTTCATAATTTTTGGAGTCCATCTGTAGAAGTTAGGTTTTTGGCCCACATTGTATATAGTACCCGATTAAAATATTCATTTTATTCAATAATTATTATTTGTACAAAATTATATTTTTAGAATTTTATAAATAATATTTATAATACATGTACATATTGAAATTAAAAGAAAACCAAAGAGAAATTTCAAAAATAAAATAAGTCTATGAATATACAGACAAAATACCTATACTACCTGTATGTGCATAAATAGAAGGAAAGCATTCTTTTATTCTTTATTCTTCTATATTTTTAGTAATGTATATATTATATATGTCTTATTAAAAATACAAATCCTTAATAAAAACACATAGAATTAATTAAATAAATACAGTGTGTATAATATATAGGTAAAGTACCTATATATATACTTAGAAAGACATAGACTTATTTATTTAAAAATACAAATAAACTTATAAAAATCAAACAAAAATACCTTTATACTCACAAAAATAAGTTATAAAATTATAAAATAAGAAACTAAAATAATAAAATAAATAAATTAAAAATAAAATATACAAAAATACATATAAAATACATACATATACACATTATTTTAATAAAACCGTAATAAAATACTTCAAAAAAATAAATAAAAATCATAAATAAATACTACATTAATTTATAAACATTTTCTATTTTATAAGTAAAATCTAATAAAATCATTTACTAGGTTAAATAATTCATTTTGTAATAAGGATCTCTATTTTGGCGTGTAGCAGCTGAGGTGGACCAATGGGCGCGTCGCGCCTGTTGACCGCAGGTCAACTGGACCTCCAGGCGTCTGACTTCACGCGACCTGTCTTTTCCCCGATTTCCGCCATTTTTCCCGCCTGGCTCAGTGAACCATCGCACTCGCTTCCTTCACAAGATTTGTCCTCTGATCATCCATGATGCCCGCCAAGATCCTAGATCAATCTGATACTCATTGGTTCAATCAATAAACGCCGGTCATTGGGGGTCCCTCGGAATGTCTATAAATAAAAACCTCCGACTTCCCGGCCAAAGTTGGCCATTTTCACTCCACCAAAACACCTTGTTCTTGCTCCTGGTGTGATCCTCGTGACAGGAGGAGTCGCCCAGCACCTTGACTTGGCCGGAGGTCGGAGAAGTTTTGTCGCGGTGGTGCTCCGGCGACCACCCTGCTCCCTGGCGGCCCCCAGGTATAAGAGCTGTTCTTTCTTGCTCAGTAGTTAGGTTTTAGTATTAGCTTTTAATTCTAGTCCTTAGGTTAGCATTTAGATGATTAGCTTAGGCAAAAATCCGAAATTCGAAGTTCGCCGGAGCTGAGCTCCGGCGACTTCCCCACTGTGATCCTATCTGTCTCCGACCGCCCAAAACGCCTCATCTCCATCCCCTTCGAGTTCTCCATCAAATGCACACACTTGTTCAACCCAGGACCCCAGGTCTTGGCGAATCGGAGCTCCTCCTCCGCCCTTCGTCGGAGCTCCTCCGTTCCACCTCATTTTGCTGTACAGCTTCAACCTTTTTGGTCGAGGAGCATCCCCTCGAGCCATGCTATCTTCCTGTGCAGGTCTGGTGCGCAAATCAGCACCCTGAGGCGAAATCAAGTCACGCCGGAGGTACCTGGAGCCCCACTTCTTCTCCGACCTCGCGAGGGTGCTCCAGTGTACCTCTGGTCGATCCAACACCTCCGGACGACAGAGGAACCTTCCAGGAAGCTTTTGGGACACCATGGAGCAGTGATGGACGGCGGAGGTGCGAGATCCAGCCGGGAGAAGCTCGCTCAGGCGAGCGTTCTTCCCTGTTCTTCCAGGCGCCCTCTCCGCCGTTGGATGAAGATGAAGGTCCCAGATTCGAAGGGAGCCGTTGGATGGAGCCCCGCAGCAACCGTCCGATCACCTCAAGTGATCTAATCCCAGCCCTCCATCGGCGAAGCGTCATCGGCGCACGTGGAGACGCCACGTGGCAAGTGAACGAAGATCGGCCGTCGAATAAAGCGCCGTTTAGGGGTAATTTGCATATCCAGCCCCTGCATTTTTGTATATTTCATATTTAATATTGTAAATAAAATATAACGTTGTAGATAATGTGGATATTTTGCTTATGACCCCCTGTAGTTTTTGCATATTACACTTGGGTCCAGTCCACGTCACCTCACGTGTTGTCCCACGTGAGGTGGTAAAATTGCACAAGTCCCCCTGTAGATTCACATATTTATGTTTAGTCCATTAAATGAAATATTCAGTGTATTATTTTTGTGAAAAATTGCAACAAGGACCCTACATTTTCTGTAATTGCGTTTAGGTCCCTGTGAGTGCGGATCACGTGCAGTCCCACGTGGTGGTTAAATTGCAAGGGGGCCCTGGCGGGTTTAGTTAATTAGTTTTAGTCCTTAAAATTCAAAAACACGTTATAATGTTTTGGTATTTTTGCACCTGTGCCCCTGGATGTTATTTTATTTGCAAAAATGCCCCTGCCAGGCTTAATTACTTTTTGTCTCTTTATCCATTTATTAAAAATACCTACATGGCTTCTAAAAACCCACAAAAATTAGGATAGGTGCTCTATGCCATGCTGGTTCACGCACATATTTTGTTTCGCATTTTTTGCATTTTTCCTAATTATTAAAAATGAAAAAGAAGCCATTTTTGTACTGTTCAAATTAGAAAATACAAAAAAAATAGAAAATGTTTTTGAAAAATTCCAAAAAAATTATATATGATATATATATATATATATTGAGTCCAGAAAATGAAAAACCCTAAAAATAGGAAAAAGAAAATTAAAAAAATCATAAAACCCCAAAAGCAACATAAAAATTAGAAAAACTCTTTAAAAACCCTAAAAAATACATTTCTCTCTTTTATAATTATCTATATACTATTATTAATATGTGAAAATTAATTTGGGCAATTTTGGGTATTATTTGATATTTTTAAAACCCAAACTATATGCGGCTATGTATTGAGTCCTATATTGTGGACATTCTTGAATTGAAAAAATACATAAAAATTAGAAAGATAAAAAAAATATAAAAAAAAGGGGGTTAAAAATATAAGTCTATATATTAAGTTTTTATGTTTATAAATATATATATATATTCTATATTACTTCTCTCTCTCTTCTTATATATATATATATCTCTTTATATATATATGTATATATAGTATATAGATTTATATAATTAATAATATAAAAAGAAAAGAAAATAATATAAAAAAAAATATAAAATCAAAAATAAAAATTATAAAAACAAAAATATAAAAAAAAATTATTACAAAAATATAAAACCCACATAAAAACAAGCTTCACACATGGATGACTTGGTGATACATCTAGGCTACGCATTTTGTATTGCTCTCTGTGGTTCGACCTCTACATGCTTGTCACTATACATTTTGTTGTAGAGTAATAAAAATTAATTCACATTTATTTTTTTGGACTTAATTGTTACATTCTTGCTTTGTGGGTTAATTGTTGATTGATTTGAGGATTATTGAGCGGTCACCGCATCGACTGTTGATCCGCCTTGTGGATTAACACGACCCTTGATAAATCTCATTTCATCAATAGGGTACCTTGATCATATTGTAACGGTATTTTTCTAATTAGTGAGAAAAGATACTTACTCTTGTTTGCCACCAAAGCATATTCTTTTGGCATTTTGCACTAAGGGTAGAACATAATACTTATCCAATGGTAGTTGCATCTTACACAACAAATTTTGTCCAGAGTTGACATTTTGCAAAATGTTTTTATTAGTGCAAAATAAATCTATTTTGATGTGGGTCTTTTATTGAGATGTGGGTCCTTTATTCGTTTATATGTGAAATACCAAATATATATAGAAAATAATTGTGAACCCCCGAGGATCCGGGTGTCCGTTTACGACACATTCGCATTACAACATTCATTAATATCGTATTAAGTACGTGAAAATACAGGAAAAATTTTCACGCTGAAGCTACATATGACATTCACATTCATAACCACAAAGTTAATAGAGACAAATGCCACCAAGATTTCATTTCATTAACTTCCATTTAATTTACAACATGTACAGTGATTGACAGTACATACAGTATTCTCAAAAATTTGACTGAAGAGAAAAGAAGCATATTACATTATCATTCGAACAAAAACTAAGACAAAAGAAACAACATATCGTCTGGTATATATTCTATCTCCTGAAGTCATTAACCTGCTACTACGCTAAAGGCTCCTTGCCTGCCATGTGTGCAAGGAAGAAAAGGTGTAAGCGGGCGCTGGTACTTCCCATAAGCTTATATATACATATAAATCACTGACATTTAAAATTTTCAAAAGTAACAAGTAGAAAGGTGTAACAAGTACAACTTATATCTACTTGCGTAAGTAAAAAGGTATTCAAGTTGTTTGAAGCATTTCTCATGATCGCCCATTAACCCAACATTTCCCATATATGACATATTTATATTGTATTTGAATATTCATGAATGTATGAGTGTAAGTATATATCATCATTTTCTTCAGATATCATGTTTGTGAGTGATGATGGAAGAGTTTGAGATTGGAAAGGTTTCTTGATTTAATTAGATTCTCAAGTCTAGTGGATAGTCTGTGGTCTTGGTTTGTGTGAAACCTAACACTATGACTCTAAGATTTGGGGAATGTCTTAGGGTTAGGGTTCCTCCGTAGGCATGAGGTGTAGTATAATGCATCCTAACTAAGTTCCCAACATGTCTGCTAGCTTAATGAGATTTCGAATCAGATTATAGTTACTTCCATTTACTCAACTTTGATTGTAATCTCTTCAAACCTCAGTGCAACAGTCTTAAATGTAACTCTAGATGATGTGGATATAGATATGGATGATCTAGATGTAGAATCGCCAAGTCTGTTGACGAAAGTAAAACTCAAACGGTGAAGTAGCCAACAAAAGGGCTCTTTCGTCTCGCCATCTAATTGGAAGTGCGGTTCAATAGAGGGATAGGTCTACTCCAAAACTACGCCACTGAGACGGGTGAGAGAGAGTTTCCGGAAAAGTCACTCTAGAAACTGGCCCGACTAGTACATGCAAAGAAGCTCGTACGAGAAAACTAAAATCGAGGATCCCCCGCTTGGGTATCCTAAAATCATTGTCAGCGGAACTAGTCAAAAGTCGGGATCCCAACGAGGCGTAAAAACACTGCGAGCTCGCGTAAAAAATTGTGAAAGGATTGGGATCCCAGACCCGCGCACTTGGCAGTCGCTGCCCTAACTGGGCTTCCTGTCCTCCGTCCAGTTGAGGGTCACCGCACCGTCGCACAGTCAGGGGTAAAGGTCACCGTGACCAGCGCTTATCAATTGACATCACTAATTCACCATCATTTTCGCATACCTGACTACTCAATCTATTCTCTTTCTCTTTTGTGGTCAGTTTACAGATCTAGGTGTGTTGTTAATAACTTACGAATATGAGATCTAGTCATGTCTGATAACCACTCCGGCACGTCCGCTACACTGAAATCCGTGGATTGATTTAATTAAATGAACTTCTTATATTGGCATCCTAATTTGCATCAATTCTATACTTGTATAACATCTCCATATAGATCATCTATTTGTTGGTTTCATTGGCAAAGAGGAATTATTTCAGGCCTTCTTTAAACAACATGTAGATTTATTAAGACTTGAGAGTTAGAAGGAGCCGTTAATCTTATTTACATTCTCAAATATCTAATACGAACAATTTTTTTAAGAATATTAGACCAAATGAAACATTATGCTATTGGGGAGAATGGGGAGATGGGATCATACTATGTGTCAGGGATCATATTATGTGTCAGCTATAACAATTACATTCATTCCCGCATATCTTTTTGTCCAAGCTTTCTTTATATATATATATATATATATATATATATATATATATATAACCATAGAATAACTAGACTTTCTGGATTAATCATAATCCTCTATTCTAATCATCTAAATGGGACAATGAAATTTAGACAGAAATGGATTAGGTAGAATAATTCAATATATATATATACATACATATATATATAAATAAATAAGAGGAAGTTTGCTTTGAGTTTTATACAGGGGATGCCAAGTCTGTCCTTCTTGATCACCATATACGTGTTGTTTATCCTATACAGCATCATGTGCATCCATATGCAATGTACGGTTACCAACAACTGTTTTTTTTATATTATGCACATAAAGTATGATGATAATGTGAGAATGAAAATTTTGCCAAGTTCCAGTTCTGTCAAGTTTCAATTCTAGATCCAGTTCTGTTACCAAGTTTCCAAAAAAATCTCCATCTATAATTTATAATTCCAAGGTAATTAAGATTACCTTGGGATATGACTCCCTTCTCTCTTAGCTAAGATATCTAACCAACATTATAGCTATAATGAATAAGTCACTTAGATGTATAAAAGCTTCAATAGATCACATTCTGTAACACAATGATGACACTCCAATAGGTCTAAGTTACATGCCGCTCCTGGAATACTCTTAAAATCAATAATTACAATTAAATGGGATACGAATGAAGATGTAATTAATCATGCAAGGAAATAATTATGAAGATGCAGTTTCATGGTTTCAAGAAACAACTATAAGATTGTTCTTTAAAGAAAGCAAAATTTGTGGAAAAGTCCATGCATGGCAGCAAAGGAAGGAAAGGGGATTGTACGTCTCTTTGGATCCCCAAAAATTGAAGATCAAGTGATTTGATTTTGTATACAACAAAGTATGTAATAGCAGATTGTAATCAACCCCCTATTTCTGCTTCTTGGCAGCAGATTTGGGGCTCTCCAGAGGATCTTTTGACTGAAAGAAATAATAGAACAGTTGCAACCGAGACAAACAGAGAAGCCCTGCAGGAGCTCCCAATAGTAATTGTTAAGTTAAATAGCGCATTATGTCTTCTTTATGTAATTTCTGTTTCTCAGAATACTTATCGTGTAATTAACCCAAGGCACTCCCCTATATAAGAGAGCCCACGGGTAATTATAATACATGGTTTTTCTCTTCTCCCAACATGGTATCGGAGCAACGGTCCTAGACCGGGGTCTCGGTATCCCACCCAAACCCTAACCCTAATCCCCCCCCCCCGCCTCCACCGGGTCCAGGCGCCCCTCGCGCGTGCCTCCGGGCGCTCCTAGCGCCGCTCCGCCGCGCCTTGCGCCACTACAGGCCTCCCACGCCACCGCCTCCTGCGGCTCCCGCAGCCTATTAGCGCCGCCTCCTGCGGCATCTCACCGCCCGTACGCGTCTACCGGTATCTCGCCGCCCGTGTGTAGGTCTAGCCGCTACAGCGGTCCTGCGAAGTTCCAGGGGGTCTCGCTGACCCTTCTACTGGCACCCTGCTGCCTCAATGCGCTTCTTAGGTGATTGATAGTGGACTCCAGCCTAGCGACGCGACACAGAACTTCGCCGACGCCGTATTTGCACCTTGACTTCTAAAGTCGGCGCTCCAACAAGAAGGAGGAATGGTTGTATGAGTCTACATATACAACCTTACCCTTATATGATTCTGTAGACCGCCTATTTCGATTATCTCCATCGGTCTTAGGCTCTTCATCAATCATGTCAGAGAACAAGGGTGATGTGTTTACATCCTCGGGTTCCTTCAAAGGCCCAGCCCCGATTGTCAAGATGGATGGGACCAATTATGAACTTTGGTCTATGCAGTTTCACACCCTGATGTAGTGCCACAACAAGGAGCACATTCTGACAGAATTCAAGCCCGAAGACAAGACTGGAGTAAATGCGACATGGAAACAAGACGACGTGTATACTCGTATATGGTTCTCTGGGAGGCTGACCGTGGAGATTGCAAATAATATTGTGAATCAACCCACAACAAAGGCTATGTGGGATATACTAGGCACAACATATGGGCAGTCCAAAAATGAAAGCAAGATTCTTAAGTTGCAATTTGACATCTTCTCTAATAAGTAGAATGGCAAACCACTTCATGTACATTTCTCTCATCTACGGGGCATGTTTGAGAGACTACATAGCTTCATGCCGATCACTACCAGTATGGAACAACAACAGGCATACCAAAATGCCACCATGACTGGCGTGTTTCTGTCTTCTCTTGATTCTGAGTACGATGTAGCTCGTACTCAACTTCTGACAGGCGAAACTATTCCACCGATGGAAGAGGTGTTTAAGAGATTGAGCAGGATCACTACTGCCTCAGCTTCTACAGCCCACCCTACCCCTTCCGCTATGGCTGCCACACATGGTAGAGGAGGAGCATCACATTTTCGAGGTCGCGGACCTCATGGTCGATGGGGAGGCAGACACCGTGGCCCCTGTACTCACTGTCACCGTCCAGGCCATTCTGAGGAGACATGCTTTCACAAGCATGGATATCCAGCCTCAGCACGTGTAGCTGAGCAGACTGAGGCTACTGCTGCAACTCTTCCAGATGCTCGATTTGATGATATAGTCTCCCGACTTCGTGAGATGATTACTACACCGACGTCTCTGTCTCCAGGTTCTACGGACGCTGCAACATCGGCCAGAGCATCCTCTACCTCCTTAGGTACTTCCTATGCACTTACCAGTACTACCTGCTCGGACTTGACAGACTGGATTATGGATTCCGGAGCCTCCCATCATATATGCGGCAACAGATTGCAGTTCGCCACCTACAGGGCACTGGCACCAGGCTGATCGGTTGTCATTGCTAATGGGGTCAGATTGCCTATAGTTGGTCAGGGGGAGATCACTCTGACGTCTTCTTTACACCTTCAGAATGTGTTGCATGCACCCGACTTTTAGATGAACTTGTTGTCAATTAGTCAGCTTACGAAAGATTTACATTGTCGTGCCATCTTTGACCCCTCTACTTTTGTGTTTCAGGACATACTGACTGGCAGGATGATTGGAAGTAGCCGTGAGCAGAGAGGCTTGTATAAGCTTGATATACCATCATGTACTGGAGCTGCTACTATCCCTTCTGGATCCATTTCTCCATTCCTTTGGCATCTTCGCTTTGGCCACCTACCTCTGCAGAAGATGTGTCATGTTTTGCCGCAGATATCTACTCGTACCACATTGGATTGTGAAGCTTGTCAGCTTGGGAAACACCATCGGTCGTCGTTTCCAGCCAGTTCGAGTCATCATAGTAGTCGGTCGTTTGAAATGTTTCATTTCGATATTTGGGGTCCGAGTTGTGTCCCTGATCTTCAAGGACATCGTTATTATATGGTTGTTGTTGATGACTTCTCCAGATTATCTTGGGTATTCTTGTTAAAACATAAGTCTGAAGCTGGAACTATTATTAGAAAATTTATTATGGAGTTAATAATAACTTCTCTACCAATGTCAAAATAATTCGCACAGATAATGCCTTGGAGTTTTCAACATTATATCTGTTCGATTTTCTCAGTTCACAGGTCATTGTTCATCAGAATTCCTGCAGTTACACTTCGCAACAAAATGGTGTGGCGGAACGCAAACATCGTCACCTTCTTGATGTCACTCGGACATTGTCGATCCATAGTCGTACCCCTCATTCTTTTTGGGGGGATGTTGTACTCACTGCTTGCTACCTGATAAATCGTAGCCGTCTACTGTTCTTGGAGAAAAGGTACCTTTCTTGATTGCGTTTCCCGAGAAGGACCTTTTCTCCCTCACACCTAGTGTCTTTGGTTCAGTGGCGTTTGTGCATAATTGTACCCCTGGTCGTGATAATCTATCTCCAAGAGCTATCAAATGTGTGTTTGTTGGGTACTCACGTACTCAAAAGGGGTATAGATGTTATGATCCGGTGAGTAGAAGATACTATGTGAGTGCTGATGTAACCTTCTTTGAGTCTATCGTGTACTTTTCTCCTACAGGTGACAGGTTATCCAATAACAATGAGGACGAAATTGTTGTTCCTCCACCTCCATCTCTGACACCACCTGAAATTGATCAAACTATACCTTCACCACCATCACCACTACCTCCACCAGCACCACCACCTGAGCCAAAATTCTTACCATTTATTTACACTCGCAAGTCTTTTACTAGCTCTCTTTCTCAACGGCCGCACACATCATCCAGCATGCCTGAGGTATGTCATGATATCATTGTCTCTATTGATGGCACCAGAGTTTTACAGGATAGCACTTCTACAGAGGACATTGAGGAGGACGATTTGGATGTTCCTATTGTGCTGAGGAAGCCACGACGTCAATGTGCCAAATACCCACTTGCAGCACATGTTTCTTTGAATCAACTTTCAAATCAGTACAAGAAGTCTGTTGTTGGTCTTTCTGTGGTTACTATACCTTTAACATATATGGAGGCTTTATAGGACAGTAGGTGGCGTCAGGCCATGGAAGAGGAGATGGCGACCCTATCTTCTCGTGGGACATGGACTATTGTTCCGCCTCCAAGTGGTGCTTCGATTGTCAGCTGCAAGTGGATATTCTCAATTAAGCACAATGCAGATGGGACTGTAGATCGATACAAGACGAGATTGGTGGCACGAGGCTTTACCCAGACACATGGGGTGGATTATCAGGACACATTTTCTCCAGTGGCACGACACTCGACGCTTCGGATTTTACTTGCAGCTGCAGTTTCCCGCGATTGGCCGTTATTTCAGCATGATGTGAAGAATGCATTTCTCTACGGAGACCTCCAAGAGGAAGTTTATATGCAACAGCCACTAGGGTTTACTGCTGGGGGGAGTCCCAGATGGTATGCAGACTACATAAGGCCATTTATGGCCTAAAGCAGAGTCCTAGAGCTTGGTACCAGAAGTTGTCAGAATTAATTGAGCTACAGGGGTTTAAGAGGTAAACAGCGAACCACTCACTATTTGTACAGAAGACACAGAAAGGGACGGTTGCCATTCTTGTCTATGTAGATGACATTATTGTGACAGGAGATGATGCTCAAGGCATTCAGATAGGCAAGAGGTTCCTAGGTAAAGAGTTTTTGACCAAGGACCTTGGCACTCTTCGCTACTTCCTGGGGTTAGAATTTGCCAGGAATCATCGTGGTCTAGTGATGACCCAGAGAAAGTTCGTCATGGATCTCCTTTCTGAGACATGCATGACGGGATGCAAGCCTGCCATGACTCTTATGGATCCAAGTGTGAAGTTGTATGATGACTATACAGAAGAAGTTGATAACAGGAGGTACAGAGAACTTGTTGGGAAACTTCTATATGTTACTATCACCAGGCCAGATATTATGTTTGCAGTAGGAAAGTTCAGCCAATTCATGGAGCGACCTAGGAAGGCACATATGGATGCTATCTATATGATCTTGAGATACCTGAAGAACTCACTAGGTTCAGGACTACTGTTCAGGAGGGATACACCCTTGGAGGTAACAGCTTGTGCAGACGTTGACTATGCAGGATGCCCCACGGACAGGAAGTCCACTTCAGGGTTTGCAGTTTTTGTTGGACACTTATTTTTCTCATGGAAAAGCAAGAAGCAGACTATAGTTACCAGATCAAGTGCAGAATCTGAATACAGAGCCATGGCTCAAGGAAGTACTGAGATGATGTGGGTTAGATCTGTGTTAACGGGTCTTTTCATAGATGTTCCTCTTCACATGCAACTTCTATGTGATAACCAAGCAGCATTATTCATCGCAAACAATCCTGCATTCCATGAACGGACAAACCATATTGAGGTGGACTACCATTACACTCGAGATATGGTACAGAAGGGACTCATATCTACATCTCATGTGTCTACAGGAGATCAGACAGCAGATATCTTCACCAAGGCTCTAGCCCGAAGTCTGTTTCAGATGTGTTGGTCCAAGTTAAGCATGATAGATATATATATGCTCCAGCTTGAGGGGGAGTGTTAAGTTAAATAGCGCATTATGTCTTCTTTATGTAATTTCTTCTTCTCAAAATACTTATCCTGTAATTAACCCAAGGCTGCTCCCTTATATAAGAGAGCCCACGAATACCCATAATACATGGTTTTTCTCTTCTCCCAACAGTAATGTACAGCAAATTGTACCTTAGATTCAAATGAGGACAGCAGGAGCTCCTGCTAGGAAACAATAGTGCTGAAAGCACTCCTTGATAGAGGGTTTTGATAGAAAATGAGAGAGGAGGAATTAAAGTTGGGAATAATAGAGAAGAAAAGGATTGCTCGGCTGGAATTTGGGGAAAACATATCTAGAGAGAAAAGAAATTGGCGGTATTTATGGCAAGAGGGGAGATTTAGAATCTTGACAAATGGAGGGAAAGGAGAGATGTGTTAACAAGAAATGTCCAAGTATAAGAAGAAAGGACAATGTGGAATGAATTTTTTTAAAAAACAGTCTTATATTCTGTTACTGTAGCATAGCAGCTGCATATATTAAATTTTAATTAAATTTATATATGTATTTTTTTAATTGTCTTTATCGGGCATACATAAAAATCGACCGTACGAGTGCCTCGGACCTCGGATTTCAACGCGAAATAGCTTGATTTTATCGTCTCTGAACGACGATCAATATGAGAATAATATTGATATACTTTCAATCAGGTTTGAATGACCGAACTTTTCGAGATATGGTTCTGATTTGGATTTAAATTTTGTGAATTTAAAATATCAAACGATATCTGATTGACGAACGGTTGATTCTGTTGGTCTTATTTCATCGAATTGGATCTCATGGTGGTCTCGATTTATTTCGCGGTTTCCGAATTTGTGTCACGGCTTTTTCGGGCGCGCATTATGATGCGATCGATTTTTGGTCAATTTCACCCGAATAATTTTTTATTCACGACCAATTAGTCGATATAAGTCATCCGATGCCGATTAACAACTTTATTGGGTTAAATTGACCCTAATTGGGTAGGATTCGGGTTTGTGTGGTTACGGATATTACAAATATAAAAACCTCAAAGGGAGTCTCGTCCTCGAGACTCGAGTCAAGGTCATTAGGTATCTTGTTTGGATTCCATGTGGCCATAAAAACCTTAATGGGTTTTGAACTCATAAAAACCTCAAAGAGAAAACAAGCCATATATATATATGTATCTAATTACAATGCTTGTTTTAATGATTACATTTAGAAAAGTTGTGGATATCTTGCTCTCATGTTATCTTCAGTCTTCCACGTCACCTCTTTGACGCCGTGTCGATGCCACAACACCTTGACCAATGGAATCTCTTTGTTGCGAAGCTTCTTTACAACACGGTCAAGTATCTGTACCGGCTTCTTCTCGTATGTCAAATCAGGCTCCATGTCAAGATTCTCGTAACTGATGACGTATCGAGGGTCATGCACATACTTCCTCAGGTTGGATACATGAACTACATCGTGAATGCTGGAAAGATGTGGAGGAAGGGCTACTCGGTATGCCACCTTCCCTACTCTAGCAAGGATGTCGAATGGTCCAACATATCGTGACGCCAGCTTGCCACGAACACCGAATCTCTATATTCTTTCATGGGAGATACACGAAGAAATACCCAATCTCCAACCTATAATTTGTAGGAACGTCGTTAGTACGAGATTAAGTTGAACATATATAAGTCATAATTGAATGAAAGAAGAGGAAAGAATTGGATTACCTAGAATTCCAAATCTCTTCTCCGATGATCTACATAGCTCTTCTAGCGACACTGTGCCATCAGAAGCCTTCGTCTCACAAGATCAACATCTCTCGCAGTCTCCTCCAAGAGATCCACAGACTAAAGAGCATGATCACCTACCTCACGCCAACTAAGAGGTGTGAGGCATCTCCGCCCGTATAGGGCTTCGAATGGTGCTATGCCAATACTGGAATGATAGCTGTTGTTGTATGTAAATTCAACCAATGGCAGATGGTCCTTCCAGGACCCTTTCCACTCCAAGGAGCATGCACGAAGTAAATCCTCGAGTGTCTGTATAGTGTGCTCACTCTGTCCGTCTGTCTGTGGATGATATGCAGAACTCATCTTCAGCTATGTCTGTAGTGCTGACATAAACGGATGCCAATAATGCGATGTAAATCTCGAATCACTGTCAGAAACCACCTCTCGTGATATACCATGTAGTCTGATGATATTCTGCACGTACAGCTTGGCCAATCTCGATGGAGTGTAAGTCATGTTGACAGGTATGAAATGGGATGACTTAGTCAACCTATCAACAACGACCCAAATGGAATCATGGCCACCCGGTGTCTTCAGCAATCCCGTGACAAAATCCATAGAAATGCTCTCCCATTTCCACTCGGGAATGGGAAGAGACTGCAGTAATCCTGGTGGTCTCCTGTGTTCGGCCTTGACCAGCTGACAGGTCATGCATTTGCTAACATGTAGTGTCACATCGCGCTTCATCCCATCCCACCAGAAACGTCGACATAGATCACGATAAATCTTCGTGATGCCTGGATGGATAGATAATCGTGAACTGTGTGCCTCATCAAGAATATCTCTGCGTAACTGCTTGTCGTTGGGCACAACGACTCGGCCTGCCTTCCAAAAAATGGACTCTGCCACAACAAAATCATCAACCTCGTCCTTAACGGCGCGCATGTATCTATCTCGGATCCAAGGATCTGTCTTCTGGCCTTCGACAATGTGATCCCACAGACTACTGAATCGTGGAGGTACGGCGGTAGAAATGGATGCGCTCTCCTGTGGATGCCAATCAGTCAAAGTTGCGAGCATATCCCATGTATATAGCCAGTTTGTCGTACCCTCAGTATGAGTTGTCCTGCTAAGTGCATCAGCCACAACGTTTCTCTTACAGGGATGGTAAGAGATCGTGCAATCATAATCCTTCAGTAGCTCGAGCCATCTGCGCTTTCTCATGTTCAACTCCTTTTGATCAAAGATATAATTTAGGCTCTTGTAATCCGTGAAAATCTCAAAGTTCATCCCATAAAGATAATGACGCCAGATCTTCAATGCAAAAACAACTGTCGCCAACTCCAAGTCAAAGGTGGGGTAATTCCGCTCACGCGGTCTCAATTGTCGTGACATGTAAGCGATCACTTGGCCTCGTTGCATCAACACTGCTCCTAGACCTTCTCCAGATGCATCTATGTAGACTGCATAATCCTGAGTGCCTGAAGGAAGGGCAAGAATAGGTGCTGTCATCAATCTCTCCTTCAGTGTCCTAAAGGCCTGCTGGCATGAATCATCCAAAATGAATGGAATTCCTTTCTGCATCAATCGTGTCAAAGGGCGAACAATGCGTGAAAATCCGTTGACAAAGCGTCTGTAATAGCCCTCTAGTCTGAGGAAGCTCCGAATCTGAGTAACTGTCTTGGGTTACTCCCAAGACATGACTGCATCAATATTTGCAAGATCAACTGCGATGCCTGCTCATGAAATGACATGCCCCTGAAATGAGACATGGGATAACCAGAACTCACATTTGCTTAATTAGGCATTTACCTTGTGCTCCCGCAATGTATCTAAGATGATTCGCAGATCATTTGCATGATCTCATTCATTCCATGAGTATATGAGTACATCATCCATAAACACCACTACAAATTTGTCCAAATATGGACGGAAAATCCTGTTCATCATATCCATGAAAGCTGCAGGTGCATTGGTGAGCCCAAACGGCATCACCACAAACTCGTAGTGTCCATAGCGACTCCTGAAAGCAGTCTTCGGAATATCCAACTCTCGAATCCTCAGCTTATGGTAGTCTGAGCGAAGATCGATCTTCGAGAACATCGAAGATCCCTGGAGCTGGTCAAACAAATCATCGATGCATAGCGAAGGATAACGGTTCTTCACCGTTCTATTGTTCAGCTGCCTGTAATTGATGCATAATCTCATGGATCCATCCTTCGGCTTGACAAATGAACCCGAAAAACTCCAAGGTGAAGTGCTTGGCCTCATGAATCCCAAGTCAAGTAACTCCTGCAGCTGCACCTTCAACTCCCTCAATTCAGCAGGTGCCATACGGTAAGGAGCCATCGAGAACGGCTGGGTGTCTGGTAGTAATGTAATCTCTAACTCGTTCTCTCTCTCAAGAGGTAATCCTGGTAGCTCATCGGGAAACACATTTGGGTATTCTGATACTACTCGGATGTCCTGTATCATCGACTCCTGATCAGATACCTCCTGAACAAATACAAGGTATGAATCACAACCCTGATCAACAAGTCGCTGAGCTCGTAGCACTGAGGTATACTCCATGGTGGAGTCATGTATAGTACCCTCAAAAGTGAACTCAGGTAGATCTGGAATCCTGAAGACAACCGTCTTCCTAAAGCAATCAACAGGTGCATGATGAGCAGATAACCAATCCACGCCTAGAATCAAGTCAAACTCATTAAGTTGTAGGAGTAAACAATTTGCAAGCATCTCATGTCTGCCAATCAGTATGGGCAAGTGCCTGACTATTAGAGAAATGACAAACAACTGGCCACCTGGGCCCTCAGATGTGATATGGAGAAGAGAGAGTCTCTGCGACTCTACCTAAAGAAGCAAGTAGGCTCGAAGAAAGAAAAGAATGTGTCTCACCAGAATCAAATAAAACATGGAAAGGTCGGCTCAAGACTGAGACCATACCTTTCACCACAATAGCTGCTGAACGTGCCTGCTCCTTAGTAACTGCATGTAACTGTCCCTGCCTGGCCGGTGCAGCATTGGAACATGCCACACTCTGTGTCTGTCGCTGCTGCTGTCACCTAAAGTTGGAGTTCCTGCCACGGAAACTCCCTGCATGCTGTGTCTGAGGCTGCGATTGTGAAGGTTATGCCTGAGGCTCGCCAGAAGCCCGTGGGCACTGTGATCTGTAATGTCCCCACTCGTGACATCGGTAATATCGGACTGGTCGAGTGGATGGAGTAGTCGTGTCCGTGCTCCGAGCTGGTCCTGTAGGTGGTCTGTCTGCTCGTTGCGACCAGATGGTCGAGCGGAATCTGTGCCACGTCCGGTAAGTGCTCCTCCTAAAGTAGTCGATGGAGAAGAGTGAGCACTGCCTGAGAATGTCGAACCTGTAGGTCGGAACCGCCTGGCTGACCTCTGCTGCTGAAACGATCGACGTATCGGTCCAAAAGATCGTCGGGGTCTAGCCACTGCTCCAGACAAGCTCCCGAAACGTCTCCCTCTGATGTCCTCAAACTTCTCCGCTACATCGGTAGCCTCGGAGATGGATGTGATGTGTAGTCCAGCCAGCTTCTCATGTACCTCCTCTCGCATGCCGCCAATGAACTTTTCCAGATTCTCCTCTAGAAATGCGCCAGATGCTCGTGTATGTCGTGACAGCTCTGTCTATCTGATAAATTAATCCATGGCTATCATATGTCCCTGACGAAGCTCTGCAAAAAGTCGGCATTGGGACTCCTTCCACTTTGCAGAAAAGAAGTGGGCTCTGAGCCTCGTCTCGAAATCGTCCCATGTAGGCTCTCGGCCTAACTCAGATACTACGGCCTCCTACCATCTCTCGACAAAGTCTGTCAATGAATACTCCATGAAAGATAGCCACGAGTCTCGTGGCGCATGAATCATTCTGAGTACCTTCATCACTCTCTTCAGCCACTGCTCAGCAACATCTGGTGTACCGGTGCCCTCGAACAAGGGTATGTTGGCCCGCTGATAAGAAGTGAAAACCGACTGGTGCCTGTGAATGACTGAATACTCGTGTGCATCCTCGTCAGCAAAGTCAACAGGGTCTTGACCCCTGTCAAAGTCCGCATCATCTGCTCCATGCTCAGGTACCTCCTTAAGTGGATCATCAGGATGAGGCTGCTTTACCTCAGCAGACTAGTACTGGTCCTGCCGTGTTCCATCCTGTGATGGATGATACGTGAAATCTGATAGGTCCTCAACCTCATATCTATGTTTGTCTGTCAGCAATCTCAGTCTGCTGGGCCAATATCTGCTCCTGCTGATCTCGCATGGCAGCCTGCCGCTGCTGGAGGTCGGTGAGGGCAACCAGTATGCATGCCAACTGGTCAGTCGTCTCCTGACCGGGTCGGGATGTCATGAGAAACATTTATTAATCATAAAATTTATTGTTCACAGATACTATAATGTATGCTTTTTCTCTTCTTGGGATATAATATAAAAATTAATGAAATGGGCGACATCTGTGATGATTGAATCTGAATGTCATATTTCCCTTCTCGGAATCACGACAAGTCGAAAGACTAATGCTATCCGAGAACTTAATATGATCGAAACTGAAATACTGCGAAAGTGTGTATTGAGGTACCACTGCTCTGATTCCAAACTGTGAACCCCCGAGGATCCGGGTGCCCGTTTACGACACATTCGCATTACAACATTCATTAACATCGCATCAAGTACGTGAAAGTCCGGGAAATTTTTTCGCGCTGAGGCTACATATGACATTCACATTCACATTTATAACCACAAAGCTAATAGAGACAAATGCCACCAAGATTTCATTTCATTAACTTTCTATTTAATTTACAACATGTACAGTGGCTGACAGTACATACAGTATTCACAAAAATCTGACTGAAGAGAAAAGAAGCATATTACATTATCAACCGAACAAAAACTGAATCAAAAGAAACAACATACCGTATGGTATATACTCTGTCTCCTGAAGTCATCAACACACTATTGCGCTAAAGGCTCCTTACCTGCCAATTGTACAAGGAAGAAAAGGCGTCAGCGGGCGCTGGTACTTCCCATAAGCTTATATATATATATATATATATATATATATATATATATATATATATATATATAAATCATTGACATTTAAAATGTTCAAAAGTAACAAGTAGAAAGGTGGAACAAGTGCAACTTATATCTACTTGCGTAAGTAAAAAGGTATTCAAGTTGTTTGAAGCATTTCTCATGATCGTCCATTAACCCAACATTTCCCATATATGACATATTTATATTGTATTTGAATATTCATGAATGTATGAGTGTAAGTATATATCATCATTTTCTTCAGATATCATGTTTGTGAGTGATGATGGAAGAGTTTGAGATTGGAAAGGTTTCTTGATTTAATTAGATTCTCAAGTCTAGTGGATAGTCTGTGGTCTTGGTTCGTGTGAAACCTCACACTATGACTCTAAGACTTGGGGAATGTCTTAGGGTTGGGGTGCCTCCGTAGGCATGCGGTGTAGTATAATGCATCCTAACTAAGTTCCCAACATGTCCGCTAGCTTAATGAGATTTCGAATCAGATTATAGTTGCTTCCATTTACTCAACTTTGATTGTAATCCCTTCAAACCTCAGTGCAACAGTCTCAAATGTAACTTTAGATGATGTGGATATATATATGGATGATCTGGATGTAGAATCGCCAAGTCTGTTGACAAAAGTAAAACTCAAGCAGTGAAGTAGCCAACAAAAGGGTTCTTCCGTCTCGCCCTCTAATTGGAAGTGCGGTCCAATAGAGGGATAGGTCTACTCCTAAACTACGCCACTGAGACGGGTGAGAGAGACTCTTGGAAAAGTCACTTTAGAAACTGACCCTACTAGTACGAGCAAACGAGCTCGTATGTGAAAACTAAAATCGAGGATCCCCCGCCTAGGTATCCTTAAATCAGGGTCAGCGGAACTGGTCAAAAGTCGGGATCCCAACGAGGCGTAAAAGCACGGCGAGCTCGCGTAAAAAACTGTGAAAGGACTGGGATCCTAGACCTACGCACTTGGCGGCCGCTGCCCTAACTGGGCTTCCTATCCTCCGCCCAGTTGAGGGTCACCGCGCCCTCGCACAGTCAGGGGTAAAGGTCACCGTGACTGGCGCTTATTAATTGACATCACTGATTCACCATCATTTTCGCATACCTGACTACTCAATCTATTCTCTATCTCTTTTGTAGTCAGTTTGCAGATCTAGGTGTGTTGTTAATAACTTGCTAATAATGAGATCTAGTCATGTCTGATAACCACTCCGGTACGTCCGCTACACTGAAATCTGTGGATTGATTTAATTAAATGAACTTCCTATATTGGCATCCAAATTTGCATCAATTCTATACTTGGATAACATCTCCATATAGATCATCTATTTGTTGGTTTCATTGGCAAAGAGTACTTATCTCAGGCCTTCTTCAAACAACATGTAGATTTATTAAGACTTGAGAGTTAGAAGGAGCCGTTAATCTTATTTACATTCTCAAAAATCTAATACCAACAAATTTTTTTACAATATTAAACCAAATGAAACATGGTACTATTGGGGAGAATGGGAAGATGTGATCATACTATGTGGCAGCTATAACAATTACATTCATTCCCGCATATCTTTTTGTCCAAACTTTCTTTATATATATAACTATAGAATAACTATAGACTTTCTGGATTAATCACAATCCTCTATTCTAATCATCTAAATGGGACAATGAAATTTAGACGGAAATGGATTAGGTAGAATAATTCAATATATATATATATATATATATATAGGAAAAAATGGGGCTGCCCCCTGGGGGCAGCCAACATGGCTGCCCCCGCCCCATTTTTCGGCGTTTTTTTTATTTTTTTTTGAAAAATAAAACCATGTATATTCATCCATATATCCCTCCTACATGTCATTCGAATTTCGTCAGAAACAGAGACTCCTACGGCCTCCATCTCGATGGTATCGATTTAAAAAAATCCTGTTACCGTTAAAAAATTACTGTTCGGATGGAGGCCGTAGGAGTCTCTGTTTCTGACGAAATTCGAATGGTATATAGGAGGGATATAGGGATGAATGTACATGTGTTATTTTTCAAAAAAAATAAAAAAATTTGCCCAAATAAGGTGGGGGCAGCCATGTTGGCTGCCCCTAGGGGGCAGCCACATATGACCCATATATATATATATATATATATATATATATATATATATATATATATATATATATATATATAAGAGGCAGTTTGCTTTGAGATTTATACAGGGGATGCCAAGTCTGTCCTTCTTGATCACCATATACATGTTGTTTATCCTATAAAGCATCATGTACATCTATATGCAATGTACGGTTACCAACAACCTAGATGTATGTATATATATGGAAAATTTAATATTTCCATTGTTGGAGTAACCATAGCTTTCAAACAAAATGAAAATACTTCTCTGTTTTTTTTATATTATGTACATAAAGTATGATGATAATGTGAGAATGAAAATTTTGCCAAGTTCCAGTTCTGTCAAGATTCAGTTCTAGATCCAGTTATGTTACCAAGTTTCCAAAAAAATCTCCATCTATAATTTATAATCCCAAGGTAATTAAGATTACCTTGGGATAGGACTCCCTTCTCTCTAAGCTAAGATATCTAACCAACATTATAGCTATAATGAATAAGTCACTTAGATGTATAAGAGCTTCAATAGATCACATTCTGTAACACAATGATGACCCTCCAATAGGTCTAACATGCAGCTCCTGGAATACTCTTAAAATCAATAGTTACAATTAAATGAGATACAAATGAAGATGTAATTAATCATGCAAGAAAATAATTACGAACATGCAGTTTCATGGTTTCAAGAAACGACTATAAGATTGTTCTTTAAAGAAAGCTAAATTTGTAGAAAAATCCATGCATGGCAGCAAAGGAAGGAAAGGGGATCCCCTAAAATTGAAGATCAAGTGATTTGATTTTGTATACAACAAAGTATGTAATAGCAGATTGTAATCAGCCCCCTATTTGTACTTCTTGGCAGCAGATTTGGGGCTCTCCAGAGGATCTTTTGACTGAAAAAAATAATAGAAGAACAGTTGCAACCGAGACAAACAGGGAAGCCCTGCAGGAGCTGCCAATAGTAATGTACATCAAATTGTACCTTAGATTCAAATGAGGACAGCAGGAGTTCCTGCTGGGAAACGATAGTGCTGAATGCTCTCCTTGTTGGAGGGATTGAAAGAAAATGAGAGAGGAGGAATTAAAGTTAGGAATAATAGAGAACAAAAGGATTGCTCGGCTGGAATTTGGGGAAAACATATTTAGAGAGAAAAGAAATTGGTGGTATTTATAGCAAGAAGGGAGATTTAGAATCTTGACAAATGGAGGGAAAGGAGAGACATGTGTTAACAAGAAATGTCCAAGTATAAGAAGAATGGCCAACGTAGAATGAATTTAAAAAAAAAAAAACAGGTAGCATAGCAGCTGCATATATTTAATTTTAATTAAATATATATATATATATGTATTTTTTTTAATTCTCTTTATCGGGCATACATAAAAATCGACCGTACGAGTGCCTCGGACCTCGGATTTCAACGCGAAATAGCTTGATTTTATCGTCTCTGGACGACGATCAATATGAGTATAATATTGATATGCTTTCGATCGGGTTTGAATGCCCGAACTTTTGGAGATACGGTTTCGATTTGGATTTAAATTTTGTAAATTTAAAATATCAAACGATATCTGATTGATGAACGGTTGATTCCGTTGGTCTTGTTTCATCGAATCGGATCTCATGGTTGTCTCGGTTTATTTCGTGATTTCCGAATTTATGTCGCGGCTTTTTCAGGCACGCATTACGATACGATCGATTTTTCGTCAATTTCGCCCGAACAATTTTTGATTCACGACCAATTAGTCGATATAAGTCATTCGATACCGATTAACAACTTTATTGGGTAAAACTGACCTAATCGGGTAGGATTCAGGTTTGTATGGTTACGGATGTTACAATAATTTTATTGATGCACATTGGATTCTATTAAAATTCGTTTTTAGCACTAAGCAATAAGATAATTCTATTGATGCACATTGGATTCTATTAAAATTTGTTTTTTCACTAAGCAATAAGATAGAAAATATTCCTATTTAGATTGGCATTTTACATAACATGATCCAAAGCATAGAGAGTGATTCTATTGGATTTGATAGCAGCGATTCAGTATAGAATACCTCTCACGAAATTGTGAACTCGGAAGTTGGAAACATGGAATTAGATTTGTAATGGCACTTATATGTGTTTTCAACAAAGCTATCTCATTTTTAGTATCCAACAATCACATATTGATGATTAATCCTAGTTTTTAGTATCGTTCTTCTTCATAAGGTGAGGTTTACCTTGATCACCTCGAGGATTGCACCTCGGTTGCATAACTGAGAAATGTCTAGATACACCTTAAGTTTTTAAAATCTTAATATTTTTTTATGTCAAAGAGGGGGAAATCCTCAAAGGTGCCCGTCCAATGTATATAAGATTAATGGAAAAATACAATTGTCACCTCACAATAGCTAGGATTCAAGGAGATTCTTGACAAGGAAGATCACATTTTCAGAATAGAAACAATTAAATGAGAAAATAACTCCATTGGAAGAAAGACACAACAGCCCAGATGATTATAAGGGGCCAAAGTAGCTCCGCCTCAACTCAAGATCTAGCAAGATAGATAGAGTTCCAAAATTTACAAGAACATTATCTATCCAATCAATCTTTAGATCCAGCACCTACTCCTAACTCCTAATGACCAGAGCGAGCTCTTTCATTCTTCTTCTTTTTAATTAAGATTTAATTAAATCTTCCCATGTAGGATTCAAACCTACGGGTCAAAGAAAAATTGGTCAATGGTTTCTGTTGCCACACCTCGTAATTAGGGACGGAGATAAGGAGGCAGGAGGGGGCTTGCCCCCCCCCCCCCCCCCCAAGTCTCCAAGAACTACATATATGTATTATTGAAATAGATATACTATAGATATATAATTTTACCAATTCTTGAAATAATTGTACTTTAAACTTGATTCACAAGGTAATGATTAATAAGATAATTAGCAAAATTAGTATATAGAGGATAATTTAGAGATGCAAATGGACAGATACAATATAAATATAGTATAGCAGTGTTATCATATCAGTATCCACTTTAAAATCTGGATACTGATGCAGAAACAAATATATTGCGGAATTGAAAACTACAAATCATATCCTTAGATATGGATACAGATATGGAAACAAATAATCACGATCGGATATCGATATTTAAGAAATGGTACGGATTATCCCGCAGATAAAAGATATCTTCTAACGCTTGCATTGAATAGGATTGTTGTTGTAATTGATTAAAAATTAATAAACTATAGTAACAATAAAATAAAGTATTATACTAACTGTAATCACTTGTATAATTAGTGATTAAATAATATAAAAATCTATATTTTTCTTCCGACATTTGAAAATGACTCCAGATGCTTGTCAGGATTCTTATAATACATTTGGAGATACACACATATGTTAATGTAAGTAGATAAAAAATGCACATATAGATTCATAATACGGATATACATATGTGTATCTGCTAAAAAACTATGTAACCATATATGTATCCATATCTTCAAAATCAAAACAATGTATGTATCCTTAGTCTACAATAAAATAAAAACCCATATCTATATCTGTATCCATATCTGCCAAAAAAATTTATATCCATATCCACTAAAATGGATATGATGACGGACAAATACAAATATATTTGTATACAAATGCATTCCTAGGATAATTACATTTGTAAGATACCAAAACAAGGATGTAAATTGTCGGGTTACATATAATGTTATACATGTTACCAAATTAAAAGATGCAATCCGATACAGATACATCTGATTCACTATCTTATTCGTATTTATCTGGATACATATATGTTATTCTAATTTGGGTGAATATGATTCAAATAATATTTTTTTTGTTTTTTTGCTACTATAAGTAGAGATACAACTGCTTTCTTTTTCAGAGTAGATACGCATACATTTCACGAATATGGATATCCATATTACTAATACATATGTTTATAGTATAGTCATATATTACTGTGTATTGACATATAAAATATATTACATGATTACCCATAGTATTTTGCACTTTGGAATCATTATTTCTGAACACAAAAGAAAATATATGTTTATGCTATATAACTACTTATTCTACATTTATCTAATGTAGGAATATACTTTTTTTAAAAATATTTCATTGTAATAGTGTTTTTGTAATTTTTATTTTTCATGCATTACTTTCCATTTTACTGAAATAGTTTTCTTGTTTTGATTATTAAGATGCATTTATTATCACTAAGATAATTTATATCTTTTCCTTTAATATTTGTATTTTAATCAAGATTACTTGTTTCCTTATCTATGTTCATATTTAAGGATATTTTTTAAAGATTTTTATATTGTAACGTATCCATTTTGTATGAATATCTGGATATTAAAATGATTGAGGATACAATAACGCCTAAATCTATATCTATATTTGTTCTGTTGTATACCCACTTGCCATATCTTTATTAGTTCAATTTATTTAATACAGATGAAGATATAGATCTTGACAGAGAAAAATATCTTACCACATATCATTGAAATGGCTATGAATATGTACGAGCTAAGTACAAATAACAACAGAAATGCTTTATATTAACTTAATTATTTCTTGAATTGATTATCATTACAAAATATATTAAATGTGTTTATTTAAATAGAAGTTATATCACATATAATGAAAAAGAATAGAAACCTGTATAACATGGAGTTACAAACAAATTTACAACTATATATAAAAAAAGGAGATTAAACAAGCTTTTGAAATTGACTTTATTTTTCCATATCTAATATATATATATATATATATATATATATGTAATGGCAATATTATGTATAAAAATGATCAAATAGGAAATTGGATACAAATATATCTACATCCTATTTGTATCCCTACACAGAAAGATTTATATAATATTAATTATTTAGAAATGTTAAATTTAACAATATTAATTAACGTCACATTAGTTGATATGTATTTCTTTAAAATGAAGACATCTGTAAGGATGTTTTGGTAAATTATACTGTTTTTTAAAGGTATATTAATGTAAAATCATAACTTTACATGTATATTTTTGAAAAAAAATCCTTATGAATATTAATGAAAAATAGTTAGAACCATTTATCTTATATTATGCAAGTAAAAAAATTCAACAAACATTAACAACTGAAATAACAGATAATGATAATAGATTAGACAAATGATGACTCAACAATTAGCCCCTCTAAGGAGAAATGCATGGCTTCGTCCCTGCTCATAATGGACACAAGTCAAGATCATTGCCATACAGTCTGGACTAACGGTCCCTCATAAGGATTCACCCTTTGTGCGTCAACCACAAAAAGACTCTGATACGAGACGGAACCTTCAAACTGCCAATGAGTCTGCAATCTCTAATAAAAGAACTTGAGACAATTGGGGGAGACCTATCTATACTTCTATAGGCCTTCTTCATGGTGAAGTCTCCATGGCTCCAAGTCTAGTAATCTCTCCATGTACCAGGAGGATAGTTAGAAAAAAGCATACCCTGAAGATCAACAAACTCCATCACCCTGTTGGCCCAAAAAAGCTCCTCTTAAGGTAGGCTGCCATGTATTATCTATCTAGACCTTCGCAACACGCACCTCCTGAAAGTTTGAGAGAGTGAGCAAACGAGGAAACCTAGCTGCTAGATTTCTGCCTCCGGTGCTATCATCCGTCCAAAAAAGCAAAAGAGTTTCCATTTCCAAGAATTTACTTGAACAATAAACTCGCTAGTAGTGATAGAAGGGTGCAGATGCCCTTCCAGAAAATCGAGACTGGAAGAGAGGGATGATGGTAGATACCAAGGCTTTCCTGAACACCATATATGCACCAAAGAAGCTTATGGCAAAGGTCATCACAATTCCCCCATATTCGAGCTACCTACTTCATTAATAAACCTATGTTCATGACGTTTAATCTAGGAACACCAAGACCACCCTTCTGTAGAGGCAGAGTCTCCCAGTCCGCAAGATGTATGGCTAACTAATCTTGGCCTGAAATGCCCCAAAAAAACCTCTCAGAATTCTCTCTAATTTCTTCTAAACCCAATGGAAGAAGTCTGGATGATATAAAAAATACTGGGATTGCAGCAAGAGCGGCCTTGACAAGAATAAGTCTCCTTGAGGGAGAACTGATGCCTTCCACCCAGATAATTTTCTCTTCATCTTTCTATAATAGGTAGCAAATTAGACAACCACGACTTCCCTCAAGTTTGTGGCGATCCCAAGTATTGTGTGGGCAATCTCCCACGTGATGTTCTCAACTTCGCGTAGCACTCCTCTTCCTTTGTTTCTTGAATATTGAAAGGTATAACTGTAGAAATCTGTCTGTTTAGCTTGAGATCTGAAGCCTCCCCGTAGATCTCTACACAAGTGCCATGTTCGCCACCTCTTGCCTACCACTTCGATGAAAAGGATGGTGCCATTCGTGTACTGAAGAAGTGGAATGGAGATGTCCGCATTGGTGTAACCACAGGTGGTGTCATGATGAACTATGTTTGAAATCATACTAGAAGGAACTTATGCAATAATAACAAAAAACAAGTAAAGCAAACAGACATCCGTGGCGCACTCCTCTTTGTGACTGGAAGAAACCCCGTTCCGGTCTATCGTTAACTAGCACATAATAAGAAGTTGTTGTAGCACATCTTTTCATCCAGGAGATCCAAACATCTGGGAACACCATTTTTGCAAGAGCTCACTACAGGAAACACCAATCTATCATGTCATATGCTTTTGAAAAATCTATTTTCCAAAGCATAGCAGCAGTGCCACGTCTCTTCCATGCAATTGCTAGGTTGTCTCCAATTTGCATGCCTGGGATTAAAGCAGACTGCACCAGTGAAATAATAGTTCCAAGGATTATTCCCAATCTGTTAGCCAAAACTTTTGCCACAATAGGTAACTTGCATTTGATAAAGCAATTGGTTTCAATTCTTCTACCATTTCAGACCCTTTCTTCTTTGGTAGCAGGAAAAACAATGCCCTATTAAGCATGTTAAAGTCATCATTACCCACAGAAAATTCATCAAGAATTGGCATCACATCTGGCCCAACCACATCCCAGAATTCATTGTAGAAGAACATTGGGAACCCATCATGGCCAGGAGCGCCATCAGCATTCATGTTCCATACGATTTCTTTTACTTCAACTGGAGAGAAAGAATGTGTAAGCATGGTAGCATGTTCTTTAAGCAGTCTTGGAGCACCTCTCCCCAACCATCTCCGTTGTCTATTCTCTGATCTACGAGATAAACCATGGAAGAAAGAAGCCAACTCTCTTCACATTTCCCCATCACAATTGATACATCTACCATCCACTACCATTGTTACATATGTGTCTCCCATCGACAACCCTGTGAAAGAATTTAGAGTTGCAATTATCGTCCTTGATCCATTTCATTCGCGATCTCTGTTTCCATTCTAACACTATTTTTTTTATCTTCCTGCACAATGATTTTCAAAGAATCTGATCTCTACTTCAGTTCATTCTCCTCCAAATATTTGACATCTTCTTCCATGTCTATTCTCAACGTCTCTCTCTGCATCTGATCGGTGAAGCCTCGTGACTCCCAGATATCCTTCTTGAGCTGGCACAATCTTTCTCGCAAGGAGCTCAACATCCAATTTATTCTGACTGCAACAGAGCCTGACACAACATGTGTGCTCAAATGTTCAGTAACCAAGTGTCGGAATCCAGTCTCCAAGAGCCATGCCCTCTCAATTCTAAAAAATGAGTGCAACATAGTGCCTTCACCAGACTCCCATATAAGAGGTTTATGGTCTGATCTAGATCGTGTCCGAGAAGAGACCCTTGAAAGTAGGTAGGCCTTCATCAACTCCATCAGCCCGAGGAATCGATCAAAATCCTAGAGCGAGATCCGGCATTTCTCCATGTGTATCTTGTATGAAAAGCATCTAATACCTTCAACTGGAGATCATCAATCGGTTCCACAAAGTCACTTGATCCACTGTCTTGATTTCCACGACATCTAGGGCGGCTAGAGGATAGGAGAGAGATGTTAAAATCTCCACTATCAACCAAAGTACATTCGAGTGTTGCTCTCTTTCTTCACAGATTTCATCCCAGAGCGCTTCCTTGAGTGATGCATCTGTGGGCCTACAGACGCAGGAGAGGAAGAGATAAGGACCATTGCGACAATCCTTCAAAAGAATCGAAACGATCACAAATCTTTTTACTTCATTTACTAAGTTGAACAAATCACTCTTCCAAGCGATGATCGACACCCAAGCACTACCCACTGCTTCCAACGCACTATAATCAAAAGACTTAGTGAGACCCATAGAGCCCCCAAAGAATAGCATTCCAGTTTCATAACTTCATCTCTTGGATCATCAAAATATCAGCACCCCAGCACTAGAGAACCCACAACCCTTCTCTTCTTCGGGTCTCCAAGACCCCTTAAGTTTCAGGTAAGAACTTTTATTTAGGAACAATATTCGAGCCCATGACAGGAATTAGCCTTGCCATCACTGCAATGCTGCTTCCTTTTCGAACCCATTGAATCCGAGGTCTGATGAAGAACCACGTTATCCCCTTCAGAAGATTGGCTCTCCACGAACTTGAAAGCCCCTGCTCTCCTCTTCCACCTTTATCTTTTCTTCCAACGAGTATTCACCCCTGCCTCAAAATCCAACAAAGAAGTTGACGTACCTTCTCCTTATTAAAGTGCAAAGCTTCATTTGTGATCTCTTGTCTGTCCGTAGTCGCCTGATAATCCTGGTCCTCCCCGGTTCGGACCCGAGAGGTTTCACCGCTGGGCATCTTCTCGTCGAGCAGAACTTGAGTCTCAACCAGATCCCCCACGCTTAAGTCAGTGCCTGATTTGAAAATCAAGGGTTCTTGGGCTTTAACTCGGGTGTTCTCAGGAACTCTTTCTCCAATTGTTCAATAGAAGCTAACGAAGCCATGAGTAAACATTTATTCTTTACGAATAGGTCTTTATTTCAGATCTCCACCGAACCCGAATATAGGCCCGTTTCGTTCAGTGTGGGAGGTGCCCTGAAAAACCTTAGAAGGGTCGGGTCTTCCATCGTCCAAGTACCTCCACCCCATCAGCGTGAAAGGAGGAAAAGGAATGCCCTAAAGCTTTATTTAGTTCATCAACTCCGGAAAAGTCGTCAACGCCTCCCGAATCGACCGCTGTCCTTCGAAAACAGAAAGTTCTTGAAATTCAAAATCCTCCTTGGACTATCCGCCTTTGATTCTGCCTCAATTGACTCTGATCTATCATCGGACGCTGCTGCCGTACCTGTTTTCGCCGTAGAAACTGCGCCAACACCCGGTTCCATAACGCCACCCTCATCTTCATCGATCAACAGAGGCGAAGATGGATGGATGACCACCACCAAACAATGGAAACTTGCCTTTCCAAACCTCAGTATGTAAGAGAACTCCGATGGCAAGGATATGGTTCCAAGAAAAGAAATGATAGTAGCATCCAGGCCTATACCCGATCGGCGACCATGCGAGAGGACATCCACCACCCACCCCCACTCTCGCAGTAATATTTGCAAGTCGGCCTTTGTTCTTAAGAGAAAAGGTACACCGGTGACATGCGAGACATGCATCATCTGTGTTCGTTGATCCCCATCAGTCTATCTCAGCCTGCACTAAATGATCTTCTCCTTTAAGCCTGCTAGATTTAAGAGGGCCCTCGACTCAAAAGGTGAAAGACCTCTTACACATAACAAACGGTAACACCCCAACTCCAAACATAGTCCCATACCTAAAACTCACGAAGTGTGTGTGTGGTTTATATGTGGTGGGGATTACTACTTGACAACTTGGGTTTAAGCATTTTGGATGGTTGTCAACGGGTCCAATTGAACCCGAACCCAACAAGTTGTCAGGGTCAGTTTTCCTCGATAACGGATCGGGGACCTAAGCCTGGGACGTTACAAATGGTATCAGAGCCATGTTCCCTCTGATAGTGGAAAGGGCTACCCGGGAGATGGAGCTGCCCCTACAAAGAGGTTGGAGGAAAAGGCTACCCGGAGCATGCATCCATCACTGTCATTGGGAATAAGTGATGTGGCATATCGCAACGAGGACGTTGCGAATATAGGTTGTAACACCCCAACCCCAAACATAGTGCCATACCTAAAACTCACGAAGTGTGTGTGTGGTTTATATGTGGTGGGGATTACTACTTGACAACTTGGGTTTAAGCATTTTGGATGGTTGTCAACGGGTCCAATTGAGCCCGAACCCAACAAGTTGTCAGGGTCAATTTTCCTCGATAACGGACCGGGGACCTAAGCCCGGGACGTTACACAAACTATCACCAAAAGGAACGACATTGCCCTCAAACAATGGTCCAAAAAAGGTGACCACCATTGAAAATGGGGGGGGGGGAGCGCCCCCCTCACTACCTTGAATGAACCCCACAAGCATCTCAGTTGCTAGAGATCTCCTCGAGCTCTTCGTCAACACTTCATTGAAAGATAGACCCCCTCGAATCAGCGACCTCTAGCCTTTGATCCTTCTACATCTTGTATAAACACTATCGAACACGAAACTAGGTGCTTGGTCACCAGAAACCTCAAACATGAGGTGAGGAGATGGCCTCCCTCCCACAGCCATAGCGATGTGCAGCTTTGGAGCACATCAGTGCACGATATCCGACTTTATTGCAATGAAAGCATCTAGGACTCAACTTGTGATGGGAGACCACCCTCCATCCCTTCTTCGCCTCAGAATTCCCACGAACCTCACCACCTCCGAACTCCCTCACCTTCCCTACCACCTGCACGAGCCTGCATCGCCCTACTACTTCCCTAAGAACGTCCCCACATTCCCTCTCCCCCACCGTGATATCTCTCTCGCTCCGTCTGATCTTCTCTCTCTCCTCCACCTTCTCTCTCTCCCTCATGCCTCACCTACCAATTAAGATTTCTTTAAAATTTTAATAATGTATTGCAAAGCGTCTTATTTGCATGTTGAGTTGTAATCTACAAATGAATTTGTGAGTATTTGCTTGTGATGCAGGATTTATGGTTGCAGTAGTATAGATATACAGAACTCAAACATCATACATGGAATAGGATTCAAATCTAGAGTAGGTTATTTAGTTTAGTCATAATTTAATAATATTAAATTAATGATGACCGCTCAAATGATCTATAAATCTCAATAAAGATTGGATTCTCTTAATTGATTAATTATGGTAATGAGATCCACTTAATCAATCACTAATATAATCAATTTATGGATAAATTCATTGGATGACGCATTCATGGTCTCCCATCATTGCAAAGGATACTTAGAGCTTTGTAGTTCAAGAGCGCTTGGAGCAGAATTGTTCCTTTCCCCAAAAGGGTTGGGCGTTTGCATAGTGTTCCTACTAGTGTTCCTCGTAATGACTGAGTTGCTCTTGGATTGTGCATAGTGTAGCCTTGTGCTTATTCTTGATTGATATATTATAACATGTTAGAGTGCTCTTTCGGGGTGGCGGACATGGGTATTAAAGACCAAATAATGGGAATGCAAGTTTTTTAAAAGGAAAAAGGGTGAAATCCCGTGATAAGACTTATCACAAATTTGTGTTAATAAGAAAATCGTAATACATTATCATACAAAAACCAAGACAGAAGAATGCCCTTGCGATGTTCCAATACATTCTCATATTAGAAACATTGATCGTGAAATATGAACTCGTTCCTTGCTCACCAAATTTCCTAAAGATGGGCTAAAGGTGCCAAAGTTTCCTCAGAAGTTCCTAATAGATTTCAGAAGGCATTTTAGTCTTTTGTCCTTAGCCAAATAATGTCAATGCCCTCCCAAACTTTGGCTGAAGATGTAGATTTTAAAAATATATGTTCCATGTCCTCCACATCATCGTCGCACATTGGGCATATTGCATCCCTGATTCGTAGGAGCTTGTCCCTTCGTGATTTTATAAGTATACGACCATGTCTTATAAGCCAGAGGAAGACCTTAATACATTGGGGTATCCTCCCTGATATCATCAAGCAGTCATGCTGCAAAGGCTCATCCATTGAAGTCTATGGGCAAAATGAGGCCTTATAAGCCATTTTTTAGTGAGTATTGTCCGTCCATCCATAGCCAATGGTCCCTACCAGAGGAAAGGCCTTCAATTTCTCCCATTTCTTTTAGCATACTTGTAAACTCATTCAATCCATGTTCAGACTAGTCCACCAAAAAAGTTGGCTCCTATGTCCCCTTGACCTAGCATGTGCCACTGAAATATCCCTATCATTAGCCAATGCAAACAACCTTGAATATTTCTCGCAAAGGTGGGTTAAACCATACTAGTCTTCCAACCAGAAGCGGAAGAAATCACCACTTCCAATTATCGACATCAGGAAGCTCTTTATCTCCGGAAGTGGCTTGAAGATTCCCTGCCAAGGCTTTAAAAAGCGTGAGGCATATCGAGGCGTTTTCCTAGTATTTCCTTGAGGCATAAGCCTCGAGGTGTAAGCCTCACTCGTGAAGGAATTTTTTTCATAAAACATAATAATTAATCGTACTTACAATCTTCAAGTTTTAGAAATTAAATAGTTATGATTAAATACATAACTCCATGACATTTCAAGGTTAACATCATGGTTTAAACATTCAAGTTGTTATATAAATCTCTTTTTTTGGACCCTAAATCTTTAAGGAGTTAAGTAAATATAAATATGCAAGCACAATAATAGGTAACTCTCACAAAACTTAAAGTTTTGAATAAAATTTAACGAAAGGGAGTAGATGTAACACGCCGTTTTTTAAATTAGGTGAGATATGCGTGTCATTCAATTGAGAAGGATAAGAGAGTAAGCAGTGAATCGATGATGATTTTTTACTTTAAAATAAGGATTGGGGAATAAAATACTTGGAATATTGCATGTTATGACCATCTTTGTCCATGCATGCTTTGATGTGTATTAATTTAGTCATGATTGAATAGAAGAAAAGATGAGACATGCTTATAAAAGTATACTTTTCTAAATTTAGGTCAAATTAAGGGACTTGCATCTAAACATTTTAATAAAGAAAGCATTTATGCTTGATTCTACTAAAGATTAGAGGCATTAGATTTAAGGACTCAATTTTTTGTTCATGTTGATTTAAAAAGACTTGCATAACAAAGTAAAAATAAGCTTAGTACTTTAATAAACTAAAAAAATACATTTCAGTGAATTGTGAGCTTAAGGAGTTGAAAATACTTGTCTACGAAAGATGAAAAGCCCCCAACCAAAAAGAAAAGAAAAATATTATAGAAAAAAATATCAGTACACAAATGAGGCAGCGCCTCGAGGCATACGCCTCGAGACATGCCTCATAAGCCTCGAGGCGCATGCCTCACTGAGGCTGAATGAGGCTATAGCCTCGAGGCGCATGCCTCACTGAGGCTGAATGAGGCTATAGCCTCGAGGCATTTTCCTTGAAAAACGCCTCGAGGCGTACACCTCAGCACCTCGAGTTGTGTTTTTAAAAACAATGTTCCCTGCCACAACAAGAATGGAGGAAGGAGATCGCATATGATGAGCCAAAAGAGAGCCTCTAATATGACAAATGTTTCATAGGAAAATCCCTACCAAGTCCTTGCCCCACAACGTGATGACCCATTTATCCAAATACCTTATTCATAGTTTTAATATTCAATGCACCAAGACCTCTCTCTTTCAACATAGTCACCATGGCCCAATCAATAAGGTTTGGCCTTCATCTTTCTTGACTTGTATCAACCCAGAAAAAAACATCTTAAAATGGTTCTAATTCTCATTCTGACAACCTTTGGGAGCATTCTAGTGGTGTAAAAGATGGGAATGCAAGTTGGACTTGTAAAGTGGAAATAATTCCCAATTCTTTTATAATATCTCCATTTTCTCAAATCATTGCAGTGCAACAAATGTGGAAAGGAGTTACCAAGTCTTACTTGGAGGCATTTGATTAGCATGCCTCATGTTTTGAAAGATAGAAACAAAATTAACTTTTAAAATATTGAAATGTGAGAAACCTTTGTATAAAATTAAATCACATTAAATAAAGTATACAAAATGCAAATTGTTTTATATGTTAAGTGTCATCACTTAACCCACTCAATAAATACACTCGATATTAATAGTTGAAACAACCAAATTACATAGATTGGATCCGTGGTTTTGATAAAATACTTGCATATGAGTTTACCCATGCAAGGTACCTAAAAGCTAAGAATGACGATGATTGGCAATTTAATAAGTAGAACGATGAATATGTGCTTCGTTGCTATATTTTTTAAATTTTTATTTAATGTGCTTTGGAAGCAACTTGTTGATATGGAATGGAAACTCTCAATATTCTCCCCAATTTGAATGGGACGATTGGCGATGTCATTTTGCTCTCAACACTTGAACTAAAGTATCTGGACTGAAACTAATGCATATTCGATGGTTGTCATCATTTTGATGTCTATGCCCAAGTCTTTCACAAGCTCCATTGTTCATTTCGCATTAACAAGTTGAAGCATATGAATGTTGAGTTGCTCTCCATGTTGAAGCTAATTACAAACATAATCAAAAGGAGAGATCCTCTATTTATGTAATGGTTGTTAATGCTAGATAAGCACAATAGGAATCATGGATTTCGGAAGAGTCCATTCCATAGGAAGAAGGACAATGATATGGTCACACTTCTACAACTTTTGGACATCTAACAACTTGGATGATTGCTACTACTGGAACAAGGCGAGATGTTGGAAGTTATCTATTGTCCTTACATAATGATATCCATATTTTACTTCGACAGTATAATAGACTCGGGTAAAAACAACAACCAACATATCAGTCTTTTTTTCATCATTGAAATCAACTTGTTTGTTGGACGAGAAGATAGTTGGATGGTTATACCAGAAGGCTTTATATAAAGGGAAGATAATTATCCATATGTGTTAGAGTATGCATCACTTGTAGAGATGGGTAATTGAATCCTTCCAGGGTCCAATTACCACATCCACAGGTTTAGTCCCAGATCTACTGTTAGTGGGACTCCGATCTATCTATAGGGCTATATAAGAATTCCCACAACCATTGTATTAGTTGAGAGAAAGCAATACAAAATACCCGTCCCTTGAGAGGCATTCTCCCGTGGGTTCATCTTGCTCTTCACGAAGTAGGGTTCCACGTAAAATTTGAATGTTCTTCCATTATTCTTTATCTGTGATATTACGCTTCCGCATTATCATTTTCCATATGGTATCAGTGTATATTTCTACATGGTATCAGAGAGGGTTCGATTCTCGAGGATTAATTATTTTATATTCGTGATTTATTCGAGATTCGATTAACAAAGAGAGTTCCGTTCTTGGATTTTTGTTCTTAAAGATTAAGTCCAAATATTAGAGAGGTTTCAATTCTATGGTTTTTTATTCTTGAATATAATCATATTTATATATTTTCTATTCAAGATCTGTTCAAAGATTCTGCATGGTTCAATCAGCATATTCTTGTTCAGAGCAGTTACAGAGATTGCCGCGAAAACCAAGGAATATATATGTGATGAAACCCTAGTTATGCACTACCACCATGCTATTCTGGTGAAGGGAAAATCATGTAGGGTTCCTCGGAACTTTAATTCTCGAAACCTTAATTTTAGGTTCAACATCGCGATTAAAGTCCATAATGATATGCTGAGTTCTAGCACTAAAGTGATTGGCGGCATCTCCAGAAGCTCTTCATGCGGACATGAGAAGTATCATCAACAACAATAGAGATTGAGGTGTTGTGTTATCAAACCAAAAGAAGAAGTGCACGATCACGCCTTCAATTGCATCTCCAAGACCATCGGGATCCTACTTGCCACGCAATCAACATATTCCTGTTCAGAGCAGTTACGGAGATTGCCACCAAAATCAAGGAGTATATATGTGATGAAACCCTAATTATGCACTACCACCATGCTATTCCGGTGAAGGGAAAATCATGTAGGGTTCCTCGGAACTCTAACTCTCGAAACCTTAATTTTAGGTTCAACATCACGATTAAAGTCCACTATGATATGCTGAGTTCCAGCATTAAAGTGATTGGCGGCATCTCCAGAATCTCTTCACGTGCACATGAGAAGTATCATCAACAACAATGGAGATTGAGGTGTTGTGTTCCCTAACCCAAAGAAGAAGTGCACGATCACGCCTTCAATTGCATCTCCAAGACCATCAGGATCCTACTCGCCACGCGATCTACTCCCTTGAGATGCTCCAGGTGGTCGATTCCCTCCATAGGCAGCATCTCTCCTACTCCAACACTACTCCAGACCAAACATTTCCAGTATTCACCCTCTTTCTTCTGTGATGACACCACCTCCAAGCAATAGAACCCAGCAACGCACATTTAGCGCAAGCTCTCCAGGCATGAGGCGATGGTCAGGTTATCTCTGCCATTCACCATCTTCGCCCCAACCTCCTCACAATGGCGGTGGTCATCTGTTGTGATGGATTCTTTTATAAGAACCTCATGAAAGAGGAAATAAATCGAGGGGCCCTTCTCCTTTATTGAGCTTTGTGTCCCGTATGGCTCTTATTTATTTAAAGAAGCCCAAAAAGCTATGCTTCTACTCTATTTAAAAAAAGGAGGGCTGAAATCATCATTCAGGGACCACTTTACCAATTAAATTCCACTACTTTTTTATTTAGGCCCAGTGGACCGTTACGGCAAAATGAAGTTGCTGAAGAGCTAGGGCCTAGTGTATTTCTTTTATTAATATAGGTCCAAGAGACCAATATAAAATTTCCAAAAATTTATGGAAAAAGAGCATGTGATACTTTAGGCCCGATTAGGCCAAAGAAAAAAATGGAGGGCCTAAAAAATGAGGTCGCATTTATGGGTCCAATTTGGGGCATGGTGATTTGAAAAGAGGGGGTTATTTTTTTGGAAAACGACTAGCGTACAAAAAAAGGAATGAGAAAAGTCGTACGCGGAGAAAAAAAGGGAGATATCTATAAGAAAAGGGAAATAGCCACGGGAAAAAATCATTTGAGATTGTTTTTATTTTCCCCATCCTCAATTACTTCGCTCGACTTGGTTGATGTCATCTATTCCGACCAGTATGGGAGAAAGGGGGATATTATATAGAGTTCTACATATCATATTCTCCAATTCAGATTCCAGGCTAATTGTGAGACTCTATAGTTCATATTCGAACTCTACATCACATGTCTGATTCTCCAGTTCAGAATTCCAAGCCAGTTGTCACACTCTACAGTTTAGATTGAGACTACATTCAAATTATTTCAGGGTGTATAGTTTGATATGCACATATATGCGATCATTATTTGAGAGGTCCCCATCTTTGATTTAGACTCAATTTTCAAGTGATCCATAGTATGTCTAGAGTGGAGATCTCATTCTCTAAGCCATTGTGGGCTAGGGTTTTCATGTGGTTTCATAGGACCGGAGTAGAGTGCCCATTCTTTGAGCCAGTATGGGAGAGACCCGATTCGCCAATGGTGAGACTTTCAAACTCCATTCTCTAACGATCGTGGACTCCGATGAGGATGCTTGCTCAGCCTTTTCCAGTTTAACCCTTCAGAGAGATGGAGCAGTTGCGAGCTAGAGTTCTTTAGGTGGAGACTTGTTTCAATTTCATTGACTACGACTGACGCAATACCAAGCACATGTTCTCCGACAAGGAGTTCCAGTTTAGTTCACACTCCAGCCTTTAGTTCCTCCTCACTAGCATGGCCTGAGAAGCAATGTCTTCAGCAATCAACCATCAAAGTTTGCGTTGAGTTGATATTGTCTGTACTGTCTTGTATTATGAATGAGCGATTTCTTTTTATTTGTCCAAGTTGAGTATTGCATGCTCCAGCTTGAGGAGTGTTAGAGTATGTGTCACATATAGAGATGGGTAATTGGATCCTTCCAGAGTCCAATTACTACATCCTCAGGTCTAGTCCAACATATACTGTTAGTGGGACTCCGGTTTGTCTGTAAGGCTATATAAGAAGCCTCATATCCATTGTATTGGTTGAAAGAATGCAATACAAAATATGGGGCCCTTGAGAGGCCTTCTCCTGCGGTTTCGTCCTGCTCCTCAGATGTTCTTCCACTATTATTTATCTCTTTATCTTCGATATTACGCTTCCATATTTTTGTTTTCTACATGGTATCGCAACGTATTTCTATAATATGAGATTTGTTGCAAGTATTGCAATGATCACCACTGAAATGTGTAGTCTACTACATTTCAGGGGGAGAATCATTATAGAGAATGTCTCTATGTTTCATTTGTTATAAAAAAAACTTCTATATGTTTCTAAGCTTGTTAGATATAGACATTCATTTCGAGAGAAAATATTATAAAGAGTTATGATAAATTTATCTTCCCTCATCTATGTGAGAATGGTTCGTCTATGGTCTCCTCGTCCTAGTATGAAAGGTACCTAGAACAAGGGCCCAATCTTTTGTATAAGTGGATCTTTTGTTACCTTGATCGGCCTTGTCTCTAGTTCAACGGGGAAACCTACAAAGAGAAATACTATCTATGAGAAGTTTGAAAATCTTGAGGCCGAGAAAGAAAGTATCCGCAAATATTGCACCATTTCGAGAATTCTTAATTCAATTAAAATACCAGATACAAACAATAGTCCTAACTTGATCAAGAGTTGTAATTATATTAGGAGCCCTAATGCGGTTAGGAGTTCCTTATTCATGATATATTCATCCAAATAAATTGGGAGTTGAAATAGTGGGATAGAAATATTGTAATACTGCGTACTAGATTAGGCATGTGAATATGATTAACATTTGATGTTGGTTATGCAAATATGCTCAGAGGTCGAGGAGAGAGGTAAGGAAGAGGAACATCTTTTGAGGTTTTCATGCCGGAGTTGAAAAGCAGACTGCGGTGATCATCGCTCCCGTTCGTCGTTGGTGCTACAAGTGTGGCCTGACGGGCCATCTTGCAAGATGGTGTCCGAGCGAAGAGGATGGTTTGCTACCGCTGCCGGTAGGAGGGGCATCTTCAAAAAGATTGTTCGTTGGGGACCTCCAAGATGGTTGTCAACACTGTTGGAAAAGTCGGCCGACTAGGCCGGTTAGTTGGTACGACTAGTCGAGTCGGTGGGGTAGTCGACTCGACTAGGCCTAGTCGGCTATTAGTCGGTCAACCCGACTAATCGGCCTAGTCGGTTGACTATAAGACCGACTTTTACATAGAGATTTTTAAATTATTTAGTTTTTCGATTTTTTAAAAAGCAAACTTATTCTAATATGCTTAATGTTATATTTAAAGACAACTAGTTCTTTTATTTCATTATGATAGTATAGAAAATATGAAAATCAATGTAAATATATAAGAATATGTGTATAGAAATTGATTTATATACTTAAAATAAATAAAAATTCAAAATCAACTAATGGTTGACTAAATCCGACTAGTCTCCTGATTGTCGGTTAATCCTTAGTCAGTGACCCTGCCGACCGAGTACCGATTACCGCTTTCTGCAACCTTGGTTGTCAACAGTGACCTTATGCATAAAAGGAAGGAGTTTGAGGAGAACCATATAGAGCATGTGGATAGTATCCTGATTTCTTAGGGACCCAATAATGACCTGAGGGTAGTGGTTGAGATACTAGACTTCGATCAAACTACTGGGTACGTGGAGGATGTGATTTGGCTCTTGGAGATGGTGTTGTGTGTCCATGGTGTTGAGGCAGAGGAGCTGTCAAGGTTCCTGTCTAATGGAGGTGGCATGTTTCCTCGATCGGTGTGTTGGCGGAGGCTATGGTTGAGAGATGGTGTGGTGCAAGACCCCTCACGGTGATCCAGAGTATTCTTCAGTCGGGGTTGCTCCCAGATGAAGGATGGGATGTCCTCGTGTTGACGAACGAGAACCTGATATCTATACCATTGGAGATAGTTGAAAAGGTTGATTTCGAACTCTGTCTGACAAGGGTAGAGGAGCTTCAGAGTGTTCCACCTTCGGATTTGAGGGAATATCCTTCTTCCTTGAATCCGACACCTAGGTCAAACGCGATGGAGTTTGGGCTGGTGAAGGCGATGCCATTGCCGCAACAGCCACCAATGATCGCCACGGCCTCGCATCGGCTGGCCTCGTGTGATTCTTGGGCGTACTAGCTGTTTCCCTTCCTAGATTTCCGTCCTGACATTGCGCTAGTGAAGGATTTCCCCTTTTGGAGAGAAGATCACCTCTCTCTAGAAGAGACAAGATATTTTGAAGGGTGGAGGTACAATTGTCGCCATCGAAGCAGGGTCGGATCCTGACCTGAATGATATTATTGGGTTTCGACTGGAGAGTCTCCATGCTGAATGCTATTATTGGGTTTCGACTGGAGAGTCTCCATGCTGAATGCTATTATTGGGTTTCGACTGGAGAACCTCCATTGATGCTCGTACTCGGACCCTGTTTTGAACACATCGGGGGCTCGAGCGATGGGTTTTTGGTCTGACCCCTTCCTGAACCTGACAAACTCACAGGCAGTTGTTTATTCGTTGAATCCATGTGGTTTTTCCGTGCTCTCGGCCATGACCTTGGGCAGAGGGTTCTCGACCCTGACTTTAGGCGGAGGGCTCTAAGGTGCACTAATGCCCTTGGCTCCGACTAAGGTGTCATCGAAGGTCAGTGATGGTAGAGCTGAACATGTTGTATCAGAGCTGGATACCGCAAGTCCCGGGAAGTGAGGCGACGACATGGTAGTGAATTGGAGGACCTTCTGGAGACTCTAGCACCACCATTGGATGTAGGTGGGGGTCCGGTGCACCCTTCGGTGGACGAGAAAGATGACTTCATTTTGAAACCATCGGTTTTTTTGTCTGGACCTGGGAGCTCGACTTCGAAACAATTTGATCCCTCACTGTGGAGGAAGGAGTCTCTGGTCATGGTTGTGGAGGGGGAGAGCAACTTGGTGGCGAGTAGAGAGGATGTTGAAGAGGTTACAGGGGTTGCATCCTTGGCTCGGAGTCGGAAAATGGAATGTCATATTTTGGCAACAGAGAGAGCTTGATGAGAAAGGAGGTTGGTGCTGGGTGACGAAAGCCATAGAGAGAGGGGTGATCCGATTCTCTATTTCTCCCGCAGGAGAAGGAAGCATGAGGCGCAAAAATCGTTGAAACATGAGTTGGAAGATAAAGATGTGAGAAACTGGGGCTGTGGTTCGATTGGGGTCACCTTGCCTACATCACCAACTGTGGAGACTCGAGCAGAGGCCGAGGGGCAAACAGTTGGTGCACTAAACAATATGGCCGATATTCACATACATGATGCAGAATGTCTCGAGGTATTTGTACCTACCACTAACCCTCGAAGTGGATCTTAATGAAGAATGTCTCCTGGAATGTGATGGGGCTAGGGTATAGGGAGAAGAGGACAGTTTAAGAGATTTTGTGTTCATGATGTGCATATATCGTATTCTTGCAGAAATCGAAGGTTGTAAGCTAGTGGGACACATTGACTTGGAGGTCGTTGGGGTATCTTAGACTTATAGAGTTCAAGGCAGTTCTAGCTGTAGGAAATGTAGTTGGCTTGGTTCTAGCATGGGATGTTGATTTGTTCTCATGTGTAGAAGAAAGTGTAGGTCTCAGATCTGTGTCTGTGTTATTGGAGCGTAAGTCTGGGGTTGGAAGAGTTATGTTTATGGTTTTCGGTAGGTCGGTGCAATCCCGTCTTGTGGGAAGAATTGAAGGCCTCTAGAAGGGAGTTTCCAAATGCCCCTTGGATGGTCGATTGGGACCTCAATGCGATGGTACTTACTTCTTATCGCTCGGGTGATCGTGAGGGGTGGGACTCGAGCTCAGATGATTTCATGGATCGTGTTGGGGTGTTTGTGCTAAAGGTGTTGGATGTTACAAATAGGAAGTACACATGGCATAGCACCTCCTCGAGATCCCAACTGGATCACTTCCTAGCTTCTATTGAATCAATGGAGATGTTCCCACTGTCTATGGTCCATACTCTTCCAAGATCTAGATCAAACCACACACCCATCTATTGGGACTCAAGTAAGGGGACGATTCTGAGGTTGATGTTCATATTTGAAAGAGTTTGGTTGATGGATGATGGATTCAGAAAGATGGTGTTGGATTTTTGGAGGTCGTTGAAGGTGGAAGGCTAAGGATGGTGCAGAAAATAAAAAAATTGTGAGATGTATTGATGGAACACAAGAAAAAGTGAGCCAGAGCAGAGGTGAGAAACGCGACAAAGCTGCCAAGGAGATTGCGAGGATGGATGAGGTTGAGGATGGTTGCAACGAGATGCTTTCTAGAGGAGAGAAACATCAGGTGGCCGCTAAGGATTGTTGGAAATACGAGCCCACGGCGAGCCATTATGCAATAAATGTTATTGCAATTCACTCCTTAATCTGAAATGAAGAATACATAATTTGCATAATAGGTCCCTTAGTACAATTAGGGTTATGTACCATGGCCATCTTGATGATCATACAGCTGTTGATTCAACTATTGAATCATAGAGGCTGGTGCTTGGATGAATATCTAAAGAGTTAGATTGAGGACTCATCAAGCACCGTCAGATGATTGTTAAGAGATGATCTCCAGCCTGAGTAGGAGATGGCAATCCTTATCTCTGAAGGCTGATATCTGACCGACCTCTTGATGCAGGTCCTCTGCATAGGAATAGAGATTCGGAGGTGTCAGATTAGTTAGGTCAAAGAGTTGACTTAACGAGATCGAGATAACCAGAGTCCTATATCGTATGCTGTCAGGATATAGGCACGCATCCTCTGACCGGAGACAGATGTGTTGCTATATGTCTAAGTATGTACATTTGGCAGACCAATAGGTTGATGACCTAATCAAGGTCTACACACCGGCGCGCTGGTGTGCATATAAGGGCATATGAGTAATACGATCTCTCAAAGGGATCATACAGGTTCAGTTACTGAACCGGAAGACATGAGCTCACTCATGAGATATTGGGAAGAATCAAATTCCGTGCGCACGGTCGTCTCGCTTTGGAAGCTTGACTGAATTTGTAGGTTTGATATATACTTTTGGAAAGTATATGATCAAGACCTAGGTATGATATATGCTTTTGGAAAGTATATGATCGATACCGACTCCCAATGATCGAATGAGAAACTTACTGATAAAACCATGAAGTAGACAGTATAAAGTTGATCGAATACTTCGGGTTTAGTCTAAGTCTTCCAGTATGCAGGATGTACAGGTATTGGGAATACCTGAGGGTGATGTGATCATAAACGATTGTATAACCATGACGCTTCCATTCCTAGGGAGTGATGAAACGGGTCTGGATTTTAGTGACTCCTCTCAGTAGAGAAGTAATCTGATCTTGGTCCAAGTGTTGGACATTGATCTGAATGTGATTCAGATGCAATAAGAAGATTAGATTTACGGTCTTGATTTAATCAAGCATCTATGGGAGGCCCGCGATCTGGATTTGAGATACGATCTCAATATCCATGTCACTATACGTGGAACAATACAATCGCCCTGTCCTTATCTCCAAGTATCTGCGGAGAAAGCGCATTATCCTTGAAAGAGTTCATGGATAATTCTATTGTTGATATATGTATCCGAGCATTGAGAATATGGATAATTAAATGTGATTTAATTATCATGATTAATATGATTTTGATTCATATTATAAAGAGAGCTATCTTAGATAATTAGATTATCAAAGATATAAGTAATATGAATATGATTCATATTATTTGGACACAAGAGAATAGAGATCCAAAATGATTAAATATGATTTAATCATCATGGATATGAATAATGTGGATAGCAATATCCATATTAATCAAATATATTATAAATGTGATTTATAATATATAAGAGAGAGATGTTTGTAATTTACATTTGTTAATTAAATGTTAATGTGAATTGGATTCACATTGGACATTAAATTGAAAAAGTAATTTACATTTTGTTTTGGGTTGTGAATGTGATTCACAAATTTCCAATGGCATGATTGTAATGTTCACAAAATAAATTGGATTTATTTTTGTGAAATAATTTGCAACAAAAGTTGTTGCAAATATTGGAGAGAATCATGAGATAATATAATCTCATGTAATAGGAAAAGGAAGCTCCCTTCCTAAAAAGGAGAGGGGACGGCCACAATTCCCATGAGGAGTTGGTGGCCGTCCACCCTCCTTATGGAAGGAGGCTTGCCTCCTTTCCTATTTCTCCATTGGAGATTAATTTGATATAAAATCAAATTATATTTATTGTATATTTGATTTTTATTAAATTAATTGTTGTTGTGTTTTTAGCAACATGACCATTGAAAGAAACACAAATTGGTTTGGACCATTGGATTTGTGTTGACACATGGATTGAGATCCATGGATCCCAAAACCCTATAAAAGGAGAGGCACCCCATTGCTCTTCTTTACACAAACACATAAGTTGAGGCAACAAATCTCTCTCTCTCTCTCTCATTCTCTCTACACGTCCTCTCTCTCTCTCATGTGGCCGTCCACCATGGATGCCCTAGAGAGGTTCTCCATCGCCGCGGCATCGTCGTTATGCTGCCCGATGGTTTGCTCGAGGATCTCCGTCTCCTTCGGTGCGCCCCGCTCGTGAAGAAGACATCGGATCTCGTGTGTCGAGATCAGGAGATCCGCCGCTTGGATCATCAACATGGATTGCGAGAAGCACGCGGTTCATCCCCGCGCTCGCAAGCGTCTCCTCTGTCGGATCGGACTTGAGACAGGAGGTCTCTTTGTTTAGAGACTCGATCGCAACCACGCTTCAAGAGGTAAACCTAATACTTGATTGTAGTTTAGACGAAACGATCCGAGAAGTGTTCTTGGATCATGTGGTTTCGTCGCAAGAAAAAATTTTAATTTCCGCTGCATAGAACAACTAGTGCGACTAGTCGTTCTTCGTCGTATTCGATGCGACGATCACGCTTCCGTGATGCGCTTGAGGATCTAACCATATCCTTCAAGTGGTATCAGAGTCAGGTTGGTGGTTTTGGATACGATCCATAAACCGAGGACGACTTGGGTTCATTAGGGTTTGCGAAAGTTTTCTTGCATTTCATTTTCGCATCTCTGTTTTGATATTATTTTCGGCACTGTTTAAATTGTTTAAACACGAAAATAATAATTAGATTTTGTTCCCCATTAAATAAGGAAACCGTAGGATCTGAGTTTGCGTGATTTCGATTCCGTTTACTCTAGATATGCTCATTTTAGTGAACATGTATCCACTGTTTCGGGGACTGCGGATCATGATGTAATTAAGATGTTAATTGCGGATTTGAAACGCCTTGAAATGCGTGCAAATCTCTTGGGTTCTGTTGTAAATCAAGTTAGCAAACTTTAGAAATTTATTTTGCTTAATTTGGATTTAAATTGATTTAGATATGGTATTTTTAGTAAGTGAGGGTCACTGCTGAAAATACTTTCCTAATCAAGAACCTAGTGATTGTCATTTAACTAATTAGTGAAATTAAATTGTTTAATTTCCTGGAATAATTATGCATAAATATTTGTGAAATATTTAATAATAATTATGTCCTTAAATGACTTTGCCCTAACCAACAAATGATTAGATGTGATCTAGATCAAGATTGGTTACATGATCTACATGATCAACACTCCAACAAACATGTTGCTTGAATAGGACTTGGGATTTGTTTAGCAAATCTCATTATAATGTTAATCAAAAATGTTTTGATTATTACTATATGGTACAATTTCGGTTGAAGAACCGATGATCATCTCAAGTACAAATTAATCAATTTGGCATTATCCTTTCCCGAGGCGGATATGGTGCCTAGTCGGAGAGCATTGGGGTTGCGGGTTGCAACGTATGTGGTCCGTCCCACTCTCGTCGGTACTGGCCATGACAGCGGGTAGGGCCGGGATAATGTCCGAGGGATTAAGATGTATTTTTCTAATTATTAAAATTCGAAATAATACGTATTTGAGATAATACCATTATTCAAGTAACTATTAAAATGTTTGTTGGAATTTAATTGGATCATTAATTTAATATGATTAGATTAATTGGAATCCAATTAAGATTGAAATACTCTAATATTATTAGAGTTAATAATTCCCTTGGAAGAATTAATTATGTGAATGTGATTCACGATAATTAATTAAAATTTGAATATGAGGTGAAGGATCACATAAGTGACATCCATGGTCTCCCGTCAAGGCGAAGGGTTCCGTCGCCAGGGATTGTATGTGGGAGACGCCTGTCCGAAGTGACAGCTCCTGTATGCAAGCGCATCTGGATCGGACTCTTTGCTTCTCGAAAGAGTAAGGCCGTATACGTAGTGACCCCAATATCGGATCCTCATATTATTGGGGCGATATTGGATTGCGTATAGCGAGTACTATTCCTGTTGACGGTTGGTTCAATTAACGACGGGTCAACATCGCCTTAGGGGTGGTGGGCTCGGGTGTTAAAGACCGAATTGGGAAATGCAAGTTGGACTTGCAAAGCGGAATGTGTTCCCGCTTCTTTTTATCCGAGTTGCAGATTCTCATATTATTGGGATGTAACAAAGATAAAGAAGGAGATCCCAGATCTTGTTGAGATATAATGGTAAGTATATCTCTTACATTGAAAGTGATTAAGGGAATGAACTTTCAGTGTTGACAAGACAAGACAACTTTGATATAAAAATCCTAAATCAAAGTAAAATATATATATTTATATATTTATGCAAATTTCTTATTTCAGATAATCCTTCATTAAAACCCACTCAATGATATACTCAATAATAACCAGTAAAATATCATGGATTGGACTCATGATCCAGATATTGTACTTGCAGTTGGACACATAATGTATGTGGTTGCAATGAGCAAGTTTCCTCATAATAATGAGGAATGACAATTAAATAGATAATAGGACTACAACCCTAGGGTTTGTGTGTCTCTATAGTCTTGATCTCTCATCGGATGTACTTTGGAAGTGACATGTCGATAATGATCGTAATTGTCAAATAATCCTTATAAAATTAATGAAGATATTCTGGCATACATATGTGCTCTTGACATTTAACATGAATGAGATGGTTCACTGCATCATGCAGAATGGTGGCTCTATAAGAGATGGTGTATTCAAATTGTTTGAGTACCTACCTGAACCTATGTTTTAAGAGTTTAGATGGATGTAGATGATGAGTGTCATCATTCTACTATCTATACTCTGGTCATTCATGAAGCTTCATAATATTCATATTGTATGAATTTAATGAAGCATGTATAAATGTTGAAATGCTCTTACATAAGAGATCCTTAGTCTTAAGCAATGGTTGCTTATAGATAAAGGGAGCGCAGTGGAAGCATGGGTTGGACCCGAGTAAGAAGTATGATCAAAGAGTTGACTATACATCTATGACTTCCATATGTCATCCGAAGAGTTGGATGAATGCCAATACTGCAATAAGTTGATGTGTTGATAGTATGACTATCAAGTCTATCAAGAATCCTTAGAAAAGGACTCGGATGGAGCATCAGATTAATCTACATAAATCATTGATAAGATAAAGTCAAATAATTGTATCTCAATCTTCTGATGACATTTGCAATAGGTTGCATATGTTTTAGAAGACTGAAAAATTTGATCTTAAAGGTTTATAGTTATCCACATGGATATTGATGCAATTGTTGCAACAATCTCTGTTGGATTGATAGACTTGTTAATTTCAGTGGGAGAGTCCTTAGTCTTAGAGAATGTCTCTATGACCTAGATATAAGAATACACTCATTGTTTGTTTCTAAATGTTAGAAATAAACATGAATCTGAGATAGAACTATCATAAAGAGTTATGATGTATATATTTCAGATAGTAATCTAATAATCTAGTGGACTTCACTAAATTAGAAAATTAATGAATGGTTCATTAACATTTCTAAATACTGAAATTAAACCTTAAGATCAATAGGAGGATGAAGATCATTTGACAATGATCTAGCATCAAGCCTTGGACATTTGTCTATTGATTTGATCAATAGGCTAGTAAGAGATGAAACTTTAGAATGTCTAAAATTTCAAAGCTTACATGCTTATGAATATTGTATTCATAATAAAATGTCCAATACACCCTTCTTTGGGAATGGTGTAAGATGATAAGGTATTCAGGATCTCATACATATTGATGTATGCGGATCATCTATATCATAGTAAACATTATGGATATATGATATCTATTAATGATTATGTATGATATGAAATTTCTTCTCTTCACCTGAAGAAACCTTTGAAATGTTCAAAGATTTCATAATTTTGGTCTACAACCAAAGTTTGAAGGAAGATAAAATGAATTTGATCTAATCAAGGTAGCATGTACCTGTTAGATGAATTCAAAGGATACCTTATGGAGATATGAATATCATTTCTATCTCAATCCTCCTAACTCACCTTAACTCAATAGAGTTATAGGGAGATACAATTGGATCATGTGTGACATGATCTTATCAATGATGATTTTTAGCATAATTATCCCTTGGTGTCCAGGTATATATGTGTAGTAGAGACTACAATATATATCCTTAATAAGGTTCCATGCAAGATGGAATCTAGCACTTGAGAGTGCTGCTTCATTAGGAAAATAAAGGATGGTATTGGATACCTACTTTATGACCTTGAGATTCTTGAAATATCTCATCTCTGAGAATGTGATTCTTGGAGGTTGAGACTCTTGAGAATCAAGACGAAAATGAAGTGTAGGAACTCATTTAATCTTGAAAAGATAATGAGGCTCCTGAAATTGGAAACTAAAAGGATAATTGAAGATGAAACACTAAAACCTCTTCAAAAGAGTTTGAGGAAGGATTCCATGTGTCAGAGAAATCTGACAATGATCGAACTTCATGTGATGAAGCTTCTAAAGATCATAGCATGGATAGATGGATGTTAGCAATAAAAGTCTAAAGTAGACTTCATATACAAGTGTTGTATTTGGACCCTATAGGATCCACCTATATAGGTAAGACCTGTAAAGGTGTAAATGGATCTTCAAGAGAAAGGGAACCTGATGAGAAGGTAGAGACCTTCAAAGCACGGTTCGTAGCCATGAGCCACACACCGGAAGAGAAGACATTGCTTGCAATGAGACTTGTTCTTCGGTGACCATGTTTAAAATCATCAGAATGTTGCTAACCTTAGCTACACAACTTGACTATTGCATCTTCAAGATGTAAGTCAATATTGCATTCCTCTACGAATACCTCTTTGAGGATATTCACATGAAGTAGCCCCAGGGCTTCATGGTTGAGGAAAGCAAGGTGTGCAAACTAAGGAATCCATCTATGGACTCAAATAAGCTTCTTGAAGTTGGACCATAAGATTTGATGGAATTATAATTGTTATGATTTCAGATAGAATCTTGATGAACCATGTGAAGCTTAGTGGAGTGCCTTTGTGTTCATCTTGCTAAATGTAGATGATATCCTGATCATTTAAAATGATATAAGGATAATAATAAGTGTTTTATAATCTGGTTATTCCATATCTTGAAATATGATTTCAAAGATACCTCTTAGATCTTAGTTCTGAAGTTGTTCAGAAGCCAAGAGAAGAGGATAATTGGACTGTCACATTTGTAGTATACCTCGGACATATTCTATTCATAGAAATTCCAAGAAAGGCTTCTAACCCTTAAGATATGGTACTGACCTATCTTAAGGGATAGCACCTCAAAGAGTTGAGGAAGTAATGCTACAACTACTTGCACTTGTGCATTAGTTACGAGAAGCTGAGTGTATACTAGAGTGTACAAATACCAGATGTCTGTCATGCAGTGGGAGTAGTAAATTGTTACTAATCCTACTGTAGAGATAAAACACTTGATTGCAGTAATAACAAAATCTTCATAGATGAGGAGATTTTTGAGATAGTAATCTCAAAGTCTTATCTTCAAAAGTTTAAGACCATGTAGATAGTGATCTATAAAGGTCTAAACTTTAGATACCTTAGGAGATAGAGATCTCCGGGAATGAAGGTATTCTAATAAGGATTATGGGGATATTGGTTATAATGTAACCAACTAGATTGAGTATTGGTTGCATGAGATGCAACATTCGCATTAGATGCGAGCACTGTTACTGGGGATGTGCAAGTGCCGTAAAAGTACTTGGCATAGTCTCGCGGGAACAGAGTGACTGATCATCTTACCTAGCTATTTTCTAAATAGCCTATGATTGTCACATGAGTGCGGGTTTAAATGATTAGCCCATTAATGGCTCTTTGGGCTAGTGGGAGATTGTTGGAAATGCGAGCCCACGGCGAGCCATTATGCAATAAATGTTATTGCAATTCACTCCTTAATCTGAAATGAAGAATACATAATTTGCATAATAGGTCCCTTAGTACAATTAGGGTTATGTACCATGGCCATCTTGATGATCATACAGCTGTTGATTCAACTATTGATTTATAGAGGCTGGTGCTTGGATGAATATCTAAAGAGTTAGATTGAGGACTCATCAAGCACCGTCAGATGATTGTTAAGAGATGATCTCCAGCCTGAGTAGGAGATGGCAATCCTTATCTCTGAAGGCTGATATCTGACCGACCTCTTGATGCAGGTCCTCTGCATAGGAATAGAGATTCGGAGGTGTCAGATTAGTTAGGTCAAAGAGTTGACTTGACGAGATCGAGATAACCAAAGTCCTATATCGTATGCTGTCAGGATATAGGCACGCATCCTCTGACCGGAGACAGATGTGTTGCTATATGTCTAAGTATGTATATTTGGCAGACCAATAGGTTGATGACCTAATCAAGGTCTACACACCGGCGCGCTGGTGTGCATATAAGGGCATATGAGTAATACGATCTCTCAAAGGGATCATACAGGTTCAGTTACTGAACCGGAAGACATGAGCTCACTCATGAGATATTGGGAAGAATCAAATTCCGTGCGCACGGTCGTCTCGCTTTGGAAGCTTGACTGAATTTGTAGGTTTGATATATACTTTTGGAAAGTATATGATCAAGACCTAGGTATGATATATGCTTTTGGAAAGTATATGATCGATACCGACTCCCAATGATCGAATGAGAAACTTACTGATAAAACCATGAAGTAGACAGTATAAAGTTGATCGAATACTTCGGGTTTAGTCTAAGTCTTCCAGTATGCAGGATATACAGGTATTGGGAATACCTGAGGGTGATGTGATCATAAACGATTGTATAACCATGACGCTTCCATTCCTAGGGAGTGATGAAACGGGTCTGGATTTTAGTGACTCCTCTCAGTAGAGAAGTAATCTGATCTTGGTCCAAGTGTTGGACATTGATCTGAATGTGATTCAGATGCAATAAGAAGATTAGATTTACGGTCTTGATTTAATCAAGCATCTATGGGAGGCCCGCGATCTGGATTTGAGATACGATCTCAATATCCATGTCACTATACGTGGAACAATACAATCGCCCTGTCCTTATCTCCAAGTATCTGCGGAGAAAGCGCATTATCCTTGAAAGAGTTCATGGATAATTCTATTGTTGATATATGTATCCGAGCATTGAGAATATGGATAATTAAATGTGATTTAATTATCATGATTAATATGATTTTGATTCATATTATAAAGAGAGCTATCTTAGATAATTAGATTATCAAAGATGTAAGTAATATGAATATGATTCATATTATTTGGACACAAGAGAATAGAGATCCAAAATGATTAAATATGATTTAATCATCATGGATATGAATAATGTGGATAGCAATATCCATATTAATCAAATATATTATAAATGTGATTTATAATATATAAGAGAGAGATGTTTGTAATTTACATTTGTTAATTAAATGTTAATGTGAATTGGATTCACATTGGACATTAAATTGAAAAAGTAATTTACATTTTGTTTTGGGTTGTGAATGTGATTCACAAATTTCCAATGGCATGATTGTAATGTTCACAAAATAAATTGGATTTATTTTTGTGAAATAATTTGCAACAAAAGTTGTTGCAAATATTGGAGAGAATCATGAGATAATATAATCTCATGTAATAGGAAAAGGAAGCTCCCTTCCTAAAAAGGAGAGGGGACGGCCACAATTCCCATGAGGAGTTGGTGGCCGTCCACCCTCCTTATGGAAGGAGGCTTGCCTCCTTTCCTATTTCTCCATTGGAGATTAATTTGATATAAAATCAAATTATATTTATTGTATATTTGATTTTTATTAAATTAATTGTTGTTGTGTTTTTAGCAACAAATCATGACCATTGAAAGAAACACAAATTGGTGTGGACCATTGGATTTGTGTTGACACATGGATTGAGATCCATGGATCCCAAAACCCTATAAAAGGAGAGGCACCCCATTGCTCTTCTTTACACAAACACATAAGTTGAGGCAACAAATCTCTCTCTCTCTCTCTCATTCTCTCTACACGTCCTCTCTCTCTCTCTCATGTGGCCGTCCATCATGGATGCCCTAGAGAGGTTCTCCATCGCCGCGGCATCGTCGTTATGCTGCCCGATGGTTTGCTCGAGGATCTCCGTCTCTTTCGGTGCGCCCCGCTCGTGAAGAAGACATCGGATCTCGTGTGTCGAGATCAGGAGATCCGCCGCTTGGATCATCAACATGGATTGCGAGAAGCACGCGGTTCATCCCCGCGCTCGCAAGCGTCTCCTCCGTCGGATCGGACTTGAGACAGGAGGTCTCTTTGTTTAGAGACTCGATCGCAACCACGCTTCAAGAGGTAAACCTAATACTTGATTGTGGTTTAGACGAAACGATCCGAGAAGTGTTCTTGGATCATGTGGTTTCGTCGCAAGAAAAATTTTTAATTTCCGCTGCATAGAACAACTAGTGCGACTAGTCGTTCTTCGTCGTATTCGATGCGACGATCACGCTTCCGTGATGCGCTTGAGGATCTAACCATATCCTTCAAGGATGACAAGCGAATGGAGGTGGAGTGGCCTTAAAGATCTAGGCCGAAATGGGTGAAAGAAGGGGATGCGAACACATGTTTCTTTCACGCAGTGGCAAGTGGAAAGAGGAGGAACCTGATACATGAGTTGTAGATAGAAGGAAAGAGAAACCAAGGAGATATGATGATTAGTGTGGTAATTGTGGAGCATTTTCAGAGTTTCAACCGGATACGGTTGTATTCTAGTGCCAGGTGGTCTGGAAGAGGGGCCAGATATCTGGGACTGGGCCAACAGGAGGCGCTTGTGTCAGAGTTCACTAAGGAAGAGGTTCGTCGGGCAGTCTTTGACCTCAATGTCGATGGATCTCCTGGACCATATGGTTTTCATGTCTTTTTTAGAGAGAATTCTGGTAGGTGGTAGAAGAGGATGTTATGGATTTGTTGTTTTGGAATTTAGGGATGCAAATAAGATACTGGAAAAGCTAAACAAGTCCCTGCTCTTCTTGCATCAGAAGAAGGTGCTGAGCTAGTTGACGAGTTCTGACCCATAGCAGATCTAGTGCGATTTACCTCATGTGCCAAGGTGTTGTCCAACTGACTCTGAAGGGTACTGGATGATCTCATTATGCCAGTGCAAACGATATTTATTTTGGGGCAGCAACTGTTGGAGGTGTGGTTGTGGCAGCATTGATTGTCTCAGGTTGGAAGAGAAGAGGGTCTTTCGGTTTCCTCTAGAAGGTTGACTTTTCAATGGCCTATGATAGCATGAACTGGAAGTTGATTTGGCATCGTTGGTGAAGAGGGACTTTTCGGACATCTGGGTAGATTGGATGAAGAGATGCATCACCACTACCTCGCTCTCGGTACTTGTGAATGGGAAGTAAGAAGGAGGTTTCTTCCAGCCACAGAGGAGGTTGCGGCAGGGATGCCCCCTCGCCCCCTTGTTATATTTTTTGATGGCAGACGTGTTGGTAGTCATGTCTGGCTTGACAGAGGAAGGTAAGTTCATAAGGGGCTACTCCAAGGATAACATTTCAGTGTGGGTTTTGTAGTGTGCAGATGATACCTTCTTCATAGAAGGAGTATCAGAGTGGAGAGTAGTAAGGGTGATGCTTAACATCTTCGGCGATCTATCGGGGATGAAGGCTAATGGCACAAAATCATCTTTTGTACCTTTTAACCTTTGTTCAAAGGACACAACAAGTTGTGGGGAGATCTTGGCGACGGTGTAGAAGACTGCCTATTGGTTATCTGGGCCTGCCACTCACTAATGACCGGGAGACTTTGGCAAATTGATTGGTTACCTGTTGTGGAGAAGTTGGAGAAAAGTAAGCAGGTTGGAAAGTTTCATGTCTTTTGAGAGGTGGGAGACTGGTCCTGGTAAAGGTTGTCCTTTCAGTCATTCATGTATTTTTCTTGTCAACCAGGATCATGCTTTTAGGTGTCCGTAAGAAGTTGGAGGCGCTAATGAGATGCTTCTTCTTCTTGTTGTCCTAGGAGGACAAGGGCCTGTCATTAGTAGGGTGGTCGTTGGTGACCACGCCGATCAAGGATGGAGGACTTGGGGTGTTGCAGATTAGAGATATGAACAAGGCATTGCTGGCAAAGTGGGTGATGAGAATATGAAGAACTAGGAGTGAGCTGTTTTCTAGTATGATTAGATCAATCTATGACAGAACTCCTAGTTTGGTTGCCCATTTGGGCAATGCGTCATCACCAACTACCTTCTGGAGAGGGGTTTGTTCAGTCTTGCCAGACCTGACTGACTCTTTGTGACCATTGTTGGGGGATGATAGAGGTTTTTGTTTTCGACAAATGACTTGTTTGAGGAGGGACCTTTGTGATTTGTACCACAAACTTTTTGCTTTGGCAACAGACAAGGAGTGTTGTGTGACGGACGTGTTGTCAGATGTTTCTTGGACGCCTAGATTTGTAACAGGGTTGTTTGATCAGAGAGTAAAGATTTTATTTGTCTTTTTGGCAGGTTGGGTAGATTCGTGGTGCTGGGAGGTGGGTTTTTCACTATCAGGAAGGCTTACAAGGTGATATCTGCCCAACCTCCTATGACGGATTTGGAGATCTCTAGAGACTATATGAAGATCTGGAGCTGGAGGATTCCGTTTAGGATAAGGGCGTTCTTGTGGCTCTTAATGAGAGAGCGAATCTTGACAATAATGAGGTGAGTCAAGCTACTTTTTGGCGTGGAGTAGGTTTGTAGAAGGTACGGAGAGTCGACAGAAGATATTGATCAATTGTTCCTCAAACGTCCATGCTTGGTAGACTTGTAGCCAAATGCGAATATTTCAGGCCTACAATGGAGTGACGGAATTCATTTTGGGCATCATTGGATAGAAGTTGATCTGGATCAGAAGAAGAGAGAATGAAGGTCTGTGTGCTTGTTTAGTCGATGTGGTTATCTAGAAATGTTGTGGTTTTTTAGGGAGGGGGATTTTATTTCAAAAATGTTCTTAGGCATGCCAGAGCCCTTTTTGAAACATGGTGGATGTAATCCTTTCTATTAATTTTTTAATATATTCTTTGGATGGACCTCTAAAGGAGATCCATCCCACCATTTTCCTCAAAAATAAATAGTTGGTTATTATTGGTGGAAATGTGCAATTTGTTTATTCCATAGAACCCTAGGCTCTCTTATATAGAGAGGAGCCATGGGTAAATCACATAAGAGGTTATCGGGAAAATAAAAATAGAGAAAATGATATGCCAACTATATAATATTCTCCACACTCCCCATCAAGATGGAGCATAGATATCAATCATGCTCAGCTTGGAAGAACATCACTGGAAAGGTCCTCTGAGCAATGGCTTGGTGAAAATGTTGGCAATCAACTCCTCTGAACGAACATGTGAAGTAGAAATCAAGCTCTTCTGGATCATATCTCTAGTATATTGACAGTCTACCTCAATATGTTTTGTTCTTTGATGAAACGCTGGATTATTGGCAATAAACAAAGCAGCTTGATTGTCACACTGTAGCTACATGGGTAGAGGTACATCTATATGCAAGTCTTGTAGTACAGCTCGAACCCACATCATCTCCATGCTTGCTTGTGCCATGGCCCTATATTCATATTCAGCACTGGATCTCGCCACAACAGTTTGTTTCTTGCTTTTCCAAGAAACCAGAGAGCTACCCACAAAAACTGCAAAGCCTGAAGTAGACTTACGATCCGTAGGACACTCTGCATAGTCTGTGTCTACACACATTGTTTTTAAAAACGCGCCTCGAGGCGTTGAGGCGTACGCCTTGAGGCGTTTTTCAAGAAAAAATGCCTCGAGGCTATATCCTCATGCAGTCTCAGTAAGGCTTACGCCTCGAGGCTTATGAGGCGCTGCCTCATTTCTGTGCTGATTTTTTATTTTTTTTTCTACAATATTTTTTTCTTTTCTTTTTGATTGTGGGCTTTTCATCTTTCGTAGACAAGTGTTTTCAAGTCCTTAAGCTCACAATTCACTGAAATGCATTTTTTTAGTTTATTAAAGTATTAAGCTTTGAACCGGATATTGGTGCGTTATTGGATAGTTTCGATTTTGATTCCCTCCCACGAGAGATAATGTGGGGAGTTTTGGAAAAGAGACAAGTACCTGTCCTATACATTAATCTCATAAAGGATATGTATGATAGGGCTTTATCTTGTGTAAGGATCCCGACGGAAAAGACTGACTATTTTGATATCAACATTGGTTTACATCAAGGTTCAGCTTTGAGTCCATTTCTTTTTACTTTGATTATGGACGAGTTGACAAGTCACATTCAGGATGAGTTACCTTGGTGTATGTTATTTGCTGATGATATTGTGTTGATTGACGAGACTATAGATGGAGTAAATGAGAAGCTTGAGGTTTGGAGACATGCATTGGAGACTAAAGGTTTTCGTATAAGTAGGGCTAAGACGGATTATATGGAATGCACCTTTGATGGAAGCAATGGTGAAGGAATCGAGGTGAAGATTGGTGACGATAACATTCAGAAGAGAGATTCTTTTAGATATCTGGGATCTATTTTGCAACATGATGGGGAAATTGATGGAGATGTTACTAATAGAATAAATGCAGGCTGGCTAAAGTGGAGAGGAGCCTCCGCTGTTCTCTGTGATAAGAAAATTCCTTTAAAAATTAAAGGAAAGTTTTACAAAGCAGCCGTGAGACCTTCTATGCTTTATAGTTCTGAGTGTTGACATGTGAACCATAGACATGTGCAGAGAATGGCTGTAGCAGAAATGAAAATGCTAAGATGGATGTGTGGACATACACGTAAAGATCGGATTCGGAATGATGCAATCAGAAAGAAAGTTGGTGTAGCTCCGATCGAGGATAAGATGCGAGAAAACCGCTTAAGATGGTTTGGTCATTTGCAAAGAAGGTCAACTGATGCACCGGTTAGGAGATGCGAGTGTTGGGATGTTGAGCCGGCTAAGAGAGGGCGAGGACGGCCCAAGAAGTGTTGAAAAGAGACTATACGAAGGGATCTTAGTTTTTTGGATATAAGTCCGAGATTGACCCAAGATAGATCTGAATGGAGGCGAAGAATCCATGTAGCCGACCCTACTTAATTATGGGAAAAGGCTTTGTTGTTGTTGTATTAAAGTATTAAGCTTATTTTTACTTTGTTATATATGTTCTTTATAAATCAACATGAACAAAAATTGGGTCTTGAGTCCTTAAATCTAATGCCTCTACTCTTTAGTACGCCTCTCGTGTTACATCTAGTTCCTTTAGTTAAATTTATTTAAGATTTTAAATTTTGCGGAGAGTTACCTATTACTGTGCTTGCATATCCATATTTACTATACTTCTTACAGATTTAGAGTCCAAAAAAGATAGTTATATAACAACTTGGATGTTTAAACCATGGTGTTAGCCTTGAAATGTTATGGAGATATGTATTTAATCATAACTATTTGATTTCTAGAACTTGAAAATTGTAATTACGGTTAATTATTATATTTTATTAAATATTTTCTTTCACGAGTGAGGCTTACGCCTCGATACGCCTCGAGGCTTACGCCTCGAGGCAATGCTGGGAAAACGCCTCGATACGCCTCACGCCTTTTAAAACCTTGTCTGCACAAGCCGAAATAGATAAATCTGTGTTCTTTCTAAACATCGATCCTGAGCCTAGAGAAGACTTTAGATACCTTAGTATCATGTATATAGCATCGATATGTACCTGTTTGGCTGCTACATAAATTGACTCACTCGACTTACTGCAAAAGCAATATCGGGTCGAGTTATAGTGATGCAAAGAAGCTTACCCACCATCTCTTTATATCTTCTCCTGTCCACCTCTTCAGTATAGTTGTCATATAGTTTCATACTTGGATCCATAAGAGTGCTCGACGGTCTACATCCAACCATGCCCGTTTCAACCAGCAAATCTGTAATATATTTCCTTTGGGTCATCACCAGACCCTGTGCATTCTTGGCAAACTCTAGCCCCAGAAAATATCTTAGGGCATCAAGATCCTTCGTGACAAATTGACGGTGCAAAAATGCTTTTGCCATCTCTACCCCCTGAACATCATCTCGTGTAACCAGAATATCACCAACATATACCATGATGACAACCGTACCTCTAGAAGTCTTTTGAATGAACAACGAGTGATCCACATTTGATCTTTTGAATCCCTGTCGTTCAATTGGGTGCGAAAGCTTCTGAAACCACGCCCTTGGGCTCTATTTAAGGCCATATATCGCTTTGTGAAGTCTACACACCATATGATTCTCCCCCGCAGCAGCAACCCCCGATGGTTGCTGCATGTAGACTTCTTCCTGCAAATCACCATACAAGAATGCGTTCTTGACATCAAGTTGAAATACGAACCAGTCATGTACCACAATAACAGGTAGAAGAATGTGAAGAGTAGAGTGACGATCCACTGGAGAGAATGTATCCAAATAGTCCACACCATATGTTTGAGTAAAGCATCTCGCAACTAGCCATGCCTTGTACCGGTCAAGGCTCCCATCTGCATGGTATTTCACTGTGAATACCCATTTGTAACTAACAATAGATGCGCCAGACGGAGCTGTAACCAAGCTCCATGTAACGCGGGAATGTAAAGCATTCATTTCTTCTTCCATAGCCAACCGCCAGCAGTCAATTTTCATAGCATCCTGATAATTCCGTGGTATCTCCACGGAAGACAAAGTCGCAGCAAATCTTTGGAAGTCGCCTGTGAGACGGTGAAAGGAAACCTGGGAAGCAAAGGGATAAGACGCGCAAGTCCATTTCTGCTTCTGAATAGCAATAGGTACATCAAGGTCATCGTCTACTATACTCGATGGTATACACTCCTTCTGCAAAGAAGAATCCTGCACTGGCACACTATCCGACCCATCGTTAGTAATAGCATCTGAACATACCTGAGGCGTGATGGATGTTTGACGTGCCACCTGGGCAGGACCTGACTGACGTGTATAGAATTTAGGTAATGGTAGGATTGGTGGTTGTGGTTGTGGTGGTGGTGGTGGAGATGACGTCGGCGTGACGACCGGGATAGGAACGGATAAATGTGGACTCAGGCTAGGAGGAGGAGGAACATAGACGTCATCATTAGATGTGGAAGAAGCCAACCTGTCACTTGCAGGGGAGAAGTATATAATGGACTCAAAAGATGTATCAGCACTGACAAAATATTTCCTGTTTACAGGGTCATAACAATGGTAACCCTTCTGAGTCCGTGAGTAACCCACAAAGATACACTTGACAGCTCTAGGTGAGAGTTTCTCAAGTCCAGGAGACAAGTGGTTAACAAAAGCAACAGCACCAAAGCCGCGAGGGGTAAGAGAAAATAATTCCTTCCCTGGAAAAATAACAGAAAGAGGAATTTTCTCACCGAGTACAGAGGACGGCATACGATTGACAAGGTAGCAGGCCGTAAGGACAACATCCCCCCAAAAAGTGATAAGCGCACAACTCTGGATAAGCAGGGTTCGAGTGATATCAAGAAGAAGACGATGTTTTCTCTCTGCCACTCCATTCTGTTGGGATGTGTAAGCACATGTGGTTTGATGAATAATACCTTTGGACGAAAAGAAATGGGAGAGAGAACGAGTGCAGAATTCCAACGCATTATCCGTACGAACATATTTGACAGAAGAGAAAAAAACATTATGCACTTCAATAATAAGATTTCTAATAACATCCCCTGCTTCAGATTTATTCTTTGAAAGAAATACCTACGATACACGAGAGAAGTCCGCAACAACTACAAGATAGAACATGTGTCCCTGATGATCAAGAACACGACTCGGATCCCAAATATCAATATGAAACAATTCAAAAGGGGAGCTACTGCTCCGACATTGACGACTAGGAAAGCTAGCACGATGATGCTTTACTAACTGATAGGCTTCACATCGAAATGACGAACTTGGAGAGATTTGAGGCAAGAGATGACACATCTTTTGAAGCGGGAGGTGACCAAATCGTAGATGTTAGGTGTACGGAGAGACTAATTCGGCTTAGTAGGAAGAGACACCAGGATATGAATTCTGGACCAGACGATAGAGACCATTCTGCTCAGAGCCACAACCAATCACCCCGTCCGTGTGTATGTCCTGAAAAATAAGAGAAGATGTGTCAAAAATAGCGGACAGTGCAAATACTTCGTAATCTGGATAATAGACAATAGATTCATGGAAAACTTAGGAGCATGTAGAACATTCTGTAATTGCATAGACGGTGACATGGTGATCTCCCCCTGTCCAATGATGGGGGAATGAGTCCCATCGGCTATGAGCACTGAGCGTCCAAATGGAATGTCTCTGTATGACTTAACTCTATCTCTATCATGACAGAGGTGATGGGTTGCGCCGGAGTCCATAATCCAATCTGAGAGATCATGACAGGATGTAAAAGTAGAAGCACTACCTGAGGTACTGTCAGCGGCAGAAGTACTGGTAGATGTTGAAGCAGCAGTATCTGAAGATCCTCTTCGAGAATCTATAGATGATTGAGGCATAATATCACGTAATCGCGCCACAAGCTCCTCAAACCGGTGATCTGAAGTGGATGTCGACGGAGATGTAACATGCTCAGCTACACGCACCGATGCTGGAAACCCATGCTTAGAATAGCTTGTATCCTCGGAGTGACCTGTGCAATGGCAGAAAGTGTACGGTTGGTGAAAACGACCTCCTCGATCACGAGGTCCACGTCCACGAAAGGAAGACTGACCACCTCTCCCTCGCGACACGGTCATCGCCGAAGGTGGTGGAGTAGAAGTGATGGAAGAAACAGATATGCGGCTAAGCCTATGGTAAACTTCCTCCATAGGAGGAATGGTAGCATCAGCAAGTATCTGAGAGCGGGTTGCCTCATACTCAGGATCAAGTGCTGCTAGTAGTACGCCCACCATGGTAGCATTCCGGAAGGTCTTCTGTTGCTCAGGGGTAGTCGTGAGGGGTATAGTGCTATATAGTTTCTCAAACATCCCCCACAGGGATGTATATAAAGAGTGAGCGGCCGCCCATTCTGCTTCATCGGAAAATGTCATGATGGAGCTGTAACATCTTGGTCTCGTTTCGTACCTGTGAATATGTGGCGGCCAGTATATCCCACATCGCCTTATCAGTGGGCTGATGGAGGGCATCATTGGCAATCTCCATCGACAACGTGCCTGATAGCCAAACCTTGCCATATGAATCATCAGCCTCCCAGGAGGCATAAATCCCAGTCTTCTCTGCCAGCTCTTCCTCAGTAAGTATATGTTTCTTACCGTTCGACTTCATGAGACTCATGAACTGCATCGTCCAGAGCTCATAGTTCGTCCCATCCATCTTGACTATTGGCGCTGGACCTTTGAATGTGCCTATGAAGGACATATCGACTTTGTTTTCTAACATGTCGTCGGAGACGAAGAACTAGGGACTGTAGATGAGAAACCAGTGTCTACATAAACTTGAGAGGATTTGAGTGCGTATGTAGACTTTAGGCACTCAAATCCATGGAGAGATAGCGGCCGACAGAAGGAGAGTCGACGTTGAAGGGAAAGGGACCCGACGGTGGAGGTCCCCAACATTGGAGGCCAACAGTGCTTGGAGGGAGCCAGCGAGGAGGGGGTGGCGGTGAGGGAGGCGCCGGCGGCAGCGGTATAGAGAGATGGAGGGAAAGAGAGAGGGGCGACGGTGGTAGGGCTTTAGGGTTAGGGTTAGGGTTTTTCCTCTGGTACCATGTTAGTGGAAATGAGCAGTCTGTTTATTCCATATAACCCTAGGCTCTCTTATATAGAGAGGACCCATGGGTAAATTACATAAGAGGCTATCGGGAAAATAAAAATAAAGAAAATGGTACACCGACTACATAATATTCTCCACAATTATGATTCATCTAACTCAATGTTCAAGTTTGTATCAAGTTGATCGAATTAAAGCCCAAGTCATCAGCATTACCAAAATCTTGGTGGTAATCGCATTTCCATCAGGATTAGGAGAATCCTGGTGGAGATTACAACCTCCACCAAAGTAGAACACCTTCGTCCTATTTGAGGAGGGCAAGTTGTTTAATTATTCCCCAAGAATCCCTATTCACCCCATCTCTATAATAATTAAGTTGTATTTTGTGTAGTCTTGGTGGGAATATAACTAGGGTTAGTAATTGGGCTCTATATAGATGGGTGGGGGGGGGCATTGCCTCCATACCACCACAACCATGTAACCATAGAGAGAGCGAGGGGATAGAGAGAGAAGAGAGATTGTTAGGATTAGGGTCATATTAGAATTGTGAATCGTAAAGGAATTGGACTCCTAATCCTAATAGTAATTGGTGAGAGGAAACAATGAATTTCTTATTCATCAGACCGTAGGGTTCTCTTATATAGAGGAGAAACATGTTGGGAAAATTATATAAAGAAGATGGAAGGTGTTGGAGTATTTGGTTATGCGTCATTTATGTTGGAGATGGGTAAATGGATTTGTCCAGGATCCATTTACCCTATCCATGAGTTTAGTCCCACATCTACTAGTGGTGGGACTTGGAGGGTCTGAGGAGGCTATATAATAAGCCTCAGACCTCCTGTATCCAGTGAGAAAAGCAATAGACTATCAGCCCTTTAAGGCGTTCTTCGATGGTTTCATCCCTCTCATTGGGGAGTAGGGTTCCATGTAAAATCTTCGTGTTCCAAGTTTATATTTCTACTTCATGCTTTGTTTATCATTTTCACTTATGCATTCCTATTTTCTAACATGGTATCAAAGGAGGTTCGATTATCGAGGTTTTCATGTTCTTTTTTATGTTCGAGATTCAATGTTGATAGTGAAGATTTATTTGAATTACTTGTTCTAGTGATCTATTTGAGTATTCTATGGTTTATTTTTAAACCCCAATTTCTGTATAATTTAAAGTTCATGATTCTAGTGTTTTGTTGTCCAAACCCTGAGATTCAGGCCGCGATCTCGCACCGGCATGCACAAAGGGTTGCATGACATGCTAGGGTTTCTCTTTTGATCGAGATCTTCTCTGCATAGCCACAGGCACTGCGCGACATCTTGCACGATGGCACGTCTCCTGCAACTGCTCCAGCCGCCATGTCCATGCAACCATGGCTTCTTCATCAGCCCTCTAGCGTGCCACCTCCAGGTTTCCATACCACAACGAGTCCATCTAGCGTGCCACCTCCAAGCTCCATTAGCCACCCCATCATCGAGTTGTTGGCAACCACATCTTCTCAAACAGCAACACTCCCCCTTTTAGGGTTGATTTAGCCCCCGCGCTGCCCACGCTTTAGGCAGCAGACCCGCAAAAGCCATTCTAGGGCTCCGCCTCCAGGCGACGGTGCCCTCTAAGGCTCCTCCTCCTTGTGCGCGACGATGCAGTCCTCCTCTCCTGATCGCCACCCCCCTCCGCAGAAGCCCTAAAGTCCAAGCGCTTAGGCGGCGCTCCTCTAGATGCTCCAGGCAATGTCATCATCTCCTCTTTGCGCAGGTGATACCAGCAAATTGGCGGTGCCGACCTCTTTCTTGTGTCCTTCAATGGCGATAGCAGAAGAACTCCTATCTAGCGGGGAGCACCGCACGACTCCTTCCTCCATCGCATGCTCGCATGCAGGCGCTGAGGCGGTGAAGGCCTATCGATGAGGGCTCCTGCATCTCCCTCCTATCGGCTGCTTCCATCGGGGCAGCGGCGTAAGGACAAGAGGGGTTCCCATCGGGGAACCCTTAGTGTTGCGGTGTGGTTGAGAAGAGGGTTCCCACGATGAGAACCCTAAGGGGGGCCCAACTGCCTTTAAAAAAAGGGAGGCTATTTGTTTGATGGTTGAGAGCCCAAGTGATAAAAAATAGGGGAGCCCAAGTGATAACTCTGGCAGACGCAATACATAGCACATGCTCTCCGACGAGGAGATTCAGTTTGACTCACACTCCATCCCGTTCGTCCTCCTCACCTGCACGGCATGAGAAGCAATGTCCTCAACAATAGTCGACAGTTGTGCGCATTGAGTTGATATTGTCTGTAGTGTCTTGTAGCGTGAGTTGAGTTTTCTTTCTGTTTGTCCAAGTTGAGCATTGCATGCTCCGGTTTAAGGGGGAGTGTTAGAGTATTTGGTTATGCGTCATTTGTGTGGGAGATGGGTAAATGGATCTCTCTAGGATCCATTTACCCCATCCATGAGCTTAGTCCCACATCTACCAGTGGTGGGACTTTGAGGGTCTGAGGAGGCTATATAAAAAGCCCCATACCCTCGTATCCAGTGAGAAAAGCAATAGACTATCAACCCTTTGAGGCGTTCTCTCGTGGTTTGATCCCGCTCCGCGTAAAATCTCTGTGTTTCAAGTTTATATTTCTAGTTCATGCTCTGTTTATCATTTTCACTTGCGCATTCCTATTTTCTAACTAAAAGAAAAGAAAATACATAAAAGAAATAAAAGATAACCAATATTTCAACATCCTCTTCAAGCTGGAGCGTAGATATCAATCATGCTCAGCTTGGAACATACATCTCTGGAATGAACCTCTGGCTAGCGCGTTGGTAAACATGTATGTTGTATGATCTCATGAGCTAACATGTGTGGTGGAGATGAAGCCCTTATGAATCACGTCTCGAGTGTAGTGACCGTCTACCTCAATATTCTTGGTCCTCTCATGGTAGGTTGCGTTGTTGGCAATGAAGAGAGTAGCTTGGTTGTCGCATTGGAGGTATTTGAGGAGAGGCAACCCAACTGCTAGGTCAGTAAGAACATATCTGACCCATATCATCTATATATTCCCTTCTGCCAGTGATTTTATACTCTTATTATGCACTGGATCTGGCGACCACCCTCTGCTTCTTGCATTTCCATCACATCAAGGAACTCCCTATGGATACTGTAAAGTCAGAGGTAGACTTCATATCCTTAGGACTGTCCACATAATCTGCATCTGTACAAACAGTAACAACATGGGATGTGCCTTTGCTAAATAGAAGAACAGTGTCAAGTGAGGTCTTCAGATACCTCAGAATCGTATGGACTACATCCATATGAGCCTGTATAGGCTGCTCCATGAATTGACTCACTTTGCTCATTGCAAAGGATACATATGGCCTAGTGATGGTCATGTATAGAAGCTTCCTAACGAGCTCCATGTACTTCCTCTTGTCTACCTCCTCAGTGTCATCATCATACAACTTCATGCTCGTGTCCATGGGAGTAGTGGTAGGCTTGCAATCTATCATGATTGTCTCAAAGAGAAGATCTGTAATGTACTTCCTTTGGGTCATCACAAGACCCTACTGGTTCATGGTAAACTCCAGTCGAAGTAACGTAGACGGCTAAGGTCTTTGGTTACAAGCTGCTGACGTAGAAAATCCTTAGCAACATGAATGTCCTTCTCATCATCTCCTGTAATAATGATTTCATTAACATAAACAAGTATGACAATTGTACCACTCTGAGACCTCTGAACAAATAGTGAATGATCTACAATCAATCTCATGAACCCTATTGCTCTATCAAATCCGAGGGCTTCTAGAACCACACTTGTAGACTCTGCTTAAGGTCATAGATTGCCTTGTGGTCGTCCTCTGCATACCTTCTACTCGTCGCTTCAAGGAATGTTTGAGAAACTTCACAGCTTCATGCATATTACCACTTTCACGGAACATCTTCAGTTAAGTTGTATTTATGTGTAGTCCTCATGGAAATGAGACTATGGATTTGTAATCGGGCTATATACAAAGGGGTTGGGGGCATAGCCTCCACACCACAACAAAAGGGAATACCACAAGAGAAAAATAGAGATAGAGATAGAGGAGAGAGGATAAGGCAAGGGAACAGAGAGAGTTGTACTCCTTTTAGTGATCTTTCTACTCCAGTGATCATGAGAGGTGACCGACTATTGTCATATCTGATTATTTTTTCATCATGTGCTTTTATGGTAGTGGGTGATTCCACATTCGCAGACGTATGTTGTAGTTCAATCACTACCAACCAGTATCCAAGCGGAGGTGATATCAAGTTGTGTCCCAACAACAGGTATTCAAGCGAAACGATATCAATTTGGCCCCGACGTTTCCCAGCTTGCCTAGTGATACCTGGTTAACTCCCATTTTGATGCTAAAATGTATCTTATCTTCAGTTTCCCTACTTTCTATTAAGCTTTTTCTTAGCCATGAGAAAACTCCCCGCTAACAATTCTGATCGAGAGTCCATAAGCCAAAATCGAGAACGAGAGGTCAACTCAGATGCTTCCAGAGGAGGGAAGTGAGAGAGTGAAGCTAAAAAGACCTCATCATAATAGTAAGGTTGAAGGAGTGGAGTATAGAAGCATCAACGAGTCTACAGTGTGGAGGTGCTTAGCTACATGTGAGTCAAGAAAGTGTGTCAGAGTGCAAGGCGAGACGGCAATGCAAAGTCTTTTTAGTAGCTGACGAGGGGGAAGGAGAAGAAAGTCAGGTGGAAAAGCCGTTATCGCGGAAGTCTAAGGGCCCGTTCGGTATGCAGGTTACCTGCGGGTTAGGGGAGTTTACCCCCCTAAACCCACATCCCCTTCTCTCCCAGTGGGCCCCACTTTATTTCTTTTTTAAAAAATTAAATAAATCAATTTTACATCATCAATCCTATCAAAAAATAATATATTATACCATCATATCATATAAAAATTATAAACTACTCTACTTCTACTCACTTTCCAAACTTCAATACAATCACATCACAATAACTATTCACTTTTTCAAACTTCAATACAATCATATCACCCCAAACCCACTTCTAACACACCCTCAGTTTAACCCTCTATCCAAACACTAAAACACAAAAACGGGTTATCCTTTACCACTTTAACCTGCCTTAACCCGCCAACCAAACGCACCCTAAGGGAATCGTCTATACTCCATCCTTCTCATCTACTAATCAGAGGCCAAGTTTGATGTGCAGAGGAAAGAAGGGAAAGAAGTCTAGGGAACTCTTACGAAGAAAAAAAGTAGACTACTAGACACCTGATGTCAATGTCTCAAATGTCTGACAAAGAAAACACCATCCCTGCTATGAACTCACCAAATTCGTTCTTGAAGGAGAAACACAGTGGCTTCCATGCAGTCTATGTAGCGCAAGAAATGACAATCCTCTTGTATCTGAAAGAGTGCTGTGGGATTGGCATCACTATTGTGCAACTTATTCATGATTTCTATTTAATATTGTGTGCATACGATTGTCATTTTTTTCTCTTTTGACTACAGGACAGATCATCGGGCCTTCTATTTTTAAATTGCAGTTCCTCTATCAAGAATTTTCTTTCTAAACTGAAACACGAATCATTACACAAAATAGAGAAATCTTTTGTTTATGGTAAAAGTGGATTTCGCTGACAGGTCTGCTGATAGTGCTGGATATGGGTTCTTCTGCTGCACTAAAAAAATTCTCTTTGTTATTGCTGCTGCAGGACCACGTCCCAGATAACCTTGAAACTTTTGCAAGTTTTGAGATTCCGCTGTCTCCAGACTCTAGCTATGGCGGTGGGTCGTATTTTTCAGAGGATTATACGAAAGATCCTCCACCCGTCCCTCCGCAATTAAATGCCCGGCCTTATATAGAAAATGATAGGTCTACTGTTCCAAAGCCTCCAAATGTAATGCTGGATCATCTATATATTGAAAAACCAAAAATGGGTCAGCACGTTGTGGCTGTTGGGGAAACCAGTAGGTTTAAATCTAAGTATGTGACATCGGTGCTATTCAAGTCTCTTCAGAAACAATGATTTTTATCTCTTATAACTTGTTTTGGTATAGAGAGAATTAGTTGTGGAACTTCCTGAATAGCAAGTGGGTATGTAAATAACAGCTGAAGTGATGTGGTTTTGGATTAGACTTGCCTCTTAAGAATAAGAATTATATAAAAGGAAGTATTTCCAAGCAAAACTCTAGCACCTTCATTGATTTCCCGCCAATAAATGTCTGTCTACTTTGTCTTTCATATTATCTCGTTTGGCAATACTCTTTCGTTGTGTGTTATTTTATCAGCCAGCTGCATTTCCTTTCATTTGATGTCATTTGTGCTTTCATTGACATATTGATAGGATTTTTGATATAAATGATGAAAAGTGTCGGTGTGCTGATGTCCAATTTTTTCCGAAGCAACTTTTGACCCTGCAACTTAAAGACAGGGACAGTTGCCAAACAAACTCGATGCTTGCAGTCCAAGTTTCTGTATTCCCTCATGATTTTTTCGTGTATAAAAATAAGAAAAAAGATTACTAGGGCCGATACATGTCATTGTCGGCCGTTTCTATTGCATAAGCACTTCTTTGTGGGCTTCGATGAGGTATCAGTTTTGACCAGTATTATGCTTTTTTATTCAACTGTGCTATCTATTTGTCTCCTCCCCTTGTCTAATATCTATAAAATGAGATTGAATAAAGCATCCAAGACCCAATTACTCTCCCTCCCAGCATACATGGAAAGGGATCCAATCATACAGGGAGAAGCTCGAAGCTATGATCGAATTCAAGGTGCAGTCGGTGAAGAAAGCCATTCAGTTCTTGACCTCTCTGTCCATCCTGTTTCTTATCGCTCAAATTCATCAGTGGTTTCCTATTATGCTCCATTTTGGCTGTGAGTTCTCGATGGAAACTTCCTTCCTGGAAGAGTACTCCAAATGGGTCACCGTACTTGGGTGCAATCTCTTCTTCATCCTTCTCAAGGATTCTGGCTTCCTCGGCTTCCCTTCGTGCCGAGAGAGCTCTTATAAGTTTGGCAACGAGTTCTCTTGTGGAATGGGGCATTGCTCGTATGCAGAAGGCACTAGGTTATGGTTAGAGTATTATGAAGCAATCGCTGTCGTGCATGTAGATAATTTAGCGCCAGAAGATGATGCTGATGATGATTATTGCGAGGATGGTGACAATAACCGAGAAGGGGGGATGACAGTGTACAGTTCACGTGTGCACCGCAGGCTCCGCAAATATACGAGTTAAGATCGAAGGCAAAAGAAACAAAAGCATCTTGTCATCAATGACTGATGATTTGGTATTCAAGATAAGCATCTCAGCTCGTGGGGAACGCATTACTGCAAAAGAAAACGAAGACTTTACTACGTAATAATTAAATAGTATATGTATATCCTTGCATATTTATTGATTTAAAAAAACGGATTTGTCTTTGGTGGGTGACAAAGACAACGCGGTTTGGCTCATTAGAAAAGTGGGAACACCGTTCGTCCGACGTCATGACCTTTCTCGTCGATTGAACAAAACTTCAAGGGGAATCTCCTTTATGTCGAAGAAGGTAAATATCTGCCTAATTACGGCTCGGCTAATCTTTTTAATAAAACAAGTTGCAAATAAGATTATTTATTAGGGACAATCTTATAAATATTCTAACCAGATATGAATTTAGGGATGGAAGAGGATGTGGATATATTCGTATTCCTTTGTATGGATGTTTTTTTTTAAATTCTGACGAATATGGATGTGAATATGAATGTTGATATTTAACATCTGACGAATACAGATGCGCATACGGATGTTGAAAAACATATTTTGACGAATACGGATATGGATATAGATATATATATACACACCGTCAGATGAATATGGATATGGATATCCATTTTCGTATATGTTAATATTTAAGTATATTAACAATACATAATATCTTTCATAGTAAACCAATAAACCATGTCGTTTATGTTGTTCTTCAATGTCTGTTGCATTTTAGGTGATTGTGGCACGCTCATTTGATCATTGTGATATTCTTCAAAGGCAGCGTATGAATTGGTGTGTTTTTTTTTATAATTATGATCATGTGGTGCACCTTGTTAATTATATGACTATGTTGAGTTGATTTAAAAAGTAAATGATCATATCTCGTGGTATAATCCTACTTATTAAGATAAATAAGACATGTTTGTTTGTTTATTATTTAGTTACTTTTTCTGATGATGATTGTCATAGAATTGAACGTGAATATTTTTGTATAGTTGTTATAAGTATTTTTCATAAAATATATAAGTCAAAACATCCGTCGGATAATCCGTATTCGTTTGTCAAAATTTTGTATCTGAATTTTGAATATCCGTTTTATATTCGTATCCGTTTTTAAGGATATGGTTTCATGATCAGTGCATTCATATAGTATTCATACCGTAACCATATTCGAATTTAAAAATGAACAGAATGTGATATGACCTATATCCATATCCGATCGGTTGCATCGCTGGATATGATCCATTATTTACACAGCCCTCTCACATGGATATCATCTGTTAGCTTTGGTAAAAGCAAATTTTACTTGGTCGGTCCTAAGTAATTTTTTTGTGCCACCACATCCAAAGAAAGAAGATTTACCTTCGTGTAGAATATCAGTGGCCAAAAGTTGTTGTGAACCTTAGATACATCCGTCATTTTGAAGAAGGTTATATTTCTGCCTAACAAGAGAATGCTTTCCAATAAGCTCATATTGTTGGGATTTAAAAAAAATCCCATTAATATGGATATTATAATTGTCATTAGTACACCTTTGATTGCCTTTAATTAGAGAATAAAATCTCTTTATGATGGACAAAAGAGGAAGGTGAATTGGCAACCGTTTTGATTGTCTGGCCAAATATAATAAGGCCAAGGGTCCCCAAACGACGTATGTTCTCTTCTATATTGTTTTCCATCGACAAGAGAGAGGAAGATCCGGTGCCCCTTCGTAGATTGATCTACGCCAATATCATAAGTTTTGTGGGAGTAAGCACATTTTCTTAGTTTTGTATGTGGATGAGCACATTTTCTTAGTTTTGTATGTGGATGACATACTGCTTGCTAGTAATGATCTGAATTTGTTGCATGAAACAAATAAATTTCTCTAAAATAATTTTGAAATGAAAGATCTTAGATATGCTTCTTTTGTATTAGGAATCCAGATACACCGAGATCGAACTCAAGGTGTGCTTGGATTGTCACAAGAGAACTACATCCACAAGGTGCTTCAAAGATTTGGCATGCAGTTTTGCAAATCAATTGATACCCCAGTTGCTAAAGGAGAAAAATTCAGTCTCAATCAATGCCCTAAGAAGAACCTTGAAATTCGGGAACTGTATAAGACCCCTTATGCATATGCAATTGGGAGTCTTATGTATGCACAAGTGTGCACACCTCCGGATCTAGAATTCATTCTGGGCATGCTAAGCAGATGCATGGCGAATCCAGACATGGATCATTGGAGAGCTGCCAAACGTGTCATGAGATATCTTCATAGAACAAAGGACTACAGATTTATCAAAGGTCAGATATACTGGAGATCATTGGTTATTCCGACTCTATTTTTGTTGGACACCAAGATATTAGAAAATCCACTTCGAGCTATGCATTCTTAATGACTGGAGGAGTCATATCATGGAGGAGTGCTAAACAAATAATTGTAGCATCATCTACTATGGCGGTTGAATTCAAAGCATGTTATGAGGCATCGAATCATGGAATATGGCTGAAGAATTTTGTCAATGGAGTGCGTATTGTATGCAGCATCCGGAGACCATTGCAGTTATTTTGTGACAATAAGTTAACAGTACTTTATTCCAACAGCAACAGAATGTAACGTCCCGGGCTTAGGTCCCCGGTCCGTTATAGAGGAAAACTGACCCTGACAACTTGTTGGGTTCGGATCCAACTGGACCCGTTGACAATCACCCAAAATACTTAAGCCCAAGTTGTCAAGTAGTAATCCCCACCACTTATAAACCACACCCACACTTTGTGAGTTTTCCATGTGGTACTATGTTTGGGTTGGGGTGTTACAACTTCCCCCACTTATATTCGCAACGTCCTCGTTGCGACATGACCCATCACTTATTCCCAGTGATAGTGGCGGCTGCACGCTCCGGGTAGCCATTTCCTCCAACCTCTTTGTAGGGGTGGCTCCACCTCTCGGGTAGCCCTTTCCACTATCAGAGAGAATTTGACTCTGATACCATTTGTAACGTCCCGGGTTTAGGTCCCCGATCCGTTATAGAGGAAAACTGACCCTGACAACTTGTTGTGTTCGGAACCAATTGGACCCGTTGACAATCACCCAAAATGCTTAAGCCCAAGTTGTCAAGTAGTAATCCCCACCACTTATAAACCACACCCACACTTTGTGAGTTTTCCATGTGGTACTATGTTTGGGTTGGGGTGTTACAACAATTGTAACGGCTTGGCTATTTTTAGGGAAAAAAATTCAAATGAGATGAATTGATTTATCTCGGATTAAATGGGTTAATTAATACATTAAATCCCATCCTTTATCAACTTTAAAAACCACAAGGGTTCCCTCTCCATACATCACCCTATCTTGCAATTTTAGAGAGAGTTAGAGAGAGAGGAAGGTTTCCTTACCGACGTCCCTCTTCATCTTAGGAGAAGGCGGCGTCGAATCCGAGGAGGAGAACCCGGATCCGTGATCAAAAGGAGGCGCAACGACCACATCGGGTAGAGATAAGCGTTGGATCGAAGTATGTATCGGCTTTAGGTTTTCGATTTCTAAACGTATGTATCGGTCTAGGTTTTCGTATAAATGTTGTTTTCGTTAAAATAGATCTCTCGTATGTGTAGGTTAGGATTACGATCTATAATCGTATGTATCGATATAGAATTCGTATGAACAATGATCACTTCCGAAATAGATTTATAAATATATGTATCAGTGCAGGATTTCATGTATCAACAAAAGTCATATTCGAATCATGATTTCTAGATGTATGTGTTGGTTTTCTGAAATATGACCACACTTGGATTTTTAAGTTAGTACATATGTATCCGTGTTTAAATTAGAATGGACTTTCACTTGTATGCGTCGGATATTAGGATCTATATAATCGTCAAGGTATAATATGTCAAGACTTTATTGTATATTATTAACGTATGCTATTGAATCATAAGGTAGGGGTTAAGGCTTTTAAATTTTTTTCACTTGTAATCCATGGGTTAAGAAAATATAGTTACTAGTGTTTCGAATTCGTTGCTTTCTTGAGTACGAACCAATTATGAGATCTTGATGGGATTCCTATTTTCAGGTCTCTTGTTAATATGTACGGCTGGCAATGATATGGACACAGTTAACTTTCTAAACAATTATCCTTTCTTTAATTCATATATTTAGGTAGCCGTAATCCTAAGTTATTAATTCAAAGCAATTATATTAAATCCTCTCTCCTAATGTGTGTTGTATAATTATTTGTACCTGGTTTGTTTTAAAGAATTTATTTGATTAAATAGATGAATAAGGTGCATAATTATAGACACATGCAAACAGCATATTATGTATAGACATGACATCACAACTCTTACTGTTGGTAACCCGTCAGTAATTGTGTATGAAGGCTTATTACATACTGCGTTAATTAAGATTAATTACAGCCTTAAGTGAAAAACAAACGTGGAAGATAATCCCCAATTGACTTATTATCTATAAATAATATAAGTATCTAACTAAATTGCGTGCCCCTGGTATACTTTGTACCCATAATTCCTACGGTAAAAGATGTTATGGTTACACTCACCGGATCACTAACAAAAAGGGCGAAATGAATTATTATGACGTTTAAGATAAATCATACTCCAACGTGATTTGTATTATCAAAAGAGAAGAATTTTGATAACCTTAAAAAAATATTAAGGCACAGACTCATAAAGAGTCATATGGTCGACCGCAAGGGGTCGTATTAGCCGCAAGGGGCAACGCCGCAAGGGGCGTATGGTTGCAAGGAACCACAGAGGTAAAAGCTAAGTCCTCTACAGTTGTAGCTACATTGTCATGTCATGCCATGGACCGCAAGTGCCAGCGGTTGAAAACGTATAAAAAGATACGCAAATGAATGTTATGCAAGAAAATGGTTTATAAAGGAAAACCATCATGAAAAATGCAAGGAATGGTTTAATAGGAGAATGAACCATCACATGTTAAGCTAAAATTGGTTTAAGAAAGTTAAACCATCAAAGTCATGGGGGCTAATATGTAAAGTGGTTTATATGTTTTATAAGTATGTAAATTGCCAGTATTTTATGAATTATGCCCACGAGTAGAAATAAATGTTTGCCATGCCTACTTATGCAATTTACCTACTTTACATGTACACCCATGTTTATGAAAGAAGCCAAACTAAACATGATAGGGATCGAACTTAGACATGCATGGGAATTATCTAGGCGCGAAATGATGTGTATACATGAAAAATCCAAGTATATGTTTTATAACGGATCAAGGACCGTTAGAATACCCATGCATGGACCCCGATACATACTGGGCATTAGGCTCATACCAATTATATTTGTTAATTTCAGGTGAAGAGAAAGGTTGATTACATTTTCTGAATCGTGCTTCGGACACACTGAGATTCCTGACGTGGTACGATCTAGCATGTGAAGATCTAGTGGATATCTGTATGCCCACAGGAACTATCGAGTTGTTTTTTATTCTAGACTAGTTAATTTTTTTATTTCCCAATTTAGGGTTGTAATAATGGAACTCTAGTTGGAGACATTTTATGGAATTGATATTATTTATCTCTGCTCGTTGTGTGCCATTTATTATTTTGGGTAACGGTTCGGTCGTGCGATCAATTATCGCATGCTTCCGCCGATGGTCGACGCGACCCGTTCTTTACAGAGAAGCTCAACCAAGTCCAAACGTATTGACATAAAGTCTTTGATTGTGAAAGAGAGAGTACAAAATGGACAAATTTCCATAGAGCATATTGGGACAAATTTCATGGTGGCGGATCCGCTAACCAAATCAATGACACCCAATATATTTCATGAACATATGATTCATATGGGTGTTGTATCAAATAAAGATATATATACACTTCTAGTGGGAGTTTGTATTATTTTGCTCATCCCCTTAAAGTTCTGAAACATTTGAAGTTCAATAATTTCTACGCAGAATAAAGTATTTGATGTTGATTCCATGTTCTCTCACTAAAGGGTCTCCATTAAGAATAAGGACCATTCATTATAAATGCAACTTTGGATATAGATCCAAATTTATTCATTTATTTGGCATTGATATATGTCATTAGTTACGTTAATTGATGATCATTGATGGGTTTAATCGTGCTAAATATGATGAATACCTCCTTCATCTCATGTTATCATAACTAATGGACAAGATTGTTCAGTTATATCTCGATTGATGGCAATAAATTGGATCTCATAAAGTATGCACATCATATGATCATTATTAATGTATAGTGGGAGATTGTTGGGATTTAAAAAAATTTCCCATTAAAATGGACATTATAATTGCCATTAGTGTACCTTTGATTGCCGTTAATTAGAGAATGAATCTCTTTATAATGGACAAAAGAGGAAGGTGAATTAGCAACCATTTTGGTTGTCTAGACAAATATAATAAGGCCAAGGATCCCCAAAGGATGTATGTTCTCTTCTCTATTGTTTTCTATCGACAAGAGAGAGCGTGAGAGGCATACGTTCGTGAGGAAGATCCGGAGCCCCTTCGTAGGTTGATCTAAGTCAACATCAAACATCAAAGCAATGGCATCAGGTATTACGTTACCCTTGAACTCGGATCGATCTCTAGTTTAATACATATAGGTTAGAATAGTGACTTTGTCAACTGTTTTGTAACTAGGTTGGGTTGGGGTAACCTCCTGTGAATAATAGATGTTTGGATGTTTAGAAAGGTTGGAGAGGGTTGGAATGATAAATCTGATGTAATGTCACCTTGATTATGTGTTATATTAATTTTTTAATGATTATAATATATTTTTTATGCTATCTTTTTTATTTAAACATGGTTAAAAAATTAAAAAATTTTTGTATGTTTCATACAAGTAAATCCCAACCTAGGAATGAAGGGGTGGAGCTGGGGTATGCCAGGATACCCCAGCTATCCTGACAACCAAACAGGCTCTTAGGTAAAGAGAGAAAGTATACCCTTAAAACCCCATCAGTTCATCTTGTTCTGAAATCTCTTGGTATTCCTAAGATCTTTTCGCACATACAAATGTGCTTGTCTTAATTGTTGAAATATGATTTCGCACTTAATGTCCTTGATTTCAGTTATATGTTTTTTGTGATGATTTTCAAGATATATGTGTTCATAATTTTTTGCAACATTTTCCATGCATTCTAAGATTATTTCAGTGTTATGTTAACACAAGAAACTCAAAGAAATTCCCTACTCATGTCAGATTGATTATGCTAGTAGAAGCTAGTGAATCTATTATTCATCTACATTATTCCTTCATTTTGTGTAGAAATCCCTAACTAATATATTTAACTATCAAATAATACCATATTATTGTAAATATATTCTAATAAATAAGAATAGGATACTAACACTTAAAATACATATAAATAAGAAAATAAGAAATGAAAGCAAAATCAAGGAAGGATTTATAAATGTACATGTAAGCATTGATAGAAGAAAAGAAGAAAAAAATACAAGTGTTTTGAACATAACCCAGAGATTAAGTATGACTAAATAAGACCGACTTGATCGACAAATTAATAGAGTGGTAAAAAATGAGAAATTTCAAAATAATGAAGTACATAAAATCCAAGTTCAAACATGTTATATACTATATTATAAAACTTCAAATAATTCTTATGATCGTATTTCTGAGTCCTTTCAATAATTTCCCACATCTAATTTATAAAAATGTATTTAACAATATAAAACTATATAAATAATATCATCATGAATAATCAAGATGAGACTGAAACCTAATCCGTAAAACCACTTCTCGTGCTCATATCTATTTATAGGAAACTTCTAATGACTCAAAACTTTAAACTTTATCTTATAGTAATTACTAATTTATAAAAATAGCTTAAAAGTTCGAGGGATTAAAAGATGAGCTTCAAGTTATTGACCTATAAAACAATTGTACTATATGTATATATGTGCATAATCTTGTAAGACAAATGACCAATGTAACTACATTCAAAATAGCTTAATATAGGGATTAAAAGATTTGCGTCCAGTTGTTGGCCTATAAAACAATTGTACTATTGTTGGACATGTTAGCCCACGGGGAGCCATTTTGCACTAAAAGTTATTGCAAATCCCTCCCTAATCTGAAATAAGGAATAATCAATTCGTATATAAGGTCCCTTAGTACACTTAGGGTTATGTACCATGGCCTTCTTGATAATCATACAATTGTTGATTCAATAGTTGAATCATAAAGGTCGGTGCTTAGATGATATCGAGTTAGATTGAGGACATATCTAGCACCGTTAAATATTTGCCAAGAGAGGATTTCAAGACTCATAAGGAGATGACAATCCTTACTCTAAAGGTTGGTATCCGACTAACCTATTAATGCAGGTCCTATGCATATGAATAGATATTCAGAGATGTTGGATAAGTTAAGGCAAAGAGTAGACATAAAGACATTAAGGTCACTAAAACCTATGTCATATGTTGTCACGATACAAAAGACGCATCCTCTGACCAGAGACAGATGTATCATTATATGTCTGAGTATGTACATTAGGCAGACCACTAGGTTGATGACCTAATCAACGTCTATACAGCGATGGGCTAGTGTATATACAGGGATATATGAGTAATATGATCTCTTAAAGGGAACATACAGGTTCACTATTGAACCATAAAACATGAGGTCAATCATGAGATAATAGGACCAACCAAATTCCATGCATGATCATCTCACTTCAGAAGCAGGATAGGAATCGTAGGTATGATATATGCTTTTGGAAAGCAAATGATCGATACCAAGTCACAATGATTGAATGAGAAACTTACGATTAGAAACTAAAGAAGAAGATCAAATGAGATAAGAACTTCGAGTTTATCTTAGGTCTTCCAGTATGCAGGATGTATGGGTATCATGAATACTCAAAGGTGATGTGATTTTAAACTTGTATAGACTCATCTAAGTAGACTAGGTATTCAATCTTGATCCAATTGCTGAATATTGATCCAAATACAATTTGGATGCAATGAGAAGACGGGATATCATGTATGGCATGATCGAGCATCTCTGAGTGATCTTCTAGATCTTGATATGATATTGAATCTCACTATCCAAGTTACTATACATGGCGTATGCAATGACCCTGACCTTATCTCCAAGTATCTGAGGAGATGGCACACAATTCTTGAAAGAGTTCAAGAATTGTTTCATGAGCAATTTTATTTAAGCATTGGAAAATTGGATAATTAAATAGGATTTAATTATCACAATTAATGTTGATAGAGATATCTCATATAATTAAATTGGATTTATTTATTATGGATAGGATTAATGCTAATAACACTATCTAGAATAATCATGGATAATGTGGATATGAACCGCAATATCCTGTAGGGAGTTAATTCTGATTGAGATTCACAATCTATATTTTAATATGATCTGGATTCACATTACATAATTCAATGAAAATATGATTTACATTAAATATTGGATGGAATAATTTAATTCACAATAGTAAATGGTATAACTTCAATTATCATAAATAAATTGAAATTATTTGATGATTATTCAATTTTTCAATTAATTAATATAGTGGACAGATTATTTGACTTATTCCACCTTAAAGTGAACGCCCATGAAGTTGTTGAAATCATGGTGGACGCCTACACTAAATATAGTATGTGGGAGTCTTTTAATTAGTCAAATTTCACTTATTAATTAATCAATTAATATAACTTTGAAATTATTTTCAAACTATTTATTTATGTTTTCTATTGTATTTATTGTAAACTTAAAAGAAAACACAAATAAATCAAAACTATTGATTAGTGAGAATACATGGATTTGGATCCATGCAAAAGAAACACAAAATCAATCTAAACATTAGGATCCATGGACTTCCAAAATGCTATAAAAGAGAGGCCAACCCAAGTCCTCTTTTCACTAGTTGAATGCAATTGTTGCATTAACAAGACTCTCTCTCTCTCTAGACACATTCACTATCTCTCCACAATATTAGTGGAGATCACGATTGTCGTTGTGCTGCTAGACTAATCACTCGAGGAACTCGGTCTTCTTGAATGCCTCATGCCCGTGAAGAAGACGATGGATTTCGTGCAACAAAATCAGAAGATTTCTTTCTTGGATCGTTTCTTAGGATTGCAGGAAATACATGACTCATCATTACGCCTGCAAGTGCACTCTCGTGTGATCAGACTTGAGTTAGGATGGTTCCTTGAGAAGATCTGAGAATCACAACCGTGCTTCAAGAACTAAGCCTAAACTCGTGTGGTCTTAATAAAATGACATGGAAAAGGTTCCCATGCCATGTCATTTCATCATAATTTTTTTATTTTTCCACTGCCATGCCAACAAGTACGACTAGTTAACCTAGATCGAATTTTTTATGATCTCCAAACTTTTATGTGAAGGATATGGAAAAATTCTTAAGCTCATCATAGAAGCATGAGGATCGCATCGCATGCGATCATGAGTGACTAGTCGAACTAGTTACTCGAGGCAACGTAATTTAAAAATTTTAAACGATGAAATCACATGATCCAAGAACACTTCTAGGATCGTTTCATCTAAACCACAAATAAGTATTAGGTTTACCTCTTGAAACATGTTTGCGATCGAGTCTCTAAAGGAAGAGACCTCCTGTCTCAAGTCTGTTCCAACGAAAGAGAAGCTTGCGCGCACGTTAATGAGATGTGTATCCCTCACAATCAACGTTGATAGTCAAAGGGGAGAATCTCCTGATCTCGTCTCATGAGATCCGACATCTTCATCATGAGTGAGGCACACCGAAGGAGACAGAGATCTATGAGCAAACAATCCTGCAACTTAACGACGATACTGTGACGATGGCGCCTCTCTCCAGGGCTCTATGGTAGATGGCCACAATGAGAGAGAGAGACTTGGCATGTAGAGAGAGGGATGGGGAGAGTTTAATTCCTCCTGGAATTATGTGCATGTCTTCTAAAAGGCAAGGGCTACCCTTCCTTTTATACTAGTTGGATATATATGTTTCTCAATACATGTGCCTTCTTTATTTAACGGTTTAGATTAAGAGATTATTAATCAATGGCCATGATTTGTTGCTATAAATTTGTAACAAAAAATTAATTAAAATAAATTAATCATATCCCTTTATATGCATGCAAATTAATTTATTTTAATTTCAATTATGATAAATAGATAATAAGGGAGGCAACTACCACCCTAAAAAGATGGTGACCGTCCCCCCTTTGACTTGGTCAAGGTGGGCGATCACCTTGTTGGTGGTTTTACCATTCTTAATATATATTTATTATATATGATAAAATGCAACAACTATTATTGCATTTATCTTCACAAAAATAATTCCAAATTAAATTTGTGAAAAGATCAATCATGTCGTTGATAAATATGAATCATATTCATATATCCAACATAATATGTAAATTAGATTTACAATTAATTGTTCATTGTAAATCCAATTCGCAACAACATATAATAATTATATTTATAATTAAATATCTCCATCATATTACAAATCATATTTATAATATCCATGATTATTGTGGATAGTGAAATCCACATTAATCATATAATTGATAATTAAATCATATTAATCATATTGGATCTCCATGTGCCCAAATAACATGAATAACATTCAATTATTCACATCTTTGATAATTAAATCACATTTAATCATCTTAGATGGCTCTCCTTATATGACCAAATAATAAGAATCAAATTCATATCATTCATGACAACTAAATTATATTTAAATATCCATTTCTCAATGCTCAGAAACATTATCAACAATGAAATTATACCTGAACTCTTTCAAGAACAATGCGCTTTCTATACAGATACTTGGATATAAGTACATGGCGATTGTATTGTTCCACGTATAGTGACTTGGATATTGAGATCACATCTCAAATTCAGATCTTGCAGACCTCTTATAGATGCTTGATTAAATCAAGACCGTAAATCTAATCTTCTCATTACATCTGAATCACATTTAGATCAATGTCCAATATTTGGACCAAGATCAGATTACTTCTCTACTGAGAGGAGCCACTAAAATCCATATCCGTTTCATCACTCCCTAAGAATGGAAGCGTAGTGGTTATACAATCATTTATGATCACATCACCCTCAGGTATTCCTAATCCTCCATACTGGAAGACTAAGAACAAACCCAAAGTTTTAGATCTATTTAGACTATCTCCTTCAGGGTTTTATCAATAAGGTTTCTCATTTGATCATTGGGAGTTGGTATCAATCATATTCTTTCCAAAAGCATATATCATACCTAGGTATTGATCATATACTTTCCAAAGCATATATCAAACCTTCAAATTCAGTCAACCTTCAAAGCAAGATGACTTTGCATAGAATTCGATCCTTCCCAATATCTCATTAGTGAGCTCATGTCTTACGATTCAACAATGAACTTGTATGATCCCTTTGAGAGATCGTATTATTCGCATGCCCTTGCATGCACACCAACGAGCCGGTGTATAGACCTTCGTTAGGTCATCAACCTATTGGTCTGTCAAATATACATACTCAAATTTATAGTAACACATCTTTATCCAGTCAGAGGATGCATGCCTTTATTATGACATCATAAGACATGAGTCTTTGGTTATCTCGATCTCATTAAGTCTACTCTTTAACCTAACGTATCTAACACCTCTGAATCTCTATTCATATGTAGAGGATCTGCATCAAGAGATGAGATAGATATCCACCTTTAGAGAAAGGATTGCCATCTCCTTCTCAAGATGGATATCATCTCTTAATAATCATTTGACGGTGCTTGATGGGTCCTCAATCTGGCTCTTTAGATATTCATCCATGTAGCAGCCTTTATGATTTTAACAATTAAATCAACAGTTTTATGTTTATTAAGATGGTCGTTGTACATAACCCTAATCGTACTAAAGGACCTATTATGCAAATGATTTATTCTTCATTTCAAATCAGGGAATGATATTTTCAATAACATTTATTGCATAATGGCTCATTGTGGGTTCGCATGTCCAACAATCTCCCACTAAACCAAAGAGCCATTAATGGGATAATCTTTAAACCCACACTCATGTGACAATCAATGGCTATTTAGAAAAAATAGGTAGGTAAGATGATTAGTTACTCTGTTCCTGAGAGACTATGACAAGTCCTTTTACGACACTTATATATCTCCTAGTAATTGTGCTGGCATCCAATGCGAATGTTGCATTTTATGCAACCAATACCCAATATTGTGCATTATATTGTCTTTAACACTACAATTTAATAATCATTATAACCAGTATTTTATTATCCTTATCAAAATACCCTTATTCCTAGATATCTCGATCTCCTAAGGTATCTGTAGTTAGGACCTTTTAGATCACTATCTATAAAGTCTTAATTTCTTGAAGATAAGACTTTGAGATCATTATCTCAAAAAGTCTTGTCATCTTTGAAGATATTGTTATTACTGCAATCAAGCATTTTATCTCCATAGTAGGCTTAGTAACAGTTTACTACTCTCACTGCATGGAAGACATATGACTTTTGTACACATCTAGCATACGTCGGGCTTCTCATAACTAATGCACAAGGGCATGCAGTTTTTGCATTCACTTCCTCAACATTTTGTGGTGCTATCCCTTCAGATAGGTTGGTACCATATCTTAGGGGATGGAAGCCTTGCTTGGAATTTTCCATAAAATGAAACATATCCAAGGTATATCACTAATGTGACACTCTCTATACCCTCTATGCTTCTGAACATCTTCAGAACTAAGATCTAAGAGGTATCCTTGAGATCATATCTTATAGTATGCAATATCCAGATTATAAAACACATATTATCATCCTTATACATTTAGCACGATGAAAACAATGGCACTCCCACCAAGCTATACATGGTTACATTTATAATTTCATCAAATCTAATGTTCCAACTACAAGAAGCTTATTTGAGTCCATAGATGGAGTTCTTCAGTTGTACACCTTGCTTTCCTCAACTAGGAAGCCTTGAGGCTACTTAATATTAATATCCTTGGAACGGTATTCATATAGGAATGCACTCTTGACTTCCATATTGAAGATGCCAAAGTCAGGTTATGTAGCTCTAGTTAGGAATATTTCGATAGGTTTAAGCATGGCCACTAAATGTCAAGTTTCATCGCCTTCTCTTCGGTGTGTAGCTCATGGCTATGAGACGTGCTTTGAAGGTCTCTATCTTCTCATCAGGTTCCCTCTTTATCTTTAAGATCCATTTACACCTAACGGGTATTACCCTTATAGGTGGATCCTCGAGGATCCATATACAATACTTGTATATGAAGTATACTTTAGATTTTATTGCTAGTGTCCATCTCGCCATGTCATGATCTTCAGGAGCTTCATCATATGAAGTAAGATCATTTGTCAGACTTAGCTAGCACATGTAATCCATCCTCATACTCATTTGCAGAGGTATTAGTGTTTCATTTTCAATTGTCCTTTTAGTTTCTGATTTAGGAGCCTCATTACCTTCTCAAGATTCAATGAAATCCTTTACTTCATTTTCCATCTTGATTCTCAAGCATCTCATCCTCTAAGAATCACATTCTTAGAGATGAGATCTTTTAAGAATCTCAAGGTCATAAAGTAGGTATCCAATACCATCATATATTTTCCTAATGTAGTATCACTCTCTAGTGCTAGATTCCAGCTTACTTGCATACATGACATGGTCATGGACCAAGAAACCCTAAATTCTCAAATGTTCAGCTAACTAGGCTAGGTTCCAAACCATATGTTATGAGGATTTTTGGGTTTAGATTTGCAGGGAATCTTTTTAAGGATTTATATTGTAGTCTCTACTACATATATATACACCTGAAAACTAAGAGATAATTATGCTAATATTCATCATTGATCTCCCTATGACTCTATTAAGTTTAAGTGTATTAGGAAGACTGAGATAGGAGTGATATTCCTTTCTCCATAAGGTATTCCTTGAATTCATCTAATAGGTACATGCTACCTAGGTTAGATTAAATTCATTTCATATTCCTTCAGACTTTTTCTAAACCAAAATTATGAAATCTTTGAACATTAAAAAGGTTTCAAAGGTGAATGGAAGAAATTTGATATCACAAACAATCATCGAATGATATCAAATAACATTAATGTTCATTATGATGTAGATGATGCACATACATTAATATGAATGAGATCTGGAATATCTTAGCATCTTACACCATTCTCATAGTAGTGTATTGGACATTTTTCTTTGAATACAATATTCACAAGTATGTAAGATTTGAAATTTCAGACATTCTAAAGTTTCATCTATTGCTAGTATATTGATCTCATCAACAAACATATCTCCAAGGCTTGATGCTAGGTCATTGTCAAATGATCATCATCATCCTGTTGATCTTTTAAAGTTTTAAATGTTCAGTATTACAAAAGATAATGAACCATTCATTAATATTTTAATTTCGCACAGTCCTCCAGATGTCAGATTATTATCTAAAATATTTTCATCATAACTCTTTATGATAGGTATATTCCAGAATTCATGTTTATTTTCAACATTTAGAAATAAACAATGACTGTATTATAATATCTAGGTCATAGTTACATTCTCTAAGATTAAGGACTCTCCCACTGAAATTATGAAGTCTATCTATCCGATAGAGATTGTTGCTTAATTACATCTATATCCATGTGGATGACTATTAAACCTTAACAAAATTTCCAGTCTTCTAAAACATATGCAACCAATTGCAAGTGTATCAGAAGAATGAGATACCATTATTAGACTTTGATCTTATCTAACAAGCAAGTCAATTTCAATGATCAAAAGTAGATTATATATTATTCCAATGCACTATCCGAGTACTTCTCTGAGGAGCCTAAATAATCTAGATAGTCATACTATCAACACATCATCTTATTGCAGTATAGGCATTCATCCAACTCTTTGGTTTCCATATGTATGGAAGTCACATAAGTACATCCAGTTGTTTGACTTTCCTTCTCACATGGGCCGGCCCCATGATTCCACTGGACATTCTTCATCTATAAACAACCATTGCTAAGACAAAGGATCTCTTATGTTGAACTCAAAAGTATTTAATGTAAGAGTTATTCAACATTTATACATGCTTCATTCAATTCATACAATATGAATATTTTGAATCTTCATGAATGACTTGAGTATAAACAGTAGAATGATGACACTCATTGTACCTACATCCATCTAAACTCTAAAAGACTTTGGTCCAGGTAGATACTCAAACATTTTGAATACGTCATCTCTTATAGAACCACCATTTTGCATGATGCAGTGGACCATGTCATTCATGATTAAATGTAGAGAGCACATATGTATGCCATAACATCTTCATAGCTTTTTATAAGGATTATTTGACAGTTACGATCATTATCAACATACTACTTCCAAAGCACATTCGATGAGAGGTAATGACTATAGAGACATACAAACCCTATAGTTGTAGTACTATTATATATTTAATTGTCATTCCTTATTATTACGAGAAAACTTGCACAATGTAACCATATACATTATGTGTCCAACTGCAAGTACAATATCATGATCATGGATGCAATCCATGATATTTTATTGGTTATTATTGAGAATAGTTCTTAGTGGGTTTAATGAGAATTATCTGAAATAAGATAATTTGTATAAATATATAAAAAATATATATTTTACTTTGATTTAGGAATTTTTATATCAAAGTTGTTTTGCCTTGTCTACACTGAAAGTTCATTTCCTTAATCATTTTCAATGTAAGAGATATACTTACCATTTTATCTCAAGCAAGATATGGGATCTCCTTTCTTATCATTGTCACATCCCAATAATATGAGAACCAGCAACTCGGATAAAAGAAGGGGGAATACATTCAGCCTTGCAAGTACAACTTGCATTCTCAATTCGGTCTTTAACACCCGGGCCCACCACCCCTAACGTGATGTTGACCCATCGTTAATTGAAGCAACCATCAACCTGATTAGAATTCGCTATGGACAATCCAATATTGTCCCAATAATATGAGGACCCGATATTTGGGTCACTACATATACAACCTTACTCTTTCGAGAAGCAAAGAGCTTGATCCAGATGTGCTTATATGCAAGAGATGTCACTTTAGACATGTGTCTCCTATATACAATCCATGATGATGGAACCCTTCGCCTTGACGAGAGACCATGGATGTCACTTATGTGATCCTTCATATCATGTTCAAATTCTAATTAATTATTATGAATCATATTCACATAACTAATTCTTATAAGGGAAATAACAACTCTATTCATAATAGAGTTTTTAATTTTAATTGGATCTAATTTATTTAATCATATTAAATCAATTATCAATTTAATCAATCAACTAAGAAATTTGATTATTACTCGAAGGACAGTATTATCTAAAAAATACTATTATTCAAATTTTAATAATTAAACAAATACATTGTGATCCCTTCAAACACTATCACTTCCTTACCTGATGTCATAGCCAGTACCAATCGGAGTGGGATAGACACTCACAGACCAACCTGCTATCCCAAAACTCCCCGACTAGACACCATCTCCGCCTCATGTCAGGATAATGCCAATTGATCACTTTGTACTTGAAATGATAATCAGTCTTTTTACTAAAGTTATACCATATAATAATAATCAAAATATTTTTGATTAACATAAGGAGATTTTCTAAACATATCCACAATCCTATTCAAGCATCAATGTTTGTTGGAAGGTTCATGTAACCAATTGTGATCTCGATCATGTTTAATCAAGTTTAAGTTATTGTCAATGCCATTCAAGAAAATAACCATCATCTTTAAATATTTCACAAATACCAATCAATAATTATCCCAGTAAATTAACCATTAATTTCATTAATTTAATTGAATGACAATTACACTGTTCATGATCAAGTATGTAATTTGCAACATTGATCCCTACTTACTAAAATTAGCATATCTCAATCAATTTAAATCCAAATCAAGAAAAAAAGTTTCTATACTTTGGTAATTTGATTTAACAACAAGGCCCAAATGATATTCACAGTGTCTAAGCATTTTAAGACTGTAATTAACTCTTTAATTACATAAAGATTTGCCATCATCGAAACAGTGGATACGTGTTCATTAAAATGATCATAACTTGAGCAATCGGATTCCAAATCACTCATACTTAAATACAAAGGTTTCCTTATTCAATGGGGATCATTATCTAAGTGATAATTACGTGTTTAAATACTTTTAAGCAGGGCAAAAAACACACTAAAAAGGTTATGAGAATGAAATGCGATGAAACATCACACAACTAAAAAATGCCCAAGTCATCTTAGGTATATCGATCATATCCAAATCCTTCGACCTATTGCTCCGATACCACATGAAGGGTATGAGAAAATACTTAAGCGCATCACAAAAGAATGAGGATCACATCATATGCGATCGGGAGCGACTAGTCGAACAAGTGGCTCGGGGCAACGAAATTTAAAAATTTTAAATGATGAAACCACATGATCCAAGAACACTTCTTGGACAGTTTCATCTCAACCACAAATTATTATTAGGTTTACCTCTTGAAGTGTGGTTGCGATCGAGTCTCTAAAAGAAGAGAGACCTCCTATCTCAAGTCCGATCCGACGGAAGAGATGCTTGTAAGCGCGTTAATGGGACACATGCTCCTCATAGTTCACGTCGATATTCCAAGCGGCGACTCTCCTGATCTCTTCTCACGAGATACAATGTCTTCTTCACAAGCGAGGAGCACTGAAGGAGCACTGAAGCAGTATAATGGCAATGTTGCAACATTGACGACTCTCTCTAGGGCTCCATGGTGGACGGTCACAATGAGAGAGAGACTTGGCGTGTAGAGAAAGAGATGGAGAGAGTTTATTTCCTATGGAATTATGTATGTGTCTTCTAAAAGGCAAGGGCTACCCTTCCTTTTATACTAGTTATATGTATTTTAATCTCAATCCATGTGCCCTCTTAATCCAATCGTTTAGATTAAGAGGTTATTGGTCAATGGCCATGATTTGTTTCTACAAATTTGTAACAACAAATTTAATTAAAATAAATTAATTATATCCTTTTATCATGACATAAATTAATTGATTATAATTTCAACTATGATAAATAGATAATTAGGGAGGTAACCATCACCCTAAAAAGAGGGTGACCGTCCCCCCTTTGACTTAGTCAAGGTGGACGACCACCTTGTTGGTGGTTTTGCCTTCCTTAATATATATTTATTATATAAGATAAAATGCAACAACTATTATTTCATTTATCTTCAAAAAAATAATTCCAAACTAAATTTGTTAAAACATCAATCATGACATTGATAAATATGAATCATATTCATATATCCAACCTAATATGTAAATTATATTTACAATTAATTATTTATTGTGAATCCAATTCACAACAACATATAATAATTCTATTTACAATTAACTATCTCCATCATATTATAAATCATATTTATAATTTCCATGATTATTGTGGATAATGATATCCACATTAATCATATCTTTGATAATTACATCATATTTAATCATCTTGGATCTGTATTATCATGTGCGTAAATAACATGAATCACATTCAATTATTCGCATATTTGATAATTAAATCACATTTAAACATCTTAGACGACTTTCCTTGTATGGCTAAAATAATATGAATCAAATTCATATAATTCATGATAATTAAATCACATTTACTTATTTACTTCTCAATTCTTGGATACATTATCAACAATGGAATTATTCTTGAACTCTTTAAATAAAAATGTATTTTCTTCACGGATACTTGGAGATAAAGACATGGCGATTGTATTGTTTCACATATAGTGACTTGGATATTGAGATCACATCTCAATCCAGATCTTGCGGACCTCTCATAGATGCTTGATTAAATCAAGACCGCAAATCTAATCTTCTCATTGCATCTGAATCACATTCAGATCAATGTCTAACATTTGGACCAAGATCAGATCACTTCTCTACTTAGAGAAGTCACTATAATTCAGACATGTTTTGGAATGGAAGCGTCATGGTTATACAATCGTTTATGATTACATCACCCTTATATATTCCTAATACGTGTACACCCTGCACATTGGAAGACCAAGAACAAATATGGAGTTTTAGATCTATTTAGACCGTCTCCTTTAGGGTTTTATCTTTAAGGTTTCTCATTTGATCATTTTATTTTAATGTTATTTTTTATTTTTTTTTAATTTTTTATTTTTTATTTAAATTGAATTGTAAATTTTTTATATATTTTTAAATTTTTAGAAATCAATTTAAGAAAATAATATATAAAGAAGTAAAATGAAGCCTTTCATATTTTTAAAATATGTGAAATGCTAAAAAATAAAGAAATAGAATATTCTCTGTGTTTATAAAATTTTGTTATTTTTAGATATTTTATGGAGTTTTTAGATTTTTATGGATTTTTATTGTTTCTAAAGAAAATTAAGATACTTTTTAATATTTTAAAAACCAAAATAAAATGAAATAATATGGGAACAATTTTTATATAAATGAATTTTTATTAATCTTCAAAACAAATCCAATTACGTATTTTTCCTTAGTTTTCTACAATTTTATAAAATTTGTAAGATTTTCTGTATTTTGTAATTTTTAGTGTTTTCTGATGAAATTTTGTTTGAATTTTTTATAAGTGATAAAATATAACAAAATATACCTATAATAATTGTTTTAGATTTTTTCAAAGCATATTTGAATTTTTTATTTTTTAATATCAAATAGATAAATATTTATTTTTTATATTTTAAAAATAGGAGATAAAAGAAATGTTTAAAATCAAATGTTGGATTAATAAAATTATCTATTTAAAGAAATACCAAAATAAAATAAAATGCAGTATAAGAGGATTAAAATGTAAATTATATAAAATTTTAGACTAATCATTAATATAAGATAGAAATTCATGATAATACGTACAATTATTCCAAGAATTCACATATTTACACACGTGATTTACAAACTCAAGGACTAGATAGCAAATATCGCAAACTTCAGCTAGTTTATTAACAAAAAAGCTTCAGACTATTTATTACAATGTCCACAGGGCACGTGATAAGGAACATGCCTTCATATAAGGATGAGTAAAATGCAAATTAATGAAAACTATAGGGGTACACAAGCAATTATCTCAATGTTTATATAAATAGAGGGCTAAATCACAAATTGTATAAATGAAAGGGAGCAGAGTGTAAAATCGTCACTAGAGGCATGTGTGTCACGTACTACTTGAATGGTTGTGATCTGTGTCTCATGGATCCAATTGTATAGTCAGCAATTGGGTGCCAATGGACAGTTCAAATGGAATCTGGGTCCCTTTTCACGATCTGACGGATCTGAAGATATATGGAAGGACACTGAAGACTCTTTCTTCAGATGATCTTAAATAGTCCAAAGCTTAGCCCTTGGATGAATTCAAGCCACGAAAGATCAGATCGATTCCAACAATGATTCTGTATCAATCTAGGTTGTTAAACATATCCAGATCTCATTGGACGGAGACTTGGAGGCTCGAGTGAATATGCGAGCTCCTAAAGGACCTTCCGTGCTCCAGATTTCCTCTTCCAGTTGCTCTTCAAACACATGCACATATTATTGACTAAGTTCAAAATGTTGAGAGCCTCGGTTGCGTATTATTCAAGGCTAATAAAGTGAATGGATAAATCACGTCGTCCTCCAACGATGGTGGTGAAGGAGGGTGAGCTCAGATCTTGCAAATCTAAGATGATCATGTTCTAGATGAAGATGCGAAGAAGTGAAAATGGATTGGGATGGTTTTGCGTTTAGATCAAGAATTCTCGTCGAAGCTCCAACTACGCCCCCGCCCCTTCAGCGAGATGAAAGCGTATGTGCCATTGGATGGTACTCTACGGTGGCCATCCAATGGCCCATACAAGGCCACGTTGACCCCACCCGGACCTGCAGGCTCGGGGACCAAGCCGACCCCTCTGATGCACTCAGATCCAGCCACGTTGCCTGAAACAATGTTACCTCCGAGCCTAGCCCCGCGCGTGCCATACATGTGCAAGTGCTGGGTAAATTGTAGGTCAACCCCCGGTATTTTCTAAAATAATAAAGAGATCCAGGCGCACGTACCTTACATGCGCGTCTGGACATTTTACAAGGAGGCCCTCAAATCTTTCATATATTACAGAAAAGCCCCCACGTGTATGGAAAACTTATAAAGGGCCCAGACGGTTTTTGCAAATTACAAATAGGTTCCTCCAATGACCTATTTGTGATTAATTATCTTTCATTTCCTGCAGTTTATTTATATTTATGCCCCTGCATTATTTTCTTCGTAACTTAAGCATCGTAGGTCCAAATTGCATGATTTTAGTGTCGTTTTGATCCTTGTTTAATCATCTATTTCATGACACGTTTAATTTTCTTGTATGACAACTTTTTAAAGTAAGTGAATTTTTATGTTAGATAAGGTTCTTTTCTTTATATGTCTCTACTATTAAATGGATGACTGCCCATATTTTTGTGCTCAAGATGACTCTGATTTCAATCTTCATCTGTGCTCATGACTTGTAGGGCATTTTTGTAATTAATTTCTAGCATGCATACATTTGCACCTATTAATACATTATGAATTGCATACCTTAAACTTGCATTGAAAATGAAATAAAAAAATACATGCATCATATATCTGCATTGTTCTACATTTTATCTCGCATATGCGTGAAGACATTGGAATTGAGAATTATTCACACATGATTCTAATTGATCAAAATTTGATAAAGAAATAGAGTAGCTCGTGTCCCTGTGTTCGAGCTTGGTAGACTTGCTAAGTAGAAATACTCCACAACATTCAAACGTTTGTGGTTTTTGCTGACCGAAATCCGTCTCCTTTACTACTACAATCTTTGACTATTATAGAGATAGATTTTGTGTTCATCAACCATCGCCCCTAAATACCAGTGAAAGACCACATTTACTTTTTCTTTTGCTACATATGCATTCAGGCACATGCCTTTTGGGCTATCCAATGCCCAGGTACTTTTCATTGGTGCATGATTGTCCTGTTTGTCAAAATGGTGGGGGATTTACTAGAGGTCTTCATGGACAATTTTTTTGTTCTAGGTGGTTCATTTTATTCATGTTTAGCGCACTTGGATCGTGTTCTTAATAGGTATAGAGAGATGAATCTAGTACTCTCCTAGGAGAAAAGTTATTTTAGGGTTGAGGAGGATATCGTGTTAGGGCATGCCATCTTTAAGAAGGGAATGGAGGTTAACCCTTCTAAGGTAGATGTGATCAAGAAACTTTATCCACCAATCAACATCAAGTCAGTGAGGTCGTTTCTGGGGCATGTGGGATTTTATAGATGATTCATTCAAGATTTTCTAAGATTGCCTGACCACTGACTGAACTCTTAGGGAAAGAAATTGCGTTCATTGTAGATCACAAGTGTCTTGAGGTCTTTGAGTTCATTAAGAAAAAGATTTGTGACTCATCCATTCTGTAGGCCCCTGACTGGTCTCTTCCCTTTGAAATCATGACTGATGCATCAAATTTTGCAATATGAGACGTATTGGAGCAGCAACGAGATCAGACCACATTTGCGATTCACTACATGAGTAAAGTATTGGATTCAAAACAGAAAAATTATACAGTGACCGAAAAGGAAATGCTCTATGTACTTCGAGCTTTAGAGAATTTTAGGCCTTACATCTCTGGTATCTAAGGTGACTATTTACATAGATCATTCAACAATTAGGTATCTAATGGAAAAGAAGGACACGGATGCACATCTTCTTAGTTGGATTTTGTTGCTCCAAGAGTTTTATTTGGAGATTAAAGATAAGCCTAAAGTCAAGAATGTAGTGGTTGATCATCTGTCAAGGCTAGAGCTGAAAGACTCCCTGACTTTGAGCCGATCAGAGAGACCTTTCTAGATGAGTCGATTTGCATTGTCGATTCACTCCTTTGTATTCCAACATGGTGAATTATCTTGTCTCCAAGCAAGTTCCCCATGGATGGACTAGGGGCGGTATTGACCTACTGAAGTCATATTTGAGTAGATACCATTGTAAGGATCCGTTCCTTTTCTTTGAGAGTCTGGATTATGTCTAGAGGAGGGTGTATTCCTCAGGAGGAATACTAGAGTATCCTCACATATTGTCATTCGGTTGAGGCCGGAGGACACCATTCCAGAAAAAAGGACCACACAAGGTGTTACAATGTTGATTATTTTGATCAACCTTGTTTAGAGATGCCAACTGATTTTGTACAATTGTACCATATTTTCCTGAGGATGGGAGGGACAATTAGTTATAGATATGAGATGCCCATGCATTCTATGATTTTTTGTGATGTATTTTATGCATGGGGCATAGATTTTATGGGTCCCTTTCCAATAGTCATGGTTTTTAGTACATCTTGTTGGCGGTGTATTATCTTTCTAGGTGGGTGGAGGCTATTCCAACCTGGACCATAGACAGTAGGATTGTCTGTAAGTTTATTAAGGATTATATCATTTCAAGGTTCGAGGTGTCAAATCTTTTTATTTCTGATGGGGGTAGCCATTTTGTGAATAGAGAGATAAATCATTAGTTAATGACTATAATTTTTAAGCATATAGTTGCTATTCCTTACCACCCACAATTGACGTCTTAGCCCAAGGTTACCAATAGGGAGGTAAAAAGTATACTTCAGAATCTAGTACGTCTCGATAGGAAGAACTAGTCTCAGTTGTCAAACCAAGTTTTGTGGGCCTAGAAGAGGGCCTACAAGACCCCTTTAGGTACTTCACCCTTTTATGATGATTTATGGCAAGCCAAGCCATTTGCTCGTTGAATTAATTCACAAGTCTGAGTGGCCATTTAAGAAATTGAATCTGAGTGGTCACCTTGGAAAGCTTTGTACATACCTAAACCTTAATGAGTTGGTGGAGATTCGTAATAGAGCATATGGCAACAACTTGATCTATAAGGAAAAAGTTAAGAATGGCATGACTCACATATTAGATGAAAGAACTTTGTCCTGGGACAAAAGGTATGGTTGTTTAATGCTAAGTTACCACTTTTCACGGGAAATTGAAATCCAAATGGACGGTCTTTATATATTTAAGGAAGTGCATGGAAATGGTAGTGTAGAGATTGCTTATCTTTCAGATGGTGCACCTTCCTTCTTAGTAAATGGTCAGCTATTGAAGCATTTTGTTGAATCCAATGAACGACTGACTCTTGTTGAAGTAGTTGACTTCATGCTAGTTGATTCATTCGCAGATATTTTAGATACAACATGAAGTTGCAATAGACGATTCACATCGGTTAGGTTTCAAAATCAATCAGATTCATATTATTTCTGACTTTATTCTTTTAGGGTTTCATTTCTCATATATATAGACTCTTATCCTAACTTAGGCTATTTTCAGCCTAAGTTTAGGGGGGAAACCCAACCCTTTGTTCTAGATTCTTATTTTTCTTTTATGTTTGTCCCTCTACTTTATTTTCCATTCTTCTTCGTACTTAGGCTATTTTTCAGCCTAATAGGGGGATTTTTTTTATTCTTTGTTAATTTATTCTACTCACTTTTCCATACACCTTATTTATTGAGTTAGATTTTGTACATTTCTTTGTATTTAACATGAGCTATGGTTTCATATCACTTTGTGCTATGAGGACATAACAAAATCTAAGTATGAGGGGTGTACCATATATATTTCCACATATACTTTAGTCGTAGCTCATAGTTTTAATTGTTTCAAACTCTTGGGTTTAAAGGTATTGTATTATTTTGAGCCGATCTTTGCAAAAGTTGTTTTGAAAAGTATTTGAAAACTTTTATATACCTATTTGACATGGTTTTCAAAATGTTTTACATATGTTTGTGAAAACACGGCTTGACTTGTTTTGAAAATCTTTGTAAAATATTTGGAAAACCTATATTTATGTGACATGGTTTGTAAAAAGTTTTCAAAATTATTAGCAAACTTTACGGGTGTAATGTGAATTAACTTATAAATAAAGACAACCCTCCTGTCTCTTTAGTTTCTACCTTGTGTTTTGACTATCTGAGAGGGTGTGACGATTCACTGAACCGTCAGGTTGTAGGGTATATAAGGTTGCCTAATCTGTAGTCTTTCGTAGACTCAAATCATAGAAGAGAGATTGAAACTCTATATTTTGGAAGATCAAGTCGATAAATAGTTCTTTGAGAAGAGTGATGCCACTTAAGGAAGATGGCATTTTAAATGAGGATATAGATATGGAGGATCCTACACCTTTCCTTGAGGATATTTCAATAAGTTAATTATTGTCTTACTTGTAAGTTAGGTCATCCTCTTGTGTATAGTTTTTCTTTCTTAAGGAAAACCCATAGGTCTTTTGTAGGATCTAAGGGTGGATATGTATTCCTACTATTTTGGAAGAATTTAGATCTTCTCATGTCGATACGAAGATAACCCTTGAGGAAGAATGGCACCATTTTAGGCGATTTACGGTCCACGTCGATGAAGATTATTTCTTATTCAAATTCTGAGGTTTAATCTGTGAGGTTAAAGCAAGTGAAGTATAAGGTATCATGTGATTTCAAACCTCAAAGATTCAAGTCAGATTGTTGATATTGAGGAACTAAAGTGAGTTGTGTTATGTTCGGGTATCCTTATCTTGTTAGTCTTGTTTCAATATATCGTGTTTTGTCTTAAGGGTACATGTTTTGTTCAATTAATTTCTAACTTCTTAACTTGATAACTTTTGATTTGGTGTTTTTCCTTGACACTTACACTTTTCACTCAAGAGTTGAGAAGGTTCTTTAACATATGGTTTATGAGTCCAGAGACTTAAAGTTAACATGTTTCAATCACGAGGGTCTTAGACTTAAAAATTCTACTTCCCTAGTTTGAAAGATTTGTGTGATGTGCTATACCTGCGTGCTTAGTCTCTTTTTTTAAAGAATATGACCATCACTTCACTTGCGCGACTGCGTTCATGATTGACATAAGTTGTGGCTTCACTTGAGAACTAGGATTTCAGATTTAAGTTTTGGAACCGATCTTATTATGGCTCGAGGATGGGATAAGATTAATGAAGGCTTCATGAAACCTGAGTGTCAGCATTTTAGCTAGTATGGGACTTGGTTCTCATATTGATCTCTTGACCAAAAACCCAAGTGCTTAGGTGTGATGACATTAAATCAAATTGTGATCAGTGTGCGTCAATCTTTGGTAAAATAAGTAGAGCTAGCCAAAAATAATATATATATATATATATATATATAAAGTAAAAAATGAATTGAAAATGATGAAAGCTCACTATATTACAAGGCTACATCATTATGAGCTTACATTCAAGGCTAGCGCTCCTAACCTTTTAAGTATCCACTTGTACCAAGTCTTAGGCTTTAATGGGATAGGCTAGTACATCAAAAAGGGCTCTACATCGTTAGCGCTACAAGTCTGGTTGCAATTATATTATATACTTTAAAAAAGATACACCCTGCTGTACACCTAGAAAAACCACTACAAACGGCTCAATCTCTCTTGACGGATACATGGATTGACAATAAAAGTATACAATTGTGTTGAGTATTGGCACTTGAGAGAAACCTTTTTCCAATGAGAGGGAGAAAAGAAATGACAAAATCTTATTACCTCAATTATTTGGCCTACCATCCATACTTTAAAGTCTGAAAAACTAAAGAGACAGTGGATTGACGCAAGAATAGATTTATTCCCTAGTGTTGTGGGTTGGGACCTTTGGAGAGTCACTTATATTGGAACTTTAGGTGACATTTTTACTCTACTCTTGTGAATGCAGTCAACAAAGTCATACATCTTACTATATATGTATATATTGAGAGTCTAATAATTAGAGGAGTTGAGTTACTTTTGATTAAGATAAGTTCAGCTTAGAGTCTTACGATCCCTACAAAACCAAGTTGTTAATGGTTTTTCTTAA